>JBAWJY010000022.1:0-428048 GCA_037356115.1 Neofusicoccum sp. Z2
CTCGCGCCCGCTGCCGCCCCGCCGCGCGCGCTGCTGCCGCTGCTGCGCCGCCTGCAGCGCCCGCTCCTGCCCGTGGCCCTCCGCGTGCCTGCCCCGGCCGCCGCCGCCATCGCCGGCGTGTCCGGGCTGCTGGCCGGCGTGTGGGAGTCGATCCTGCGCGCCGTGCCCAAGAAGAAGACGTCGCACATGAAGAAGCGCCACCGCCAGATGGCCGGCAAGGCGCTGAAGGACGTGTCCGAGGTCGTCAAGTGCCCCGGCTGCGGCAGGCCGAAGCGCGCGCACATCCTGTGCCCCTACTGCGTGCAGTGTACGTTCCCCGGCCTGGCAAGGGCGACCCCCGCTGACGGCGGCTGCAGCGATCCAGCACTGGCTCAAGGGCAACGAGGACCACGTCTCGAAGGAATGAGGATTTTTGCGCTGGGGGAAGCGCTGGACGAGCATCTGGGATGGCATTAACGGCGCTGATGGCATTGGGCTGGTGTTTGGGATATCCCGCGCGCATCGTGCGTCTTCGCCGGCGCGCACCAGAAATATGTACAAATACGTGTATCAAGCAGTCATGATCAATGGTTGTGCAGTGGCCCGGGAGCCGGCTGGTGCTCCCCGCTATGACATCGTCACGCTTCAAACCGCGTCTTCTGCACCACGCGCCCGCCCCCGCTCCGCTCCCCCCGCCGCGCCGCGAGCTTGCAACCATGGTGCGCCCTCCGCTGTGCCCTGCGCAGCCGCCCCGAGCTGACCCCGCCGCAGTCGAAACAGTACCTGACGCTGCACACCGTCGACGGCGGTACGCGCCCTCGCCCGCTCGCTGCCGCGCGCCCAAGCTGACGCCTCGCAGCGCATCCCGCCGACATCTTCGCCATCGCCCCCACCAAGACCAGCCTGCTCTCCGCCTCGGGCTCCTCCAGCATCCGCGTCTACTCGACCACCGAGCCCGACTTTCCCCTCACCCAGACCCTGCACGGCGCCCACAAGCTCGGCTGCCACCACCTCGTCACTTCCGCCAATGGACAGAAGGCTGCGAGCGCCGGCTTCGGCGGCGAGCTCAAGCTCTGGGTGCTGAGTGACAACGGCAGCTGGAACGAGGACGGGAGCATTGTGGGTTTGTGTTGACTTGCCCGTGCTCCACCATGCGCGTCGGCTGACGCGTCGTCGGGAACAGACACGAACAAGGCTGGCGAGGTGTGGGCTATTTCCCTGAGCGAGGACGGCCGGTACCTGGCCAGCACGACCCACGACGGACGCATCAACGTTTGGGAGACCTCGTCCAGAGAGAAGATCAGGGAGTTCGAGACCAAGGGCAGCTTTGGCATGTGCATCCATCTCGTAGGTGCCACCACGTTGGCAGCGACGGCATCGGTGCTGATCTAGTGCTTCAGAGCGTCGACGGCCGCTTCACTGCTTCCGGCCATGAGAACGGAAGCATATACGTTTTCAACAACGAGACTGGGCGCATGTTGCACTCGTTACCAGGTATGGCCCGCTCCGATCCAATATCGGCGAATGTCTTGGGACTCTGTGGGCACCCCACTAACCATTTGAGAAAGGCCTCATCAAGCCGATACGCGCTCTCGCTTTCTCTCCAGGCTGTAAGCTGTTGGCTGCTGCTGGAGACGCAAGGACTATCGCTCTCTACGACGTTACTTCCGGCGAACAAGTCGCGAATCTCCCAGGACATGCCGCATGGATCATGAGTCTGGACTGGAACGATACGGGCGAGTATCTGCTGAGCGGGTGAGTCAACCATTTGCACAGCTCTTCTTCATGATGACGGCTACTCACGACACGAATGCAGCTCCTTCGATGGCAAGGCCAAGGTTTGGTCTGTAGAGACCAAGACCTGCGTCGCAACGCATTCCGAGTCGGACAAGACGCTTTGGACCGTTAAATGGCTGCCCAAGACCCATCGCGCTGAGATGTTTGCCGTGGCGGGTGCTGGAAAGAGCATATCCTTCTACCGAGAGGCAAGCGGCAGTTGAGCACACTGGCTACTGAAGGCGCTGGCCCGACGAATAGACGGGCCGGAAAGAGGAGCACAAGACATGAATGGCGGCTTGCAAGGCGTGGCATATCCTACTAAAGGCGCCAATGAGGTATTCTTAGTCGTCTCCACAAGTAGCGAGCAAAACGTTGAGTCTGCAAGAACGCTCGTGAGTACAAGGGCCCATGAGCATGGATATTGAGCGTCGAAGTCATAGCCGTAGAGAACAAAGGAAAACGAAGGGTTCCGAGAGGTGCTGGCATATGTTCAAAATCCAAAGACCGCGTCCGTCTCGGGATGCTCACTCTCGCCATAGTTGTAAAACGTACAGATCCTCTCCAGACCAACGGATGACGTCACTTGCGAGCCGCAAAAGTTACATCTAGACAGAGGTCTAAATTCGTATATAACCAGAGTCCATTGCCTATACGACGGGCACTTATCTCTAGGTGGAAGCACCAGACTTTCAATATCAATCCGCATCGTGCGCCACATCATCTATCCTGTGCAAGTTCACTTACATTTCGCACTCGTTTTCATCGGTCTGGCAGAACCCATTATAATATCAACCTAAGCAATCCTAGGATCGCTTGAGCCTTCCTCATGACCAACCTCACTCCATATGACGATATAGCCTGCACCTCACATCGAGATTGTACTTGAGTTGTTACCAACAGCGCCCACCCATCGATACCATAACACCACTCTAGAACGGCCCCAACAAGTCAACAAGCTTGTAAAGTCCAGCGCCAGCAGATCTGATGTCCAGGCGTAGTACAAGCTCGAAGAACTTCCAGACATCTGCATCTCACTGTGGCGGCGTGTTTTAGTAGAAGTGGTGGATGTTGGCCGCCAATACGCTTGTAGTGGTAGCAGCGAAGTCATCAAGCGCGATGAGCGTGGCCTGCTTTACGTGATGCCTGACGGCTCAGGCCATGGGTTTGTGAAGGAGCTCGTAAGCCGTCACCCTCTGCAAAATCCTTCCCTTTGACATACCCACACGCACATTTCTCTCAGCAGCTGAATGAAAAGAGAGCGAGAAGTGCTTTCGCAGGACCTGTAGTACTGATTGCAGCGAGGTCCATTTCTGCGACTGCCGGATCAACACAAAGGGAAGACCGGACGTCCTCTGCTATGCCAACCAATACTGGGAATGACAGCAGCGTTCGCGTCCGCTGAGCCGCAACAGTGGTGCGATGCTCAGCTTCATATTCTCCTGAGCCGTCGTGTTGGAGTCTCCGGAGTGGATTACCACCGGGGCGGAACTGCCGTCAGTGTTCGAGACAGAGTTTGTTCGGCAAAGATTTCGAAACTGACCGAGACTTAATTTCAGGGATCGCTATATCTTCGACACCGCCTACGATGCACGCTTTGAGCCTGTGTCTTCAGGGTGGCGGAGGCTCCGAGAACGCCGATGAGAATTTGGTGGGACGGTTGACAAAATCCGAAAAACTCTCTTTTTGAGGCGTGCGGCTGAGCAAGAGGACTTCATGGGCAGAGAGGGCAGAGAGGGCAAGTCAGCACTAGGCAACCTTAAAACCGTATGTGGGGTATGCATAAGGTTGGGGAAGGTCATGGACACTTCCTTGCCCAGACATGCCAGAGTTTCAGTTCTCTTGGAACTGAGGGGACCCGAAGGGAAGGTTGATAATCTATTATACTTGCCAACTGCAACAGCAGATTCGAGTGTGCAAGGAGCATGACAAGGATATAACGGCGTTTGGTGGAAAAAGATCCGCTCGTACTTGGGCCCGTACAACTAGGGTCCAGACAAAAATACCAGCAGACCGGTTCTCATGACGTTCGACAACATAGTGTCAACCTAGATGCCACCATGGAGGGTACCGACAATACGGTCCTTGATATCCCGACAACTGCTTCGCAGAGATGGAATGGAAGCGGTCCAGAACCAAGGATACGGCAAAATGAGTTGGCTGGCTGGCCCTTACCAACAGACGTCCCTGGACTAATTAATCTTGATGACAGCGACTATGCCGGTCGATTACCTCATTGATTGTTACTGATCGATCCACTCGGCTCGCGTGGGTAACAGCACCACTTCAATGGCGGCCATTAATTCTTGCCGTGTTGTAAACCGTTGCCGCATTGCTCCGAATCATCGACCATCGCGTATTGTAACAGCACATTTCCTGCGTGAAGCAACTTAGCAGCGAATGTTAACGCCACCTGTCTCGTCAGTTCTCTTTTTTTTGCAATGCATTGACTGCGTGACCGCATCGTCGCCAAAGAAAATTAATGAAATGAGGGACAGCGACGGCAAAAGAGGACCAGAGATTGGCTCGAAGACTCGGTACAATAAGCATCGTACATTGCGTACAAATTTGAAGCATTAGCCCGGACGGCTGGAGTAGAGGTCTGTTGCTTGTTATGCATACAAGTCAGTGTTTCAACCCTGAGGCACGTGCAGTGGTCTTTGCAGTTGCGCCCGGCTCACAAGCAATTTTTAATGAGTCGAGGACTGTCCTGGGAATGCCTTGGGGCAAGGAGGTCTTGCGATATTCCAAGCGATATTCCAAGTGAAATTATCAATGAAGATCAAAGGAAATGCAAATGCGAACTTTCCACAAAAAGCCAGGTAACAGCAGGCATATGTGGCTGTACCGGGGAAAGATACAGTGCTTTTTCCACATGCAGGGTCTTGGAAGTGGCTCTTAGCATGCTCCCTTGTCGCCACTCGGCCGTGGGCGTTAGGATGGTGGTGGGGGGCATGATATTCACGGAAATGAGATAGAGCAGCGGCACTAAAGTAGAATGTGCGTCCATGACGATAACCTTATTTGAAGTCGACAACACGCATGTAAGTAGCCTGAATGGGAATATTCCTAAAGTAGACTAGCGTCAGCCTGTTCCACCTTAGATAGCTGTTTATATACAAGGCCCTAAGAGGGACAATCCATTAAGATTTAAACAGGTTATAAGCCTAGCGCTCCGCGCAATGCCATACTATTTAAAGTGTTCTCCTTAGGTTCCCCTTGCCTAGGGTAAAAGGGTATTAGGTACATGCTAACTACAGACTCGGAGCGCCCTCTATAAAAGAGCCTACTCTAAGTAGCTATACTAGCTATAAAGAACGAGAGATCGACGCGAAGTCTCCCTATAAGGATAGGGCCTAGGCTAGATTAACGAGGAGTCTCTAGCGCAAGTCTTATATATATATAATAACCTCTAGGTCCTAAGGGAGAGCCTACTAGCACGCACGCTAATAGCCTAAGGGAAGAATAAAAATTTTAGGATAATATTACGTATATGTGTTATAGTATAGAGTGCTATAAAAGCACTAAGCGAGAGAAAATTTTTATAGTGCACTAAAGGGCTCCTTCGCGTATTAGGCGGGTTCTAAAAACCTACTAACTATAGTCTCCTTTTCTCTACCCTCTAATCTTACCTCTATAACGATAGCTAGTAAGCGCTCGAACCCTAGCTCTAAGAAGCTAAAAGCCTCCGCGGCTTAGACCGCGAAATAGGATAAAAAGTCTAAAAATAAGGCTAAGGCTATAAAGAAGGAAGGGGGAGAGCTCTTAAGGTTAGTATAGTTAGAGTCAAGAGCTATAAAATCCTTACTACCCAAACGTTAGGTTAGGAACGAGCGGACAACTAACTTGTCGACGAATAACAATCCTAATAACTCTAGGGCTACCTTAGTAGAAACTACTACGATAAGAACTAGTAGGTTAGCGATAGAGAGCTTTTGTGCGACTATAGAATAGAGGAAGAAGTCTTTATTTATAGCCTAGGAGCCCTCTAATAACGAGTTATTAGATAGAGAGCCCAAGCCTATAAGTAGAGACGACTTCTATAGTCTAGATAGCGGGAAAGATACTAAACTTACGCCGTAACCCTCTAACGACTAATCAATCGACAATATAAGCGATATCGACGTAGAGCACGACCTAGAGGACCTCTACGGTCCTCCATCCTACTAAAACACGCTAGAACCTACCTACTAGCTACGTAGAGGTGCTAAAGATAGTACTAGGTAGTAGAAAACCTAATAATAACCCTAAGAGCAAGGCTAGTACGTTACTACGCCTAATAGATTCGCTCGCGGGACTACTATTCCCCTACTAGCGCACCTAAGAGGCCGCTCTTATACTAGACCCGTAGCGTAGAAGGCGCTACTAGGCCCTACTAACCCTTAGGCTAGCCCCTAATCTAGTACGCTAGAGGCTAGCTACACCTACTAAACTAATCCTTAACTTAACTTTACGAACTACTAATAACAACACCTTAGGTAGGGCCTAGGAGCCCTACAAAACCAACTACTAGGCGTGTTATACCCTTACTAACACGCATACACCACCTAGACCGCGGCCCCTTATCTTTCCGCAGCTAGTACTATATACTAACCTATGCAACCAGACCAGCTATTTACGCCGGTTTCTACTATCGAAAGGCCTAGCTTAATAGCCCTACGTAGCGGAATCACGGCTGCTACGCTAACCGCCTAACCTAATATTAATCGAGGTATAAAGATCGTTCTCGCTAAGGACTTTAAGAAATTAGAAGGGCCTAAGAACTACTAAGCCTAGACCTTATTATTTAGCTAAGTAGCAGCCCTATTAAACCTTAAGGGCTTCTATAATAGAGCCTATACTCACCTAGTAGGCAGTAACTAGTACCTAACTTACGTAGAGTAGGCTAGCATACTATTGCAGCTAGCCTACTCGGCTAATATAGAGGTCTCGATTATTAGCGAGGAGAACCCTTAACAGGCCTAGAAAACCCTTAAAATCGCTAATAGGGAGCGTAGAAACGCCTACTATTTCTCGCTTTAACGAGAATAGCAGAATATAACTATAGCTTCCTATAGCACCGCCTAGGCCTTTAAGATTAAACTCCTCGATATTAACTAGCGGTTAAGCCTTCTAAAGCTAGCTTTTGCAAAGCTATCCTAGGAGATCAACTCCTAGTTTATTAATAACTTTACTCCTACCTATAAGCATATTGTTAGTAGGCTTAGTAGGGACCCTACTATTATCAAGATCACCAATAGTATAAGTTTTAACTCTCTTTACTCTATCGTCCTAGAAGAAGAACAAAAAAAGAGAGAAGCCGTAAGAGGCGGGATAGATATAGCCGTTATCGCCGCTCCTACGAGTAAAAACAACCTAACCGCCCTCGCCGTATAATATAAGAAGTCCTAAAGTAGAACCAAGATACTAAAGAGGTAGATAGTATGCGATCACCCTAACTATAAGAAAAGGAAGGGGTACCTTAACGAGAACGGTCTAGACGGATACTAGCAACGACTTAGTAACGCCTACTACAAGCGCTAGTAGCTCGAAAGCTAGAGTATTAACTTAGATAGTAGGCAGGGTCCCTCTAAGAAGCCTAGGGTAGAGGTAGCCGATTTTAACCAGAAAGACGAGTTAGCCGTAGTTATATATAACTACGGGCTAGACTTAGATTAATAAGATTAGGTGCTAACCCTTAGAGACGTAGACGTACTAGTAATACGCTCTAAGGCCTTAGGGAGGGACTAGATCCTAGACTTAGAGGCTACAGCTTATGCTACTAGGTAAAGGGAGTTCTTCGTATCCCTATTAACCGCACCTAAAGGTCGCTATATCGTAGGGGTTAGTAGCGTATCCCCTATAACCAGCATAGAAATAGTACGACTACTAATAGTCGTAGGGGGCGTTTAGAAGTACTTTACTATCGATAATATACTCTACGCTCTTAGACTGCTATTTAACATCATTTTAGTCTAAAAACTTACCCTACTCCTATTAGAAGCCACTACTAACCTCCTCGTAACATTCGACGAGAACCGCTACCTAGTTACCTAAAGGAGCTTAAGAGCCCTAATTATAAAAGGGTACTACTCTACCTAAGGAAATAGGAGGGTATTGTTTAGCCTAAATCTATAAAACGAATAGGTAGCCTAAACCAACTAGAAATCTATCTACGCAGCTATAGTTATTAATACTAAGCAACTATAGCTATAGTATAGACGAATAGGGCACCTAAAGAAGTCCCGCCTTAGGCGCCTACTAGAGAGTTATAGGCTAACACTCCCTATAAGCGCGATGCCGCGCTATAAAGCCTGCCTACGAGGTAGTATACGCCAGTATAATTTTAAGGACCCAGCCTAGAGGGCTATAAAGCCACTTAAGTAGGTATTCCTAGACGTAAGAGGGCCCGTAGTAGCTTTCTATAAAGGGGGTAAGAACGTCTAGCGATACTAGCTGCTTATTACTAATAACTACTCTAGATACTACTGGGTGTTTATAATAACTCTAAAATCTAACGTCTACGCGAGATTTACTAAATTTAAAGCTTAGGCTAAGAAGTAATTTAAGACTACGATTAAAAGAGCTCGTTCTAATAATAGGGGAGAGTTTACTAATCGAAACCTAGAGGAGCTTTAGCGCCTCTATAGAATAGACATTAAAAGAACCACTCTATACGCCCCTTAGTAAAACAGGACCTCTAAGAGGGGGATAGGCATCCTCGTAGATATAACGAGGTCCTCCCTCTCTAGCGCTAACCTACTAAAACACTATTTCGTAGAGGTATTAAAAACTATTATATTCTTAAGGAATCTGGCTCCTACCTCCGCGAACGGCGACATCTCGCCTTATAAGCGCCTCTTTAACGAGCCCTTTCTACTAGATAAGCTATAGGTAATTAGCTATAAGTACTAGAAGAAAGTACTACACGTCCTAGGTCTTACTAAGCTAGCTAATAGGGGTTAAAAGTATTACTTTCTAGGCTATGGTAAAGGAAAGCACTTATACTATATATAGAACACGGTAAGTAAGTGCGTAGAAATTGTCCGCGACTTATATTTTAAGAAAGGTTATTTCTACGAGGTAGATCTAGATATTCTAGAGATAGTAAATAATTAGGGGGTCCTAGACCCAACTATTATTACTAACAGGCTTAAGCGTGCTACTAAGCGCTCTCGTCTAGGTTCGTTTAAGAAGGAGAAAACCGCTATTACGAACGAGCCTAGAGAGACGTACGACGTTCTTATAGCTAAGGACGGCAAGTTTAGAGAGAAGCTCCACATAGAGGATACCTCGATTAACGTTAGCCTATTAGTAAGATAGATCGCTAACCTAAAGCTAGAAGCCTTAGTAGAAGCTAAAGCCTAGAAGGAGGCTAAGGTCTAAGTAAGGGCTAAGGATAACATACTACAAGCGATCGCCCTGCGATACGTAGTACTAATATATACCCTCGAATAGTATTAGGATAGGTAGTAGCTAGCCCTAGCCTCTAAGGCAACGAAAAATCTCGATCTGCTAGAGCCTAAAAGCTATAAAGCGGCTATTAGAGGCCCCTAGGCCTCTAAGTAGATACTAGCTATTAATAAAGAGACTAACTCCTACGCAAAGAATAGAACATAGGAAGTAGTAGATTGTCTACTAGGGGTTTACGTTCTAGAAGATAAGTACGTCTTTAAGGTAAAGTATAACGTAGAGGGATAGCTAGACCACTATAAGGCAAGATAGGTCGTTAGGGGCTTCGAGTAGGAATACGGGATCGACTTTTAGGAAACGTTCGCATTAGTTATCAAGCTAATAAGCTATAAAGTCCTATTTGCAATAGCCTGCCTATTTAACTAGCATATTAACCAGATAGACGTTAAGACAGCTTTTTTATACGGCATTATAGACGCGGACGTCTATATAGAACTACCTCCTAACCTAAAGGATAAGTACCCTAAGCGTAAGGTATATAAACTAAGAAAGGCTCTATATAGGCTAAAATAGGTACTAAAGATTTAGTACGAGACTCTAGTTAAGGAACTCTAGAAGTTAGGCTTCGAGTTAGTCTACGAAGACTATAGCGTGTTCGTTAACGAGAAGAGGGTTATTATCGCAATCTACGTCGATAACCTCCTAGTAATTAGACTAGACCGCGCTAAGATCAACTAGGTTAAGGGGGAGCTCGCTAAACGCTTCTAGATAATAGATATAGGACCGGCTACCTACTACCTAGGAATCAAACTCACCTAGACTAAAAACCGCTATAGTAATAAAATCGCCCTATTATAGAAGGCCTACATTCGCAAGATCTTAAGGGATTTCGACCTTAGCGACTATAACCTAGTAAACACGCCGATTGACGATAAGCCCCTAACCCTAGTACCTAAAGAATACGCTATACTATAGGCACTCTAATATTGGTATTAGTTAGCCCTAGGCTTACTAATATACCTCATGCTATACACGCGTCTAGACCTCGCATACGCTATCTTATAGCTAAGCCACTTCTTAGCTAATCCTACTAAGAGGTATAAAGGGGCCGTTAAGCACGTCTTTAGATACCTAAAAGATATAGAGGACTAGGGACTAGTCTTTAACTCTATAGGGATAGGGGTAAAGGATAGTCTAGTAGGATTTACAGATGCTAATTAAGCAAGGGATTACGATAGGAGGTCTACGGGAGGTTTTGTATTTCTTTTGTTTAGGACAGCAATCAGCTAGAGCGCGAAACGACAAGCAACTGTAGCGCTATCCAGCTATAAAGCGGAGTATATAGTAGAAACTAAGGCGGCGAAGGAGGCCATCTAGCTAAGGCGTTTACTAGCGAATTTCGGTTTCTCTAGACCTAAGGCCGTTACTATCAAAGGGGATAATAGAGGCGCGCTAGCACTTGCAAAGAACCTAGAGTTCCACTCACGTACAAAGTATATCGACATCCGGTATCACTTCGTTAGGGAGAAGGTAGTAGAGGGTCTCGTCAACCTAGAGTAGACAGGCACCAGAAGCAACATTGCTAACGGGATAACTAAACCACTCGCAAGGACCCTATTCACCAACTTTAGAAGGGATATTAGGATAAGGCTAATAGCTAAGGAGTAAGAAACGAAGGGGGGACGAAACAACGAGGAACCCCATAGGTAAGGTGCTTACAGGCGTGCTGTTCGAGGGGGAGTATTTGAAGTCGACAACACGCATGTAAGTAGCCTGAATGGGAATATTCCTAAAGTAGACTAGCGTCAGCCTGTTCCACCTTAGATAGCTGTTCATACACAAGGCCCTGAGAGGGACAATCCATTGAGATTCAAACAAACCTGCCAGGTCTACATATCATCCATCCGGATGCGTGCATCGTAGCAAGGCGATCAACGTGCTAAGCTGAGTGGAGCTGGAAGATCCTTTCGAATAGGATCTTAGCCATGTACGTCTATAGCTGCCGCCATCCGGCCGAAGGCATCGGTTCCAGAAAGTGTGGCACGTGCATCTTCTACTGACTCGTAACTGGAGTGCGTGGGATCAATGGCGCGCTGGATTGGTACGTTGTTCAAGATGCCGAATCACTTGGACTGTGAAAGGGGCTCGTTTTCCAGCACAGCCGACGGCCGAGATTTGAAGTCCTTGTGCCAATCCAGGAGATCAGGGATCGATGGTGCCACTCCGCGTACTACGCAAACCTTGGGCGCCTGAGACGTCGCAGATCAACACAAATTCTAGCCTAGGAGCGCTGACTGGTAAGCTGTGAGAGAATATTTCGCCGGAAGGCAAGATTGCGGTGTGTTAGAGAGGCAGCAAGGCGCAAAGAGGACCGAAAGCACGACGTTGAGAAACGATGCAGCGCAGGGGACGATCCACCAAGGTACAACCAGAGGCGCCGGCAAGGCTGAACGCAGGCCCGCCCACTCCCCGCAAGATATCGTGGCCGGTGGTGGTCCAGACTTGTCGATCGATCTGTCCAACATCGGGCTGGTAGCACATGGCATCGGAGCCTGCAATGTAGGTAGCCGCGCGTCTGAGCGGCGTTGTTGGTCCGAGCCAATGGATTACGTTATGCCCAAGCCAGCGTTGGGCCGTGGCCTTGTGTGAGATGCGTTGGAAAGCACGCGAAAGGACCGAATGACGTGTTTGGTGGAGAGATGACGGTATACAGAAAGTGAATTGCGTTGCAAACTCTAGACCAATCCATGGGAGAACAAGGCCCAGAAAATAAAAATGAAGAAAAAAAAAGATGGAGAAAAGGCTAGACCTGGGCAATGCGTTGTCACTGCGCTGGTTTCCGAGGCGTCCCGAGGTTTCTGGAATGCAGGATCATCAACACCACATCAGCATCTTTTCCGGCCGCACGGCCTTGGGGCAGGCCCGTCGAGTCCCGCATGCGCGTATGTACGTGGAGAGCGGTACGGGAGTTGTTGTACAACTTTTTTCTTCCCGGTGGCCATGGCGCTCTGACCGGTCACGCCAGGCGAGGCATGCTGTATACGGGTACCCATTGCCTGTGCTCCGGGGAACCGGGATGGCGGCAAGAAGGCAGCTATTCCGCGAGCGGACGGCTCCGGGATGGCTGTGGAGTGAGAGTGTGGAGAGATGGCATCTTCATCTCAGGGGGATCTCCCAGGGACCGGTGAGGGCGGCGCGCGCTCCACAGCGTGCGCTGGAAAGCGGTCCCAACAGCAGGGCGCCGCTACACGAAGGTGCGCCTGCAGCCCTGATCCGCGGAGGATGGGATTTGAGAGCGGCGCAGAGCGGCGGCGGTTACAGGCGCGCCTCAAGGCAGGCAGCAGAGCGGCGTGCAGGCGACACAGGCTGCTGTGCAAAGCGCGTGTCGAGGGGCGGTGTGTGCAGCGCGCTGGGCGTTGCACAAGCGGGTTGTGAAATGTGAAGTGGCATCGGTGGGGCGCGCGAGGTGTTGTTCATAGCGCGTGCTCCCGTGCCTGATGGATGCGGATGCGCAGGGCGACTTACATAATGCGCTGGCGGTGGCCGTAGGGCTCAGGCCGGGGAAGCGGTGAGGCGCGCGGCGAGCAGGCGCGGCGGGAGCGTGGAGCGTGGAGCGCAGAGCGTGGACGTGGTGGTGAGGCGCGGACGGGCGCTCCTTGCTGCGAGCGCGGCGCCGCAATCGGAGGCGGGCACGAGCAGCGTGACGTTTGCCACAGCCGGGCACGGCTCCGGCAGGCGGCGACACGGCGGAGGGGTGGCAGCGGCAGCGTTTCAGCGGCGGGTGGTGTGAGCTCGGGAGCTGCCAGGCCCGCCGCAGTGGGAGTTGGCCGGCAGGGGGCCGGGCCTTGGTCGCCGCTCCGGGCCGCATCCCTTCAAGTTTGGGCCGGCGGCCCCTTTTGTGGGGTCGTCTGCGCGATCCTCGATGCGCCGAGTCAGCGCGCGCAGTCACCGGACGCCGTCCTGCTCACCTCCGCGCGCCCAATCGCCGCCGCTGCCCGCCCGCCGTGGTCTTCAGCCCGCGCGGCAGCTCGAGGCGTCGCGGAGGCCAATTGCCGCCGCCGCCCTCACCACCGCGGGGCCGCCGCCAGGAGCATCCCGTCTGCGCCGACGCGCGATGACGCCGCGCGATCGCGGCGTCGTGGCGAGCTTGGCCTCGGTCGCTCCTCCGGGCGGCCCTGCCCTAGCCTGCGATCGCACGAAGGGCTGCTCCCCCGCCGTCGTCATGGCCGGCCCAGCGCCTCAGGCACCGCATGAGTGGCTGCCAGGTACCCACCGAGCGTCGCACTGCCTGCTTCACGCCACCCTCACGCTGCCGTAGCCACACGGTCACCCGAGACGCAGACAGAAGTTGCAGTGTGTTGGGATAGTTTCCATTCAGCGGCCGGCTGGCCGCTGTGCGCCTACATACAGCCATGCGGTGTATAGCGCGCTCCGGCTAACGTGCGCCGGAGACGAGGTGAGAAGAGAGCAATGTACGTCCGACACCCGCCATGAGACATCGACAAGTGCAGCAAAAACTCCCCGTAGACCTAGCCCAACCTGCAGATCCATGCATCCCAAGCACCGGTCCCGATGTATAGCATGACACCTACACCTTGCTAATCCCAGAGCAAACCACCGAGGCCATACCCAAGCAAACATACTGACTCCGTCCCGACCTCCATCCGCTGAAATCACAAAGGAAAATGCTTTTTGTCACACAGCGCACGCTCCGCCGCGTCGGGGGCGCACAAGAATAAGAAAACGCCGGGAAGGAGGGAAAGTCGGCCTCCGCCCGTGCTGAAGTGTTTCGATTTTTGCGCCGTTCCATTCCGTCGTCGAACCGGGTGATGAATGCCAGAAGTCGATTATGCCGTTAAAATGCGTAGAGATGCAATGCGTTGCTCCGGTTCGACGCATGCCGCGTGCGAGAAGATTTTTCGTAACAGGGAAATTTTTTTGCTCTTTTTTTGACCGTCTTGAAGGACATCGAGGGGAGGGGAGAGACCCAGATGGGCATCATCGGGGGTTTGGTTTGGTTCAAGGCCAGCGCCGGTCTTTGCCAAGACGCCGATCCTTGATCGGGTGAGACGGCGGGATTCAGGTCGACTGTTTCCGTCTCCGCATGTCGCGCACCTGGTCGAAGGCATGGGCGTAGCTCCTCAGTTCGCTGGCAGCCTGGGCGGACAGCCCTTGGGTTGCCGAGGCGGCCATGGACGTCAGCGACGTCTGGGACGACGACGGGGTCAGGCTGCGCTTTGACGAGTCGCCGGCGGTGGATGACGTCGACGGCGAGGCCGAGTGCGAGAAGTACGAGGGCTGGCGGGGAGAGTAGAGGTGGGGGCTCGAGGGGGCCGACTCGGAGCCAGACGTCTTGTATGCGGAGAAGTAGAAGCCAGAGGCGGGGCTGCCGGTCGACGAGGCATACGACGAGGCGGCGGAAGCGTAGGCGGTGCAGTCGGCAGCCTTGTCCAGGTCGGCCAGGCGGCAGGCCTGCGAGCAGTAGGCGCCGTGCTCGATCTGCTTGTCGCAGGTGAGGCAGAAGTCGTGGGACCACTCAGCAGCCATGGCGGGCGAGAGAAGCAAGAAGGCGAGGCTGGGGCGGGCAGCGAGGCGGGCGGGCGCGAGGATGTTATATGAGGCGACGGGCGGTGGTGGCAGATGAGTCAACGGGGGCGGAGATGGTGTGCTCAGCGATGGGTCGAGCAGGTAGCCTCATGAACGCGTGGGAGGGCAGCGCAAGCAAGGCCGCTGGGCGGAGGGGAAGCGGCGCTCTTGTATGAGGATGCAGGCCGCACAGCCAGCGGCCTCGAGGCGCTGGGGGCGAATCATGGACGCGGATGCGGCGGGCGTGCCTCTTTCGCTCGCTGCAGGTGTGCACACCCATTTCGGGCGCCATGCGTAAAAGCAGGGACTAGGCGCGCATTAGGCCTGCATACGGGATAATGGTTGTGCGTGTGCGTCTGCTGACAGGGGCCGCGGGGGCAAGTCTGCGCGGGCTTGGCGCGCACGGTTTTTCGCGCTTTTGCCGCTGCTCCCTCGCGCCCGGCCAGGCGTTCCTGGCGCGCGCCCGCCAGTCAGCGCCCGCCGTGTTGCACGCCCGCAACACGCCGCGACGCCTGCGGTCGCAGCGCCCCGGCCACGACTTGCCCGCCGTCGCAGCGCCCGGCCGCTCAGCCCTGCGGCGCCGCCTGATCGCGCAGCATTCCGCGCCAGGAATGCATTTGTCACGGCGACGGCGCCTGCGCGTGGCCGCTCCGCCCGCCTGCGTCGCCGCGCTAGCCCGCTTGCGGCCGTGTCTGGCGCCCTGCGCTCCCACGCGGCGCCGCAGCATCGCCCACGCCCTCCGCCTGCGCGGCAGTCCTGGACATCGTCCCGCAAAAAGAAACGCCCCGGTGCGATAGGTCTTTTGGCCGGCCGAATCTGCCCAGGATCGGCAGTCGCCAGTCACGGGCGCGCCGTGAGCATGTGCTGCAATTTCGGAACATGCAGCACACCAGGGCGCCAGCCTCTCTGGTTGACGCGCAGCTGCGTATTGGATCGTCGCCGGCCAACACCTGCTCTGGGTTGGCACAGGCTCTATCCGCCTGTCAACCCCCACGCTATACAGGAATGGTGGATCGCTGCAGGCAGACGTCCACCACGCGCTCCGTCCGAATCGCCAGTCCTGCTGTTTCGTTTATCGCGCGCAGCATTCTCAGCCTGCGCCATTATTCTGCCTCGCCGTCCCGCGTCCTTGCATGCCGCCGCCGCGAGAGCTGGCGAGGCAAATCAGGGCCTGCAGCATCCCCGCCCGCTGCCCAGCCAGTGGCTGAGCCGGCCGGGTCTGCCTCGTCAGCGCTACCCTCCTTCAGCCTGGCCCCCTTCCCCACGCCGGCCTGAAGATTGCTCGCCAGATCTGCGCCGGGCGCTGCTCGTTGGGGGCCGCTGGCCGTCGTGTGGCTGGACTGCGTCGCGCCGTTATTGCGGCGCCTGTCTCAGCGCCGTCCTCAGACATCGTCATTGATGTCGCAAGATCATGCAGGCCAGCAGTGGGGACGGCCGCCAGGGGTGCAAACCATGCGGACAGCCGTTGGCAGATCGTTGCCTGTTCGCGGCGGCAGTGCAGAGCGCGCCTCTGTAGCGAGCGTTTCGAGAGGAGAGACCCTGCCAGAACAGGAGATCTCCAGCAATTTAATTGACTTTTTTCAGATCTCGTAGCGCCACCTGGACGTA
This sequence comes from Neofusicoccum sp. Z2, assembly GCA_037356115.1. Taxonomy (NCBI): domain Eukaryota; kingdom Fungi; phylum Ascomycota; class Dothideomycetes; order Botryosphaeriales; family Botryosphaeriaceae; genus Neofusicoccum; species Neofusicoccum sp. Z2. The sequence continues at coordinate 16,342 of JBAWJY010000022.1, forward strand.
GTGCGCAGCGCGAAGTCCGGCAGGCTAGGGAGGGGACGGGCGTACCCGAGGATGGCGTGGGCGCGTGCTCTGTTGCTGCAGAGTGCAGCGCGCATAATAACAACCGCCCGAATATGCTCGACGCTGGCCGCTGTGGCACCCGATGCACGCCGCCCGCCGCCTGCGAGGCATGCACCGCGCTCGCCGGGAACGCGCGGGACTCTCGACGGCCGAGCGCGCGAGGAACGCCCGTCTCGCTGCGTCACCACCGTTTTTTTCGCGCGCGCATCACGGGTTTCAGGCAGCTGGCTGGAACCGGTGCTCGCACGACTCGCAACAGGTCTCGGCTGACATGCAAACAGCATACGAAGCTGTGCGACGCCGCAATGCACCGCTTTGCGCGTGGCCCCGGCGGTGACACGCCTTCTCCACACTCTCGGCCGCCCGTATCCGGCCAGCTGCAATGCGGAGAAGCTCGCTGGAATTCGACGCCTGTGCCATTGACTCGATGGAGCGTCCCTGCAGCACTTGGCCTCCCCTTTTCCCTCGTCGCGAAGGCGGTGCTCGTCCGCCATCACCGATGACCCGCAGCGCAGCTGCATGCCCTGTGCGACGCGCCGGTGCAGGGATGAAGAGGATGGACATGGCCGTCCACGCTGCGCCGGCCTTCGACCAGAGCGTGCAGTCAGCTCTCACCACCGTCCCGCCCGCCTGGGGCGTGACGCTGGCGTGTACGCTTGCCACGCAGCGCGTTCGCCCGCAGCCGTGCAGCCCACAATTCTGACCCGAGCAGCGCGCACCCAGTCTCGTCGGACGTCAGGCTCAACGGAACGGGCTGGTCGAGCGTCGGTGGTCGGCGCGGTGCAGGAGTCAGGCCACGCTGCTCGCAGGCTCCACTTCCTGCCGCTGGCCAATCCCCCAGGCCGATCAATGGAGCGTGTTGGGGGAGCGTCCAGGTCCTTGCGCCGATCGACAGAGGGCGACGAACTGCCCCCGCACCGTCTCTGCCGCTCCGCCACGACGCCGCCCGGCAGCCGCCCGACAGTGACGCCCTTTCGAGCGACAGGATTGCCCGCCTCTTCTGCTCCCCTCTTCCGAGCTTCCCGCGACTGTTTCGGATGCCAACCGCTTGAGGTAGCTCGCGAGGTTGAGCTTGCGCGCGCCAGTCTGGCAGCAGCCAGCACGCCCGCGTGCTGTTGCCCAGCAGCTTGCCGCCAACCCCCCCGGTTGTGGCTCCGGAGCGGCAATAAACGCCCGGATGGCGGGCTCTTGAACACAGCCTGGCCAGAACGTTACCTGCAGCGCGGTGCGCGAACAACTTTTGCCGCCAGCGCTGATAGGCCCGTCGCCTGCGCTACGTCCCGCTAGCCGGGAGTGCGAAAGCTTACAGGTAGGCTCGCGAATTGCCAAATTTTGGGCGTGCCGATGGGGATGAAACGCCCAGAGGAGAGCCGCTGCGCATGCCGGTGTTCTGGACTCGCGGCTTGAGCAATCCTCATTTGCTGCCGCTCCCCAGGTGGAGCTTCCTGCTGTTCTGTAACGCGAGCCTACGCCGGATGGGGCTTGGATGGGGCTGTTTTCAACGTTCTCCGCTGTTCGCGCAGACGCGTATCTTGCAGAACGCAGATTTCTGCTGGGGAAGTGGCAAGTCGGCATGGATCTTACGTCCCAAGGAACGCATGTCTGACCCGGCTCCCTGTCCTCAGAAGATCCGCCTTGGTCGTTTTGGCTCTTCCTTCGTCCCCACTTCTTTGAAACTGGCAACCAAACTGGCAACCGCACGCCTGTATCAGCCTGGGTAGGCCGGCTTCCTTCATTTAACCCACGTGGACGAATGGTCTGAAGTGTTGACCTATCGCATTATTCAGGTGCAGAAAAGGAGCGAGGAATCTCCCCTTCCTCCGCCGAGGAAGCTCCCCCAATAACACGTCAAACGAAAAATTCTTCCCTGTTGTCGTCTCCCGTTGGCTGGGATTTTCTTTCAGGTCGCACGAGCAGCTTACCTCCCAACGTCAACGTGCAGCAAAAGGCTGAAGATCCGCTACTCGTGCAACCTGAAACCTCATACTCTCGGCTAAGGTGGGCACCGTGATGAAGCCGGCTGTTGGGCCTGAGCTTTTCAGCAAATGCACTTTGCCTCAGCCTGTAGGCCTCGTATTACCGCCGATCGAGGCGGAGCGGTGCAGCCAGTGTGCAACGGGTCCAACGAACGATCGAAGATTGCGTGTCCCGGCAATTAGAGTCCTCGTCTGGCCCTGATCTGACTGTACTGTAAGACAATGCCGTCCATCAAGGTACTAGAAGGCCATAGCGTGATATTTCGCCGGGAAATATCATGCGTCTGCCGATCACGACGGCCCGAAAACAGCCTTCAAGGTATCGTCTGGCGCCAAAGTGACCGAGTCTTGGTGAGCCCCGCGCGAAGTAACAAGCAGCAGTGAGCAAGGCCGTCAGTGATCATTTTTCACCCAGATCGAAGACGAGTCGCATCCCGCCTGTCCCACGCCGATCACGAGGAAGAGTCATCCCATTTCGCAGGCGGTGGAAGCATGAGTCCAGAAGGGTATTTAGGGTTGGGTGCTCGACGTGGCCGGATGAATGTGTCGAGTCTATCTCTCCACGTAGCAGCGCCAATGTAGGTTTTGGGCAGATCCGTAGGTTCCTAATGTTATCGCAGAGCTACAGCACTAAGTGGTGGCGGCGGCTTTTACCCGGGCCTTGGAACAGAGGTTTCGAAAGTCTTCTTCATTGGCTTCGTGGACTCGGTAGCGTCTCCCGCAGCCAGTCCGCGATGATTCTGGCATCTGAAGCATTGCTCGAGCAATTCTTACCAATCGTTTCTCGAAGCAGGGGGGTCCAGTCATCGATTTCGTGGAGCTTGCGATCTTGAAGCACGCCATTCCCACCGCCATCACGTGATTGAGAGTCCGGGTTGTTCCCGTGAGAGATGCTTCCTTCACTGATTACTCCGCTGCGGACGCTGAGCGTTATTCTTGTCTGGAAGGCGGGTCAGAGCTTGGACACGAACATCCACTCGTTGCTTTGAAAATTTGTGAAAAAGCGGGCACGGCAACGGCTAAGTTTGAGGCATCACGAATGGGAAAGCGTACCGAGGAAGGGAGGGCGACTGGGATGTTCGATGTCTCCTGAGAAACTGGGTCGACGGCGGGGACGGAGAAGGTAAATTTCGGCGTTTGAAGATATGTCCAGTCGAGAGTCTGACCCACTGTCAGCACACAAGCCCTATAAGTGGGCACTTATTGAAACGCACCTTCATTTCGTCGTAGCCTTTGCGTAATTCGGGGACATGGAGCTGCTCGTCGCCAATCTCAACGGGCAGCGGGCCGGCGGAAGGGCGGCCGTACATGCACGTGAACTCGGTCTGGACGCTCTCGATGAACCGGTGGTTCGGGATGCCAATGTTGGCGACGGGCGAGCTGACGCTCTCGACGCCCTGGGCTTTGATGAACGGCTTTGCAGGGGAATGCAGGTAGCGGGGGATGATGCTCAGGTTGGGCGAGGACAGCAGGCAGGTGCCATGATGGAGGGCTCTGCCGCGGACGAGCTTGTAGGCCGAGCCGGAAACCTTCAGCGGGCGCGGGCCGGACGGGTCGTCGACGGTGAAGGGCGTCCTGTGGGTGTCGGCGAGCGGCACGGAGGAGGTGCGCGGGCCCTGGTCCAGCACGATGTCGTGGCGCTCGTTGACTCTGGCGCGCTCGACGCCCAGGCTCCTCAGCGCGCGCACAACCATCTCAGCATGCTTGTCGCGGGTGAAGCCGGCGGGCGGCGAGATGACGGTCCAGTTGACGTTGCCGCCGTCGTGGAAGACGGCGCCGCCGCCGGAGCGCCGGCGCACGAGGTCGATGGCCGAGTCGCTGAGCAGGCGCAGGTCGACCTCGAGCCAGGGGTTCTGGTTGCGGCCGATGACGACGCAGGGGCGGTTGGTGTACAGGAAGAGCACGGCCGAGTCGTGGGGCGACTTCTGCAGCAGGAAGTGCTCAATGGACAGGTTGACGAGCGGGTCGCGCGACCGCGACACGAACGAGAAGACCTTGGCGGGCGGGCGCTGCAGCGCGTCGGCGAGCGAGGCGAAGCATCGAGCCGCGGGCCTCGTGCGGCGGCACAGGCGGGCGGGCAGGCGCGCGGCGAGCATGGAGGTGAGAAATGCGCGTGTTTTGACTGGCGACGCGCCCCGACATCAGCCGCCGCCCATGCGCCGCTGCCGGCGCGAAGCGAACCTTAACTGCACCACCGCCCGCCACACGCCCGCTCCCTCGCCGTGAACTGTATCGTCCAGTCCGGGCCTCCTGTCCTTGGTCTGAGACGAACGCATCATCGGGCGCCGCCTCTTCAAATACAGTGGGTTTTCTCCGCTCTGCACCCTCTTGGACCTCGTTCTCCACCGCTTCTTCGCACCTACACCGCAAATGCTCCCATTGGTTTCAAGTTGCCCTGTAGCATCTTTGACTGTTACTCTTGGCAGTTCGCCTTTACCACAGAGCTTGCCTGGATTTGGTTGCCGCCTCTCTTCTAGACGACGTCCGTCCTTTGATCAAACATCTAGTAATTGAATGAACAACTTTTATGGATGTTTACACATTAAGCGGGTAGGTACATGCATTGAAGCTATTGCCTGTTGTAGACAACCCTTTTATGAAAGGAAAGAAGAGTGTTTTGAAAAGGCGATCCAAGATAGAGTGGCTTTTTTCCCTTGGTTTTTAAAAGTTTGAGTATAGCCAGAATTATTGATTTGACATAACAGGAGGGCCGAGGTAAACCAACAAATCTATGGGGACAATTAAAGCTGTCTCATCCTGGACCCGGCAGCTTTTTCATGGCGCAGCTAGGTGTCGCGGCAATTTCATAGCAACGCAGCTCTGGACGTCGGAGATCTGAGAAGTTAGTATCACAAGCGAGGAACGGAGGACGACTTTCTGATAAGAGCGAGGAAACAGTTCTTCACCATGAGGGTTGGCTCGGAAAAGAGAGGCAGCTTGCTAAGCGAAGTTGCAGGTTGATGCTGACCTTGGGTTGCTGGTCGTGAGGATCGTGAAAGAGTCAAAAAAGAAAAAAAAAACCAACATACCTGCAGAGCTGCTACAGTGACATTTGCTGTTCAGTCGCAAGGTCGGGGGACTATATTAATGACTACTCAACGCGGGACTGCCAGAGTGGCAGGTTCTATACATCGAGCCTCAATAAATTCATCCTTGCACGCGTTCCGGACAGAACATTTCCCCGAGGGCGGGCGCGTCCCCGATTCTGGGGTCCAAACTCCCGGCACCCAGATTGAAGCATTGCCTTGTCTAGATTGGAAATTTTAGTGAGGGGCCGTTGTGATCGTTGCCTATACTGACAGTAGAGAAGGCCCGTAAAGAGGCGCTTTTGCGTTCAAGACGGGGCGGCCGAGCACTTATTGCATTAAAGTTATAGATATACGGCAAGACGTACACATCCTTGGATCGCGCTGCTTTGGGATCACCATTCAGGCCAAGCCCATAGCAGTATCCCACATATCTGTAAGGATAGTGTTCATTGTCACTTTTTTTTTCTCTCGTCTTCCACTTGCGTGCAACATATGTTGATAACAGCTAAGCATACCTGCAAGCAGAACCGCATCTCTGCCTCAAAGCGTTGCTCTAGAGGTTATGGAAGCCTTACGATTGCCTTGAATGATGAAATGGGTGCTTTAAGTGGTGATTGAGAAGTACTTTAATCCAGCCCGAAAATAAATCGTTTATTCAATTAAACTAATTTCTACAGCGAATCTCTAATATGTCAAAATCCTCTACCAAGGGATTATAGAACTGGTGGGGCCGGATCTGTCTACGCTTTTCACTCAGAATACAACGACGAGATAGAGAAGAGCAACGAGCAGCGGCAGAGCGCCTCCCCGCGCATTTGTCAACGGTTGGCCGAACCCTAAACCAAGTCCGTCTTGCGACGCCGAAGCAGAGGCACCGGATGTTTGGGTGGCCGAAGACGCGGCAGCAGTTGCCGAGCCTGAGGCGGAGGCGGACTGTGTTCCCGAGCTCGAGCCCTCCGAGGCAAAAGGAGTGTCGGGTGTCGCCATGGCCGAGCCCGACGAGCTGCTCGCGCTCGAGCCAGCAGTAGACGTCGAGGTCGGGCTGGCGGACGTCTCAGCCATCGACGAATCCCCGGAGCTCTTGACGCCGAATCCGATGCGTGAACTGTCGTAGTCGAAGACAGTGTAGACGTTCTTCAAGAACACCTCGCCAACGAGCCACTGCTTGTCCCCAAAAGTTTGACGGCCGATGATGTTACTCTGGCAAGTACTTCCACCAACGTTGCGGCCGACGTAGTCCTTGGCCGAGATGTTGTAGGCGACGTTGCTGAAACGCAACTGGAGCGGCTGCGTGGTGCTGCACGGGAGGGTAAAGACCTCGCCATTTTGCGCCGACTGCGGAATAAGCTTGTGCAGGGCGGCAGCGTCGTCACCCGGCAGGAGAATGTACGAAGTGCCAGTGTCGATGATGGCGGTGCGATCGGTCAAGCCGGCGGCAGTGCCGTCAAAAGCGGCGTCATCAAGGGGAATCTCCCAAAAGCCACGGTCGTTGTCGATGGTGCTGGTCCACGAGAGATCGCCATCGTAGCGGTCGGGGTTGGGGGCGCCGAAGTTGAGCTCTCCGTCGTTGAGGCCATCGGAGCTGCGCGAAAGATGTATGCCATAGAGCTTGGCGGGTATGAGAGACGCTTCGGCGAGGGCGTCCATGATGGTGCCGTCAGTGACGTCATTTTCAGTCTTGTCGGCGCGGCCAAGACCCAGGATGCCGTCCATGGGATACGACGAGAACTCGGACGAGGCATACTCGGCGAGGCCAAAGGTGAGAGGCACGGTGAAGGACGAGACGTGGACCTGGTCGCTCGCAATGGTGCCATTGACGCTGCCGGTGCCGTAGGCAATGGAGAAGGTGTTCGAGGTGGCCTGGCAGCGATTTGTTAACGGGCTCATGGGCGCGGAGCGAATCAAGGCTCACCTTCAGCGTGCTCGAGTCAGAGGAGCCCAGGGTGTTGTGCTTGGAGCAGGCATCGGAGGCGCAGTCGGAGCCCATGACCCACGTGTTGGCGGCGCCAGAGTCGAGCAGCAGGTAGTACTCAGCATCGCTGTCGCCGAACTTGAAGGCGGAGAAGTAGGAGAAGTCGTTGCCGTCGGTGTCGACGGCCACGCTGTCGGAGCGGGTGGGCTCGCTGGCGCTGACGACGGGGTACTGGTTGTCGCGCTTGGTGGGGGTGCGGCGGATGGGCACGGCGAAGGAGGGTATGGAACGGGCGTGGAGAGCAGCAAGCGGGCTCGCGTCGACGGGCGCGTCCATGTACGGGTAGAAGGCGGCGGCGAGCGGGAGCGACAGACAGGCCGCGCTGGCGAGGGAGCGGAACGAAGGCATGGCGAGAGGCTAGCGCAGCATTGACGCCGAGTGCGATGCAGTTAAGCAGACCCGGCAGGAGCAGAGAGGGCCGGAAACGAGGCTGAGGCGGCGGAGAGAGCGTGGGAGGCGGCTGGTTGCGGACAGCAGGGCCGCGCGCGCAGCGGACGCTTAAGAACAGGACCGCGGACAGAAGGGCGCGGCGCGAGGAAAACTCTGCACGCTGTCGGCGGAGGGAGGCAAAGGTGTGGAGGAGCGAGCACTCCCTCGCTCTGCGCGGAGAGGTGGGAGGGAGGCGCGCCGTCGATCTCCCCAGGCACACGGGCGCTGGAGCGCTCGCCGGCTGCGCCCACGCGATTGGCGCGCCGCCCGCCGCTGGCTGCTGACGTGCATTCGTGAAACCGCCCAGTCCCGCGCGCTGCATTCGGCCCTCCTCGCCGTCCGCGACGGCCTCAGGCAGCGCGCCAGGCACCCGCTCACCTGCACGCCGACATGCGCAGCGCCGGTGGCACGCGAGCCCGCCGAGCTCGGGCGGGAAATTGCGCGCCCTCGCGCTCCTGTCGCCCCTGGGCGGCGCGGTTGGGACGGCGACGCGGGCGCTCGCGGGCCTTAGGCAGCCTGAGGCCTCCGCCGCCGGCGCCGTCGCGAGATGTCGGCGCACCTGGTTCGATCTGCCCGCGGCGCTGCGGGGACGACGCGCTCACCGGCTGCAGTGCGAGGCGGGCGGTGTGGGCGCCGCCAATGGCCGCGCGCCGCCGCCATCCCGTCGGCGTTGCGAGCGGGGGCGGCGCGCGGCCATAGCTCCTCCGTCCGCTCTCAACAAGCTGTGCCTGGGAGCTTATCTGTCGCGGAATGTGCGCTGCGGACGACACCCGTGGCAGCTTTCAGTCTGCTCGCCGGGCTCCGTGACTCGCTCGCCTCGCCGCCAGCCTCATATAAGCCGCCGCCTCCCCAGCGCCCGCCGCCCTCGCTCCGCTCCTCCCAACAACCCCCAACAGCCTCCGCCCTCCTGCCTCGCTCTCTTCTCCCCCCCTCAGCCCCTTCCTGACCCCAGCCGCCGCCATGTCTGCCAGCAGAGCCTCGTCCATGCGTGCCCTCAAGTTCCTGTCGGCCCACAGCCGCCAGGTTGCCCACAGCAGGCAGGTCCGCGGCCTCCATATGACCGGCCCTGCCACCTTCCCGTCGCCGCTGCTCACCGCCGAGCGCCCTGCCGTCAATCTGCCCAAGGACCTTGCCGGCCTGCGCGCCGAGTGTGCCCGGAGGAAGCTGCCTACTGCCGGCTCCAAGTCTGAGGTAAGCCGCGTCCCCCCGTGCCACCCGCCGACTCCTCCAATCAGTCGGGCCACACTCCGCTGACGCATCTCCGCAGCTGACCGAGCGCCTGACCGCCGATTCGCTGCAGTCTCGCGGCTTCAGCTCTGCCGTCGAGTCCAACAAGCGCCCCAGCGCCGAGGCATCCGCGGCTTCCCAGCCCACCCGTCATTTCAACACCAGCCGTACCTTGAAGTCCGTCAACGACAGCTCTACCATCGACTTTGCCTACCTGCCCGAATCTGTCCCGGAGGTTGAGGCTCTCAATATCCGTGTCCCACTCCTTCCGGACGTGAACTTCAACTCTCCCCGCGCTCAGACCATCGACGAGGTGGAAGCTGTAAGCGCAAGCCCCTCCGTGCATTGCTACGTGAGCTGACCCGAGACTCGTAGCCTGAGCCCATGCGTCCGGAGATTAGCACTGTCTCCGCTGACACCACCTACTTCCATGCGCCGTCTGCCCTGAATGATGTGACAGACAATTCCGCCATCGATTTCCAGGGTCTGGCCAATGCCATGAACTCGGCCGCTTCCAGGCTGCGTCCTGCCCCTGAGACTGAAGGTGCGCTGAAAAAAGTCTGGAATGGCTTTTTGGATGATGTCCTCGGTCCGAAGCCCATGGCCGGTCTTGCCGCAAGTCGTTAAGAGGAGCTGCATTAACGCCGTGGTCGATTACCTTCGTCCCCTCACCCAAGAGTCATCTTTCCTTTTATCAACCCCTCTATAGACACTGGCATTGCTCGTTATAGCGACTTACGACATTCGTTTACGATATTGAATGCTCGAATGAAGCCCATGTACCAATACGGCGTGACGTGGGATTACAGACTACAATCTACTTAACATAAGAAAGGGCTAAACGTTGGCACCTAGCAAAATTAGTACTAGCGCCTAAAATGGCAGTATTCATTCGTCTAAATCACTCTTTCCGCCGGTCCTTTCGACCACCGCCAGTCTCTAAGAGAGGCTTCGCAGCTCCGCGCCTGTGAGAAGCTTGTGTTTGGGAAGGTGCTATACCGTGTCCTTTCGGAGATCCAGGCACCCCACCAGTATCCGCCAGCACAATTACCACTTTTGTCCTCTTTCGGAGGCCTCCGGTTATCCCATAAGTGGTGTCGGATGCCAAGCTTGAGGCTTATTAGCATTGTATTCAAAAGGCAAGTACTGGCGACCCGCTCCAAGCTAAAAAAGCGTGGTCGGAGTCAATCTGACGAAGCATATTTAAGATTCAGATCTGAGATCTTACAGTGATGAGACTATTCTCAGGCGTATCCAAGCGACACTTGGGTCCAGCAAGGCGGAAATCACGAAATCAAGCACTTGACAGCCTGTTGGATCAGTCGCGCATGCTCTTAGCTGAAGATTAAGAAGCAACTAGCAGCTTGCGTGGAAGAAGCTGCGTTTCATCGGCGTTCGTGTTGCAAAGAGTGATTGAGTGCCCCCAACGTGAAACGAGTCGTCCTCCTTATCTACCTCTCAACCAACCATCCGATGCACCAAGTCTTTCTGTGCCAAGAACTCCGAAACTCCTCTGCCCCGGATGCATATCGTCTTGGCAGCTGAACATCACCTCCACCCACTTCCGACCTGTTTGCGTCGCACTTGACGACAAGACATGCACCGCCTGCCCGTGGACACACGACTGCTATCTATCGGCTCAAGCTCAAGAGACCCTCGATGTATCTCCTGGCATCAATGCCCACGCCTTCAGCCAGCCCACGCGGACCCCACCCGGCCGCTGCGCCACCCGTAGCCGCCGCATTGCCACCGCCTCCCAGCCCCAATCGCCACAAACTCGCGCCGCTACCGCTAGTCCCGCCGCCGTGCCGGCTATTGCGAACACCCGAAGATCCGGCCTCGCGGGAACGGCGGATCAGAAGCGCCTCTCGGAGCGAAGCTGTCGGCAGCGTTTGGGATTGAACAGGAACAGCTGCTGCGCCTTTCTGTTCCCCGTCGAAGCTCTCATCACCATCGGGCTCGGCATGGGGCGTTGATGTGAGCGACTTGAGGGAAGATCCTGAGGCTTTCGCAGAGAGTGCTCTGTCCTCCGCCGCTGGCAGGGCTGGAGAGTTGGTGGTCGTGAGACCGGTCGGCACCGGCTCGGACGGTGGGAGACGCATCCAGACGAGCCACCAACCACGGCTTGTCTTCGCTGTTCGCTCGATGTCGTTGGGTGCGCGTCGGGCGCTCCCGAGCGTGGCAAGGACTTGCGAATGGACGTTCAGTGCTTCGACGCGAGTCCAGCCGGCGCCGTTGCTCATGCCGCTTGAAGAAACCCCGAACCCCTCTGCGCCCGCTGTTCCTGGCTCGGGGATGTTGGGAATACTGCTATGAATGGTCATGTGTAGTGGGTCGAAAATGAGATCGTAGATAGGTTGCGGGTTGGGACCAGCTGCCCCGGCAGATGTAGTGTATGGATGCGATGACGCAGCGATGCGGGCAGCAACCCTACTTGGGGAAGTGCTAGCGGTCAGTGGTTTGTGCAGAGGTGCCAAGTAGCTGTGTAGGTATCGATAGAAGGCCGGATAGGAGAGCGTGGCAGTGCGAGCCTCGAATAGCATCGTTGTTATGAATGGACGGTGCTGCCAGACAAATGAGCAAAAAAGCCAAAAAAATTCATGTCTGCCGAACTTACAACGTATACTAGAATACGCAGCCTCTCGTACTTGGGATGTGGCCGAGCCATTGCTGAGACCGTGGCTTCAGAAGAACCTTCACCTGCAGCCTGTATCTCTGGTTTGTTAATCTTTACGTGCAGGGTTCGCAGGAGAGTTCTATTTTCCCAGTCGCCACCAGCAGCGCCTTCATCCTCCGGGCCCGCAGCATCCGCATCGCCTATTATATCTTCCTCAAGGTCTCCCTGATGACCAATTAGAAAGTGACCGTTGTTCTCTCTCCTTATTTGGATCTTCACGGCCGCTTCTACAAGATCAACATCAGGCTGGGGATCTAGTTGCTGCATGGGCGCAGGCGGATACTTCTCCTGCTCCTCTTCGGCGTGTTCCTGGATGCTTTGGTGTGAAAAACGCTGCTCGGGCTTTGGACGCTTTCCACCCCAGGTCGAGCTATAGCCCCAGGTAAGATACTTCATCCAGGTATCACCGTCAGAGCTGGTTTGCTCGCTTGCATCACGCTCACGCTCTTGTGATGCATCAGCGGCATTGGAGGCTTGGTCCAGAGATTGTTCCACAGCCGTAACAATAGGGCGCGGAATGCCTGGGGGCAAAGAGCTGGAAGTTCGGACGGGGATCTTCCGGGAACCGTTCTGCGAAGCAGTGCGCTTGTGAGGGTCCAACCGATTATTAGGCTTGCTCATGCGATCACGTCGTCTTCGTTTCCGGCGGTCTGAGCTCGGATTGTCCTTGACGCCGTACGCATGATCACCGTAGATGTACAGCCACTGCATCCATGTGGAGATGTCGCGCAGAGACGAGCGAGATATTGCGCCAACGCCGGAAAAGATGACGCCGTCGGCTGCTTCGGGGCTCCGACCAGCGCCCATCCACGGCTCTGCCACATCGTGGCCCAAGGCCTTCTGCGCTGCGGGCAACGGCTCGCCGAAACGCGACACGACCATGTCCACCAGGCCTTCGGTCCTGGCGGTGAAGTCCTCAAAGACCTCCCTCTCGCCGCTGCCCCACTCTTCCTCGCCAACGCCCATGCCCAATTCGCCTCCGGCGGCCAGCTTGATGCCGGGATAGATGTCAGTGGCGGGATTGCCGTGCAGCAGGACATCCCAGTCTTTTGCAAAGCGGGACCAGAACCTGTCGAGGGTGTTGCAGAACTTCTGGCGTGTCAGGCGCGCGTAAAGATCGGCGAGCGACGGGCCGTGGTGCAGACGAAAGATGTCGTGGGCGCGCCGCAGCTGGCGCAGGAGCAGCTCGGGCGGGGCGACCTCGCGGGCGGAGTACTCGACGGCGGGCTGGGAGGACGCGTCGGGGGCAGGCGTCTTCGAGAGAGCCGGGCCCGCGGGGAGGCGCGTCAGGTCGATTGACTGGGCGCGGGTTAGAGGCGCGAGACAGCAGCCAGGGCGCAACATACGGCCAGGATCCACCAGCCCGTCTCCAGCTCCTGCATGACGATGCGCGACTTCTCCGTGTCGACGTGGTCGACGGGCTCGCCGTCGGAAAAGCTCCTGCAGCAGCGTCAGCGGCGGGGCGGCGGGCAGCGGCGGCGAGGGCGCGCATACCGGGCGAAGTCAAGCATGCCCTGGGCCAGGCCGATGTGGCGCAGGCGCTCGTTCTCGTCGTCGCGCGGCTCGTCGTCATGGCGGCGCGGCTTGGGCTTGGAGTAGTAGAAGACAAGCTGGTCGCGGAAGGCGGCGTCGTCCGAGGCCAGGGCCGGGCTGTACAGGGCGAGGAACGCGAGCTGCGCGGGGACGACCCTCGCGGCCATGGCGGGCGGGCTGGGGGAGAGGGTGCGGAGCAGCGGTCAAGCTGGCGCGGGAGCTGGAGCGGGAGCGGGAGCGTGCCGATGGCGTCACGGCGCTGCATGCGGGCTGCCGCTTCCATCCCTGTGCCTGCCGTGCGGCTGATCGCCCCCGCCCGCTCGCCAATCGCCGCCGCCGCGCACACCATGCACGATGCTGCGGCCGCGTCCTCCGTTCCTCCAGCGACGCGCCTTCGCCTCGGCCGCCGCGCCGCTGCGCGTGCTCTTCTGCGGCTCTGACGACTTCAGCATCCACGCGCTGCGCGCCCTGCACGCCGAGCGCGCGCGCAGTCCCGGCCTCATCGACGCCCTCCACGTCGTCCACCGGCCCGGCAAGCCTGCCGGCCGCGGCCTGAAGCTCGTCCGCCACGTGCCCATCAAGGCCGCCGCGCAGGAGCTCGCGCTGCCGGCGTACGAGATCGACAGCTTCACCGGCTGGACCCCGCCGGTCCGCTACAACCTGGTCGTCGCCGTCTCCTTTGGCCTCCTGGTGCCCCCGCGCATTCTCGGCGCCGCCAGCTACGGCGGCTTGAATGTCCACCCCTCCATGCTGCCCGACCTGTACGGCCCCGCCCCCATCCACCATGCTCTGCTTCGCGGAGACACGCGCACCGGCATCAGTGTCCAGACACTGCACCCAAAGCACTTTGACCAGGGCGCCGTCGTGTCCCAGACGCCGCATCCGGGCATCGCCATCCCCGACCCCGGCGCCTGCACCCCTCAACGCCTTGTTGACCACCTCGGCCCCATCGGAGGCTCCATGCTGGTCCAGGTCCTTCGAGACGGTGCTTTTCTCCCGCCGCTGAAACCCGTCGACACGCACGCCTCGCAGCCGCCCCGCCATGCTTCGAAGATCACAAAGGAGCACAGCCACGTGGACTTCCGTACCTGGAGCGCTGATCAAGTTGTCCGCACCCTGCGCGTGCTGGGCCATCTGTGGGACACGTCTGTTTACTCCCACATCACCGGTGAAGACGGGCCGCCCAAGAGAATTGTCATGCACGCAGTGGGCTTGGACGAGAATCCTGAACAAGAAACACGGGCTCCAGGCACGTGGTGGGTTCGGCCCGGCCGCCACGCCCTGCCATCTATCGGTACGGTCAGCTCGGACGGCAAAGTCTTGTACATAGAATCCTGTACAGTTGAAGGCCATCGCAAGGGCGAGGGAACACGTCTGTTAGCCCGTGCCCTGGCGAGGGCACACGGGAGCAAATAAATCACGGTGTTATCAGTTCCAGCACCCGGGCTCCGGCCTCTCGATCCTGATTCGCTGCTGTGAGAAGCCAGGTCATGGCCTGAGGAAGTGAAGTGGTGTTTTGCTCGCGCGGGCGCAGCCGAGCGGCGAGGACCCCTGCACGCAGCCCTCCCTTCTGACCTCCAGGCCGATCCGCGCGCGCCCCACCACCAGCCTGTGTGCAGCCCGCGTCCCCGCCGCCGCCGACCTCTTGCTCGCCTGCTCGCGACCCGCCGACGCGCTGCTCCTCCCGCCGAGCGCCCGCTGCCCGCCGCTGCCGCCGCCCGCCTGCCTCGCTCGCCGCCATGAGCGTCATCCTCTGCACCGCCGGCTACGACCACACCATCCGGTAAGCGCGCCGTGCTGCGCCCGCCCGCCGCGCCCGCTGCTGACTACTGCCACAGCTTCTGGGAGGCGCTGTCCGGCATCTGCTCGCGCACCATCCCGCACCCCGACTCGCAGGTCAACCGCCTCTGCATCTCGCCCGACAAGCGCTTCCTCGCCGCCGCCGGCCACCACACCGTCAAGCTCTACGACATCAAGTCCAGCAACCCCAATGCCGTGCTGACCTTCGAGGGCCACACCGCCAATATCACCGGCGTCGCCTTCCACTGCGAGGGCAAGTGGATGGTCACCAGCTCCGAGGATGGCACCGTCAAGATCTGGGACACGCGCAGCGGCAACGTCCAGCGCAACTACAGCCACGGCGGCATCGCCGTCAACGACGTTGTCATCCACCCCAATCAGGGCGAGCTCATCAGCTGCGACCGTGGCGGCAACGTGCGCATCTGGGACCTGGGCGAGAACAAATGCTCGCACCAGCTGATCCCCGAGGACGACGTCGCCGTCGCCAGCGTCACCGTCGCCAGCGACGGCTCCATGCTGTGCGCCGGCAACAACTCGGGCAACGTCTACGTCTGGCGCATGATCCAGGACCGTGACATCACCTCGCTGGTGCCTGTGTGCCGCTTCGTCGCCCACAACACCTACATCACCCGCGTCCTGCTGTCGCCCGACGTGCGCCATCTGGCCACCTGCTCCGCCGATCACACTGCCCGCATCTGGTCCGTTGATACCTCCCAGCCCCACAATGTGACCGGCGCCGAGCAGCTGCCCGTTGAGCGTGAGCCCGGCGCCTTCCCGCTCGAAACCACGCTCCACGGCCACCAGCGCTGGGTCTGGGATTGCGCCTTCAGCGCCGACTCAGCCTACCTTGTCACTGCTTGTTCCGACCACTACGCCCGCTTGTGGGAGCTGAGCTCGCAGTCCATCATCCGTCAGTACAATGGCCATCACCGCGGCGCCGTCTGCGTCGCCCTGAACGATACTGCTCTCAATTGATCCCGAGCCATTCTTGTTTTCGCGCATTGACAACATTATACCCGGGCATCTCCTCGCTCTCCACGTTCGCCCCACACGCATCTTCTAAACCGGTTTCTGAGGGTTGCTCTGCATTTGGCACATGGCGCTGCGGCTCGGCGTGGTTTGAAAAACGGTCAGTGGCGCACAAGAAATCCATTACCGTGTTGGCTGCACGCCCACCGCTACCTCCTGTCAACGTGGCGTCCGTCGTTTTCGATGAGAGCTATAGACTGTAAACGTTTTGCAGGTCCTTCAAGCAGAATAGTTGCAGAGAAAATCATCCGGTGGACTAACTGTTGAAGTTTTGCTCCTGAGTGGCTATCTGTAGATCCATCCTAGCAGGTGTATTTCGCCTTGTTACTCAGATTTCCACCGATGTTCGAACTAACGTCTACCGGCACCTGAGATTCGGACAGTCCTTCCTGGCAGTCCTTCACGAGTTGTGTTATAGGACCTTTAGCACAAGAGGTGCTATAAGGGGAACCTTGTAGGTACGAAGTCGAAGCATTCATCTAGATGTAAAAGTAGACAGAGACTTGGCATGCTCAATACCTCCGAATGAATGCTTTAGGAATATTGCAATCCCACTTGCTCTACCGGGATCGAGTTTACCAAAATTTACTTTCCGATCAATCTATCTGGCGAGCAGTGTTCTCTTGTGTGCTCTAATTCTGTCGGTGGTCATTTAAATGAATAAACTAATCAGTGGTAGGGTTGGCAATCTAGCTAGGTTCCTACCCGTCCTTAATAGCCTACGGCTCTACAAGGACGTTAATAACATACATACATACATACATAGCTAGGTTCCTATAGCAGCGCAACTACAAGCGGATGGCTGGCCACCGAGGCCTAATTTTCAACACCATGAAGGCTGATGTCCCAGCTTCTAAACGGATACTTCCAGAGTTTGCACTCATTCTTTTCGGCGGTATCCTGACAATTGTTCACGAAGATTTCATCAGAACCACTGCTTTTAAAGAGCTGCGAGTCATATATCTCGAGACCTAAAACGCCACTTGAGTTAAGGGCAACATTATTTGAGCATTTAGAGCTAAGCTCTGCGCCTATTCTCTGAATTCAAACTGACCGCTTCTCGGTCCACCTTCTCACGCAACACCGTAAACGACCAAGCTTTTCACAATCTCTGTTAAGCCACTTCTATCGAAGCTACTCGTTCATGTGCGTAAAACTCAAATTCAAATCCAAGGACCGGAAACTTTTGAGAAAACTTCTCCACCCTAAACAACTCCTACGACGTCCTAAAAACTATTCTGTATCATCTTCAAGTTGTATACTTATCGTGTAAGTAGTTGCTATACAATCCCTATTCTCTATATCACATCTAACCCTAAACGTGGTTATCTTAGAAAGTCTAAGTATTTAAGCTGTATACTATGAGAAGAGAGCAGGTTAGATTTAGTAATAGCGACCGGTATGCTCTAGGCATTCTAGGATAGTTTTAGAGAGAATGTAGAGTCGATTCGTTATTTTAGTTGTAATCCCCCTAACTAGTAGTCAATCTTCCTTTCCTTCTTACGTAATATTACAGTAGTAGACTACTTAGATGCCCTAGCTTTATAATATTAGGGCAATTGTAGAAACAGATAGGCCTTTATATAGGTTCTGCTATTTTGTTTAGGCTGATGGTAATCGCACCTAGGGTTAATCTTATTTGCACCTAGGGTCTCTAATATCGGCGGAGTCCTTCCTACTAGGAATCTTAAACGCCGCGTACTCCGTTCCTTCTTCTAATATCCTTCTAAGAAAAAGGCAATTTAGTAGCTATCTAGCGAAACTAGCGCTGCCGGCTCTAAGCTACGGCTACTAAGTCTCCTAAGGCTTTGCCTACTAGCTACTACCTACCTAAAAACTACCTAAGAAAGGCCTACCCGCCCTAAATAGGCGCGGTAGAAAAGAGATAGAGGTAGCCTTAACGTTCTTAGCAAATTAGATATAAAGTAGAGACTAATGCCAACGTGTATAGATAAGATAACTACTTAATTTAGAAGTCTAGGTACGAATAAGATTAACCCTAGGTGCGATTACTACTAGCCTTTGTTTATTACCTAAGGGTGTTGTTATTTACACTACGCCTAGATCTTATTTACACTATACCCTCTATTTTAAATAGGTAGAAGCTTGTTCTACTCGTATTATCGGCCTTAGTAAAAGGAATACTAAAATCTCACCCAAATTCTAAGGTATATACTACGCCTATCTTTAATTAAATTCTAAATATTTTTTAAGTTAATATTATAAAGCGTGTTTAATACTATAATACTACTAGAAATATTTTTTATTAGTATAAACGGGCGTATAATCTAGCTTAGAAGTTGGGCGAGATTGTAGTATTCCTCTTGCTAAGCCTATTAGGCTAATAAAAATTCGTTACTAGCTTTTTTCTATAACTCGCGCATCTAGTATAGCAAGGACTTATACTTACTACTTTTCTAATATAGGGTATTATACAAATAAGATTTAGGCGTTATATAAATAATAACACCCTAATATTAAGATTTCTAGTAGAATTATACTAATAGAATATAATATTAAAGAATATATAGAAGGGTATTGTTATTTGCTTTGTTATTTGCTCTACGCCTAAATCTTATTTATACTACGCCTCTAATATAAGGGCTTAGGGTATAGAGGCTAAATAGAGAGCTTCTATAGGTAGTAATAGATAGATATTAGACGAACCCTTAAGGGGTTTCTATGTAATTTAGTATTAGGTAGAAGAAATAGTGTGCGCGCACGTGCTGCGTAGGGGCCTCGTCAGCCCTTCGCAGGCGAGGCACCTAGCTTAAGGCCTAAGGCTCTTACACCTAAACTAAGAAGGTAGATAGTCGATTCTACTAGTATTATCGGCCTTAGTAAGAGGAATACTAAAATCTCGTCTAACTTCTAAGGTATATTCTACGCCTATCTTTAAAAAAATTCTAGATATCTTTTAGAGGGTGTTATTATTCGCATAACGCCTAAATCTTATTCGCATAACGCCCTAGATTAGAAAGGCGGTTAGTATAAAGTCTTTACTATTCTATCCGCGTAAGTTAGTAGGGAAAGCTAGTAATGTATTCTAAAATTAGCTCGATAGTCTTAGCGGAAGGAACACTAAAACTTTGCCCAACTTCTAAGGTATGCATCACGCCTACTATTAATTAAATTCGAGATATTTTAAGGTTACGTTATAAAGCGCCTTTAACACTATATAATTCTACTAGACTTCTCTTTATTATTAGTAACTACGGGCGTGTTATATCCTTAGAGATTTGGGCGAGATTTTGGTGTTCCTCTCGCCAAGGCCGATAATACCGGCAGAATAAGCTTCTGCCTGCCTAAAATAGAGGGTGTTGTGCGAATAAGATTTGGGCGTTGTGCGAATAATAACACCCAAAGCAATTCAGTAGCCGTCTAGCAAAACCAGCACTGCCGGCCCCAAGCTACTGCTGAAGACTGCTAAGGCTCTAGGCTGCCAAGGCTCCATACTACTAAGGCTCCTAAGGCTCTGCCTACTGACTGCTATCCGCCTAAGGACTACCTATAAGGCCTACCCGCCCTGAGTGGGTGCGGGGGGGAGGGGCGGAGGTGGTCTCGGCGTTCTCGGCGAATCAGTAACGAAGTAGATATGAAGTAGAGACCGATGCCGGCGTGCGTAGATACTACTTAATTAGGAAGTCCAGGTGCGAATAAAATTAAACCTAGGGGCGATCGCCAACGGCCTTTCTATAAGCCATAGGCGTTGTAGGATTACCCATTGCCTTTGAGATCACATGTATTGGCATTTACGAGATTGGTCTGGGCAGGGGATAAAGCATTTCAATAGTGGGATTAAGCCCTAAGCTTGCTGAATCCGGCGGCCTCCAGTCGCAACCAGAAACATGTTACGGTCGCCATTACAAGAAAAATGCCCACCATCGTACTGCTGTTCCTGTAGCCCAATGCCATTTCCGAAGTACCCATGCCGTTGCGCACAAGGGAACCAGTTATTGGAGTGCCCACCAACGTACCGAATCCGCGTACCATGTATAGGAATCCGTTGATACTGGCAAAGTTCTGAGCCCCAAAGACCTCCATCAGGCTTGTTGGAAAGAGCGACACGTATGCACCGGCGAAAATACCATATGTAATCGCAAAGGTCACGAACAGGGCTTTTCCGGTGGTCGTATCTCCAAGGAGTGTCGAAGGCAGCCAGAGGCCTAGCGTTGTAAGGGTGCTCACCAAGGTGCATAACAAGAGCGTATTAAGCCGGCCAAATCGATCAGCGAGGTATCCCAGAACCACCTTGCCTCCAGCACTCGAAGCGTTGCTGATGGCAATGAAGTTTGCGCCTGCGGCTGCGCTATATCCTAGGGTTCGCGAGTAGGCAGATAGGAAGTAGATAGGGCCATAGTAAGCGGCAGCTTGGAAAAGCGCGCTGAGGGCGTGTGCTGCAAACTTTTTGCTTCGTGCCACTCGCCAGTTCACCAAAGGAACTTGGAAGGCGCCGACCCTGGAGGATCTCGACTGATGACGTTCCAGACCGATTCTTCGTTTGCTGTCGGCGTCCCAGCTCAGGATCATCCCGGCAGTGGAGATCAGGATGAATGCAATGCCTCCGGTCAGCTGTAGAGCATGCCTAAAGCCGATGGATTCGTTGAGAAGGCGGATAATCGGCGCCCAGAACACACCGCCAACACCTGTGCCACTGAGAACAACTCCCATCGCGAGTCCCCTTTTCTCGTTGAACCATCCAGGAGCGACCGTAACTGCGGGTATGTAAGACAGGCAAGTCCCAATGCCCAAGATTATGCCTTGAGTTACGACGAAGTGCCATAGTTGCTGTCCGAACGAGGCGAGGATATTTCCCAGAGCGAATATAACTCCGCCGGCTAGTGTTACAGTCCGCGGCGAATACGCTTTGGTCCACGCGGAAGCGAAAGGTGCTCCGATGGTCATCAGCGACACGGCCAATGTGCCGATTAGGTCGATGGTCGCTGGACTGGCATTCGCAAACGGCCCTCCAAGGGATTCGTATAGCTCTTGATAGACCCCAAAGGCAAAGTTAAGTCCGCATCCTGTGAAGGTCACCACGAAGGAGGCCAAGACAATCAGCACCGCTTTCCTTGGAATTGTGTGAGCTAACAGGCAAGTACGCTATATACATTCGAGGTTCAGGGCTCACTTATTGCCGTTTGATCCAATCAGTCCAGTATCCGGCAAGCGGGAAGCCGTAAGGTTGCGCTGGTCTATTGGTTCGAGCGGTATGTCGCTGGATGTCTCCATGGTGCGCAATTTACTAGGTTAGTAGGATTGTGTTGATGGGATGAATTTGAGTCTTCCTCGGCTGGAAGGTGGCGATGACTATATATCCAGTAGGTTCCGGCTTTCGGCTAAGGTACCCCACAGCCAGGACGGACGCAACCTGGATTGGGAAAGGCGGACCGCAAGACTTTTGAAACCAGGCCTAAGGACCAACAACAGATGTACCTCTAGAGCCGGTTCTCGGCCTCTTGTAATTCCTCATAGGTTCGTTTAATCCTTTAATTAAGCCTTATTCTATCTAATATCAACAGTACGTATACAGCCACCCTCTTGAAACCCAATCTCAACGACGACAACGAAATACGCGCCAATAATCGAAAGATCTAGGTTCATTTAGCTAAAATCTCGAACTTTAGCTAGATAACTGCCCACGCTGTTGCGTGGTAAGGGCCCAAAGTTAGTGCTGATTAAAGTGTGTACCACGCACGAAGAAAACCACCACCAAGCGACCAAACCTCGCTCAAATCACCCCAAATTCGGTACAAAGGAGGAGAACGTATAGACGCACCTCCTTGTGAGATTGCATAACGTAACAACTAGCCATTCACTAGCAATCTAGCAGATAAGCCCACCTGGCTGCCAGCCCCTATCTCGTGTAGTGTTGAAAATGGCGAATGGTATTCCCACATGGGGCTGATTTTATTCACACATGGGGTTGCCTATTCTAGTAAGCGGTAGCTGGTGGTCGGCTAATTCTTCGGTCTTAGTAAAGAACACCAAAACTTCCCGCTATATCGCTATATCTCTACGTAGTACTCTATAGCTAGCTTTACACTCTCTCTTTCACCTACGGCTCCATAAGCAAGACACCCCTCTTGAAATCCAATCTCGACGACGACGACGAAAAACGCGCCAAAACTGGTATCAATTGAAAGCCCTGAGCTCATTTAGCTGAAATCTCGAATTTCAGCTAGATAGCTACCCGCGCTGTTACGTGGTAAGGGCCCAAAGTTGGCGCTGTTGAAGCGCATACCACCTTCAACCAAAACTCCCACCAATCAACCAATCCTCGCTCGAATTACACCAAATTTGGCACAAGAATAGAAAACGTATAGATGCACCTTTGTGTAAAAGGCTGATGGTAATCGCACCTGGGATTGATCTTATTCGCACCTGGGGTCTCCGATATTGGCGCAGTCTGTCCTACTAAGAATCTTGGAGAAGAGCAGCTGAACATCGCGTATCTTCTCCTAATATCCCTCCTAAAAAAAGGTAGTTCAGTAGCCAGCCTTAGGCTGCGGCTCTAGGCTGCCAAGTCTCTTAAAGCTCTGCCTGCTGGCTGCTGTCTGCTTAAGGGCTGCTTAGGACCTACCCGCCCTGAGTAGGTTGGGGGAGGGGGCGGAGCGCGGGGGAAAAAGTCTTAGAGAGATGGTCTCGGCGTTCTCGGCGAATTAGATATAAAGTAGAGACCGATGCCGGCGTGTATAGATGAGATAACTAACTTAATTATGAAGTCCAGGTGCGAATAAGATTGACCCTAGGTGCAATTGCCACCAGCCGTGTAAAATTGCATTGCGATACGGCTCGCCGTTCCCTTGTGATCTAGCAGAGAAGTCCGTCTGGCCAGCCCCTATCCCGCGTGGTGTTGAAAAACCCTTCGCGCCCTCACCGCTACTCCACCTCCCGATATCACTACCCAATATCGCGCCCCTACGCTCCTCAATACGGCTCCGCCGCACGGCCTTAGCGTGCGTACGAGCCAATATACTCCCAAAGAAGAAACCACCCCAACTACGCCAGCTCCTCCCACCGCAACAACTTCTTGACGATAACCTTTTCGCAGGACTCATGGAAACAGTACGGAGCCAAATCTATTCTGTAATAACCCGTGACGGTGTCCCAAGTAATGGACAATATCGATACTGGACACAGTGCTCTCAGTACTTTATTGATGACGGCTTTTACCTACAAGCACGGGATAACTGGTCTACTCTACTTACCCCCGTTCCCTCTACGCCCACAAATAGATATATGTCTATTATGTCCTCTCCACCCCGCCCTATCGAGACCAAAATAGACCTTGATATCGAACCACCTTCTGTTTTTGCCTTCCAACTAGGCGATAAACGGCCTCGACCTTCCTCAACGGTCTTAGTAGCCTCGATGGCTATAAACCTCTCAATTACGTTATACGATAGCGTATCGACCATGCCAGTGGGCCCCCGTATCACCGCAGGGGTAGGTCAGCCTCCCCTAGCTAACCAGGGCAACTTAGAACCCTCAAAAACCGCAGAAACCAATTAATTCAGGCTAAATTTACCTAAGAGTGTTGTTATTCGCACAACGCCTTCTATCTTAGGGGGGCGGAAGCTCGTTCTACTGGCATTATTGGCCTCGGCGAAAGGAACACCAAAATCTCACCCAAATCCCACCTAAATCTTACCTAAATTCTGCGCCTATATCTATAACTAATAAAACGATTTCTAGTAAAACTCTACTCTTTAAGGAGCCCTATAATACAAGCTTGAAGAAAAAATAAAAAACAGTACCTTAGGTAGGCGTAAGATATAGGGATTATTACTAGGGATTATTACTCGCACAGCGCCTTTGCTTATCCGCACAGCGCCCTTCTCTTTTAGGTAGGCGGAAGCCGGTTCTACCGTCTTGGTGGGAGGAACACTAAAATAAGTCGCCGGCTTTTCCTAGGAATTTTAGTGGGCTGGCTGTCCTAATATAGGGCGCTGTGCGGATAAAAAAAGGCGCTGTACAAATAATAATTCTTAAAATTATAATTCTACTAAAAAGATCTCTATATTATTTGTCAATATGGGTGCAAAATACACCTTAGAAATTGGTGAGATTTTGGTGTTCCTCCCGCCAAGGCTATCGGGCCGATTATAATATGTTGCCAGTTTTTTATGGAATTTGGGTAGGCTGGCTGGTAGGGACTTACGCTGACCGCCGCTCTAATTTAGGGGCGCTGTGTACATAAGAAAAGGCGCTGTGCAAGTAATAATCCCCATGCGTGCGGGGTGGCAAGGACTTTATACTGACCGCCTTCCTAATTTAAGGCGTTGTGCGAATAAGATTTAGGCGTTGTGCGAATAATAACACCCTTACCTAAATTTTCCAACTCTTAAGACGCACTACTGGCCGCACGCGACCTCATTCGCCAGGCCGCGGCGCTAGCGCAGAATAGAGACGAAGAAACACGGATTCTCGATCTTCTAGGGATATTCCGTGGATATGCCGAGAAGGGGCACGTCGCCCCTATCCCCCCAAGCTAACCGAAGCAAAGTTAGGCCCAAATTGCCCAAGTTTCGCGAAACTCGACGCAACCAGGCCCAAACAACCTGAATTCGACCGCCCAGAACCGTGGGCAAACCGAAAAACCAACCAAACCAACGAAACCAACTAATTCAACGAAACCGACGAAACCTACCCCAAAAGAAGGGTGTTGGTAATCGCACGACGCCCTTCTCTTATTCACACGACGCCCCCCATTTTAGGCAGGCGGAAGCTGATTCTGCCAGCATATCAGCCTTGGCGAGAGAAACACCAAAATCTCGCCCAAATCTCGCTCAACCTCTAAGGTATATTATACGCCCGTATTCACTAAGGCTCGTACTATTCACACATGGTGCAGATTTTATTCGCACATGGTCCTTAATTAAGAAGGCGGTAATCCCAATTCTGCTATACTTACAAAGCTGATATTGGTAATTTAGTAGCCCGCTTAGCAAAGCCAGCGCTGCCAAGTCTATGACCTGCCCGTGGGCTGCCCATGGGGTGATGCAGCCCACGGGCAAGTGGGTGGAATTCAAAGTCCTGAGAGAGGTGGTCTCGGCGTTCTTGGCGAATTAGTCTTCGTGATTGGCGGTAGAAGAAGGTTCATGCCGATACTAGGGGCCGTATGAGGCCTACCGCCTTCCTAATTAAGGACTATATACGAATAAAATCTACACCATGTGTGAATAGTACGAGCCAATAACATACATATATATATAAGGTCGGCGCTTATAATTCTCTTGATCAAAGTATTAGGGTTAATATCTAGTAATTTTACGTCCTTTAATTAGACATTCTATGGCGATGTCCGTGGAGAACGGTAAGAATGAGAGGCACGGGCGGCTTTCTTCCGCAAGCACTGCCACCAGCCCACCTACCTTTCACGTCGCCGCCTTCTCACATTTGCTGCATAGCGAGAGCAAGCGACGTTGTCTCTCCGCTCTTGTGACGCCTACGCCTACTACTACCAAATAAGCTCTTTCTACTGCCCGTCTTTTCTTACAAACTCTGTCAAAACACTCGCTCAAAATACCCGCTACTACAGTGCCATACCTGACAAACTTTGCTGAGGTATCATGTATGGATACACCAACTTCCAATCTATGTGAAGAGCATATTATGGTATCAGAAAGTTGATATGACTGACAAGTCACCGCCTCGAGGTCTTAGTGACAGGTGGTGCAAAAGACAAGCTGAGCGTAGGTAAACTGGGCACAGAGAGAGGGCAGAGTAAGGCCTAAAATCTTCTGTGGTACTCAACGATGAGAAACGCACCCAAATACGGACTCTCGTAGCGGGAGAGACGACGTCGCGCTTGACAAGAGCCGGACCGCTGCGTTGTTCCCCTCCTGCAGCCATCCTGCTTTCCCATCCTCCACTCGCCATGTCTGCCGCCGATACTTTTAAGAACACTGAGCTTATCGAAGACGTGCGCAATGTCAATCTCCCTTCGGAGGACTACGATCACAACCTGGACACCATCGAGGGCGGTACCCCCAGCGTCTTCGTCTGGCTCTGCGCCTCTGCTGCCGCCATCGGCGGGCTGCTCTTAGGTTATGACACCGGCATCATCTCTGGCGTCCTTGTTGTCATTGTCTCTGGTCGCCGTTACTACCGCCGACAAGTACAGTCGCCGCCCTACTATCTAGTTTGCTGCTGCTCTCTTTTCCATTGGCGCCATCATTCAAGCCACCTCGTACACCATTGCTCAGATGTTTGCCGGCCGCTCTCTGACTGGATTTGGCGTTGGATCTGCCTCGACAGTAGATTCTCGTGCCTTCTTCGTAGCTGTCGCTGACTGTGCCAGGTCGCGCCTCTTAACTACTGCCGAGATATGCCCCGCCCGCTTCTGTGGCCGCATGATCTCAGTCGACATGATATTTCTCGGTGCCTGCTCGGTGCTGGCCAACGCGTTCGACTTTGCATTCGCAGAGGTGGCTCATGCCCTACATGGTCGGCATTGGAGCTCTCCCTTCCAACTTGCTCGCCATCCTGCTTTTATGGTGCGCCGAGTCGCCAAGCTAGCTGCTCTTCCATGATCGCCGCTCTCCGTATGCTGTTCACCATCCCGGCCATTCTGCGCGCTCTCATTGCTGCCTGCAGTCTTATGGCCTTCCAGCAGTTCTGCGGCTCCGACATTTCGATGTATTACTCGTCCACATTGTTCGACATCGTCAGTTTTCATAATCCCGTGGCGGTCGGCACTGTTGTTGCTGGCGTCAACTGGGGTTCCACCATCCTGTCCATCTTCATCATCGACTGCGTTGACAGACGAAGGATTCGCTGTGGACAATGTGGGGAATGCCCGTCTGCTTGGTTGGCCCAGCAATTGCCGTGAGGTGGATTCCCATCGACAGGGAAACCTTGAAAGTAACGGACGACCAACTTGGAGTTCCTGCAACCCTCGTATTGGTGGCCATGATATGCTTCATCGCCACTGGTCTGGGATGCGTGCCCTGACAAGCCAACGAGTTCCTCCCCATGGAGGTGCGTGCCATGGGCACCATGATGATCAACGTGTGCAATTGAGGCTCTAACATTGTCGTGAGCGCCACTTTCCGGTCCATGATAAAGGGTATTTCTCCCTCGGGGACATTTGGTTTCTACGCTGCTCTGTGCTTCCTCGGCTGGATCTTTGTGATTTTCTGTTTCCCCGAGGCGGCCAACATGACTCTGGAGGAAGTTAAGCCGGTCTTTGACCACGGGTTTGGGGTCAAATATGCCGAGGAGTGGGGGAAGCAGCGAAAGTTGGAGTTGAAGAAAGTCCGAGAGGAAAGTTTAGGCTGTGTGACGTTTCTCTCTTGAGGCAGGCCCGGGCGACAGAATGCCTGCGTAGCAGACTTGAAACTCCCGAAGCATTACATGACCAACCTTGGGACTGCCGGAAAGGATGTGTGCGCCTCGATGTTGGTGCCATCTGTGGAATCATCCCTAACGGATTTCCGGTCGAGGAAGGCACTGATAGCCAGCTTGAGGCTACGATGAGAAGTACCGCCAAAGGGCCCGAGAAGCGAAAGACAGCACAACACGTGGCACCTCCAAGCAAATGAATAGATTGATAGTAACATGGCTGAGATTTCTGCTCATGTCGTTATGTCTCAGGACACGCGCCCATTTTCCGCTGCTATAATGTGGCGTTCGTAGGTAGTACCGTAGAACCTTGTCTTAACCTTCGAAGACGGTTCAATTTCTGGTTTATACACGTTGCACCAGCTTCCACAAGGCCTACTTTGTCTGCAAGGTAACTGAATCGTGCGTGCCTAATTTGGGCAATCTACGTGACCAGGACGTACATCGTGTTGCAAGGGTTCGTCGTCTACCTAATTGGTACCATGTATTTGCGTCTGCAAAACTTACTTCGCCACATGACACGTACCTGCCCGAGGACGAGACTCAGAAGCAGTACAAGCAACCCAAGCTCTCCCAATGGCCAGCCACTGGCGGTCCACGTGTGTGAGGCTGTCGGTATAAGCTTTGTGGCTGTTGGCGAACGCAATGGCCAAGATGACGAAGCACTGCACACGCGGAGATTGCGTTAGCATAGACAGGGGTGTGTTCCATCATGTTGGAACTCTTGGAAGGTGCTTATAGAAGCAGGGACAAACGTGCTCAGAGAATACGATACAATCAACCAACCCACCTACATGAATGGAACAGAGGAACCTTCCTGGTGCTATCGAGTAATGGAAGGTGTGCGTCTTCGTGCAGTTTGCCTTACAGCGAAAAGCCTGCGTACGCACCCTCGGCGCCGTTTCGGGTTAATTGGACCGACGCTAGACGACGCAAACCACAGGGAACGCGTAGTCCTGCACCACTTTCTGATAAGTTTTCGGAGGCCAGTGCCCTAACCGCCCTATTCAAGGTTGATTAGGCTGCGGCACCGCCTCTCTGATAATCAGGTAATGCGGGTTTAAGGCCCTGTGGCCGCGCAGCGGCTTCGTGACCATGCCGCGCGTCACGGTGGCCGATGTATCTGGCGTACAGGACGAATGATATGAAGTGGAGAGCCACCCATGCAGAGCGTTTCTGTGTTTCCACGTTCCCTAAAGTACCATCGGTTCCCCGCGGGTGTGCTGATGTCGTTGTTTGCCGGGGCTGCGACAAGTGGTGAGCCAGGCTCGCCCGAAAAATGAAGACTCCCGTCCGCGCTGGGACCCTCGCCTCGACGCTTCTGCTTCTGTTGGTTCTTTGCACGATATTTCGACACTCCGAATACCTTAAGGACCGGTGGGACCACATCGGCGAGATCAAGGGCGATATCGCGGATGGACTGAGGGCACATCTGGGAAGCAGCAGCACTGAGGCTACGAGCGTTGATCCCAAGTACAAAGGGTTCGGAACACCGAATCCAACACCAACGCTGCTTCGAATCCCGGAGGACTCACCAGTCTTAGCGACTCCGGGCCCGAATGTGGAGCAAGGCTTTTCTGCCCCGACGGATAGCGAGGCGGAGGTAGACGACGGTACAAATGCTGCGGCAACACAAGACACAAAGCACGAGCAGCCTCCTGGCGTAGGAACAGAGGTAGTGGACGGAACGAGCCAGGACGGAGAGGAAGACAGTAAAAGCGGAGTGGAGGAAGATGAAGCCGAGAGTGGGCCTCTGGAAGCGCTGCCAGATAAAATCGTGGTGATGGGGAAGACTTTGGAAGAGGACACGACTTGGGTCAACGAATACCTCCCAGAGTAAGTCGGAACCCAAGGCTGTGAGATATGAAACTGACCGGATCAAGCTGGCAACACGCCATATACGCCGTCGACGACCTGAACGCAACGTTGCACACGCCGATGAACAAGGGGAAAGAGGTAAGTCAAAGGATATGATCGGAAGGCGGACTGGGGCTAACCTCGCGTTGGCAGGCGATGGCGTACCTAACGTATATTATTGAGAATTACGGACACTTTCCGTCGACTGTTGCATTCGTGCACAGCCACAAGGATCAGTTCTGGCACTCGGAGGGAATGCCGGCGCGGAGTAACATGGCTGCACTCAAGGCGCTGAACACCGAGTACGTGCAGCAGGCGGGCTTTGCGAATTTGCGCTGTGCGTTGGGGCCCGGCTGCCCTGCAGAGGTGCAGCCGTACAGACAGGACTCGCCGGCCAATCGCATGTACGAGAAGAACATGACGAGCGTGTGGGAGCTGTTCTTCGGCACGCCGTGCCCGGAAGTGATTGCAGCGCCTTGCTGCGCGCAGTTCGCCGTGTCGCGCGACCAGATCATGGCCAGGCCGCTGGAGGACTATGTGCGGTACCGACAGTGGCTGATCGAGACGGAGATGGACGACGACAACAGCGGACGCATTTTCGAGTACAGCTGGCACACCATATTCGGACGGGAGCCGGTCTACTGTCCGGACCACGCGGTCTGCTGGGCGAATGTGTACGGAGGACTGAGCCGGACGGACCTGCGCCACCTGCTGCACGGGGATGGATCGTTGTAGAATACTGAGATACCCATAGAGCTTGTTTTTCTGCACTGGCGGCGGGCGTGTGTGGGCCGACTTGGCAGGGCCGACGGGTGCCTGTCCGCCTGTGGGGTCCTCAGCCGACGTCATCCGACCTCGACCCTCGACCCCGCGGTGGGCTCGCGGCGCGTGAAAAAGCAGCATCGCGCCGCAACACCGCAGCGTCCTCTCCAACACCCTGCAAACCGCGAGCGGCAACGGTCCGGCATGGAGGATCAAGTGGCCCGGCTGGTCGAGAAGACCTGGCGTAGGTGCCCGGCGCGACTCTGCTGCGCGCGACGCGACTGACGGGAAGCAGAAAAGTACAAGCAGCTGCCGAGATCGCAGCGCCTGCTCGTTGGCGTCTCCGGCATTCCTGGCAGCGGCAAGACCACGCTCGCCGCACAGGTTGTGTCTCGCGTCAACGCGCTGTACCGCGCCGAGCTGCCTGGCGCAAGCGCCGGCGAGCCCCCCATCGCCGCCTTCATCCCCATGGACGGCTACCACCTCTCGCGCGCCCAGCTCGACGCCATGCCCGACCCGTACACAGCACATGCGCGCCGTGGCGCCCACTTTACCTTCGACGGCACGAGCTTCCTGACGCTGGTCAGGGAGCTGCGCAAGCCGCTCGCCCCGGAGAGCCACACGCTGTACGCGCCGAGCTTTGACCACGCCGTCAAAGATCCCGTGGCCGACGACATCGCCATAGCCCCGACCACCCGCATCGTGGTCTTTGAGGGCAACTACCTCAGCCTGGACAGGGACCCCTGGCGGGAAGCAGCGCGCTTGATGGACGAGCGGTGGTTCGTCGAGGTCGATTTCGAAACGGCGCGGAAGAGGCTGGTCAGCAGACACGTCAAGGCTGGTATCGCCAAGGACGAAACCGAAGCGCACAAACGCGTTACCGAGAACGACCTGGTGAATGGGCAGCAGATTGTCGAGGAGAGGGTGGGCGTTGACGAAGTCTTGACAAGCAGAGAAGACGAGGCGTGGGGCCCCGAGGCCCAGGGAGTGGGCAAGTAGACATGTGTAGCCGTGGATTGTGAGGGGGTATATTAAGCCATTCTAACGCCATTCGCCGTGCCCATGCCTGCCGCGATCCGATCAATCCTTGGTGCTCTTGGCCTTCTTCGGGGCACGCTCGTCCTTGCGCTCGTCCTTGGGGCGCTCGTCCTTGCGCTTGCTCTTCTTGGTCTCTTCCTTGAGCGTCTCATCCTTGCCGATCTGCTCGTCGTCGACGGCGAAGACCTTGCGCTGCGACTTGATCTCCTTCTCCTTGTTCAGCAGCTCCGTGACCCTGCCGAGCTTGACCGGATCCTTCCGCAGGATGAACTTGAAGTCGTCAACCTTGATCTTGGCGCGGCGCGAGTAGGATGCGCAAAGGGCGGCCTCGTGGCATGTCTCGATGATAAAGCTGCGCTCGTCAGCACGGCGCCCCCGCGGACGGGAGGCAGGGCAGCAATACTCGGTGATGATCTCGTCGAGGACGCGGACGGTCTCGGGCAGCGGGTTGCGGTCGTCGCCAAAGGCGATCAGGTAGGCCTCGACTGCAAGCCGGTCAGCGCGACGAACCAGGCAGCGGCGGGCAACGGCGCACGCATACGGTCGCGGGTGTCGAACTGCTGGCCCTTCTGGCGCATGCGCATGCGTGGCTCTGTCATGGCGGGCGAGCACGGCGATGGAGCGGGCGCGGCACGAGCTGGGGTTGGGTCGCGGGCGTTGGCGCGCCGCTGAGGTAGCCGGGAGACGCGCTAGAGAAGTGGTGGCCGCGCTGCGACGTGGAGCTTTGGCAGCTCGCACCGCCCGCCCATGCTCCTGCCCGCTGCCCACACCATAGCCCGCGCGCCGCCATGGTCGCCATCACGCTCTCAGGGTACGTCCCAGGCCCCGCGCGCGAACCTGCTTGCTGACCCTTTCTCCAGGCTCAAGTCCCTGCTAATCTTCTTTGGACCGATGCTCCTACCGAAGGCCATCCAGCTGTACAGATCCATCCGCGCCTCGTCGCAGAGCCCGCACAGCCGTGTTCGCCCCGTACCGCCCGCCGTCGCCGCCTCCCTCAATGTGCTGTACGCGTTCGCCATTCTCGCCTTCGTTTTCTCTTTCCCGCAATTCGCACCCGAGAACGTCTTCCATGCCACCTCTTCCCGCCTGCAGATCCCGACCGACACACTGTTTGTTCGTCTCCGCACCCTCCGCCCTCTTACGCCCATCGACGAGGCTCTCAAGTCCAAGTTCGTCAGCCTAGAGTCCAGGTTGCTCTACTTGGCCTATGGACCATCCATCCTGGCTGAGTGCCCCTTCTGCACCTCCGACGAGCCCTCCAGCTACTTCTACTACGCCCTCCCTTCAATACTGGCACCGCACCTCCTCCACCTGGCCATATTGGGCTTAGTCACGTCTTCTTTGGTGTCCGGCCCGGAAGGAGCTCGCTGGAGGGTTTGGGCTGCCATTGCTGGTGTCGCTCTTGCTGCCCTTGAGGTTTGGACCGTCGGCACGTACAACCATAAACAGAACGCGACAGCCCTGCGTCTCGGCGACCTGGAGCCGTTCTACTGGCGCATGCGGACCTTGCGCTACATCGGCATCGCGCTGATCGACGGTCTGCTCGGCTACGCCATGTACCTGACGTCGACCAACCGATGGCTGGTCATCCCGCCAACCATTTCGGAGCGGATCGAAGAGAACACGCGCATTCTCGAAAGCCTGAGAGGCAAGCTGAGCATGCTGGGTGCCATGAAGAACACGGTGGCTCGTGACAAGGTGCTGCGCGAGCGCCATACGACATACTGGGTCGACGAGGGCCGATATATGGGCGAGATTTTCGAAGACAGAGAGGTCGTGGATGGCATGCAGAACGCGTTGGAAAGAGCCAACGTGGAGATGATTGAGAGCCAGGCTGGTGGGATGGCCGACAGCATAGTAGGCGTCATGGAAAACATGCGGAGAGGGGGAGGTCCGTAAGGCTGGAGCGTCTAGCGCAGAATGCAGCGTGTGTCTGCGCACCATGAGGCTGGTCTAGCCGTGTGATCATTTCGATTTACTAATCTGCTGCAACAACGCCCTATTGTCTTGAATGTGCACGCGCGAGGAGCGGACAGCATATGTCCTGCTCGAGCTCTGACGCATGAGAGGCTGGATCGGACAGGGAATCCGCCGGTAGCTCGCCGGCAGGAGGCTCCGCAAATGCACGACATCCGCCTCGCCGCTCGGGGCATCATCGCACCGGCGGCCAGGGGCCTCTCTGTAGCACGGCGGCTGGCAGCAAGATGCTCGCGGTATGCGAGCACAGAAGTGGGCGCGCCGCCACGGAGCTGATGGCCGGAAACGGCCGCGACACACGCGAAGGAGCTCTGGGGGCGGGGCGGGTGCGCATCGCGGGCGCTATAGACGACGTCAGCCCTACCGCAGGAACCGTCTCGGCCACCGACGTGCTTTTCCGCCGACGATCGGACGACTTTTCCAGTCACACCGCAGCCCATTACCAGTCACTGTCCCGCCTCTCGCACACCCCGCGCTGCCCCAGCCCAGCACCGCTACCCTCGCACGCCATGTCGACCTTTGGAACGCACTTCCGCGTCACCACGTACGTGCCGCCCCCGCCGCGCAGCCCGCCACCCGCGAAGCTAACCCGCCGCGCAGCTATGGCGAGTCGCACTGCCTCTCCGTCGGCTGCATTGTCGACGGCTGCCCGCCCGGCATGCAGCTCACCGAGGCCGACATCCAGCCCCAGATGACGCGTCGCCGCCCCGGCCAGAGCGCAATCACGACGCCGCGCAACGAGAAGGACCGCGTCGAGATCCAGTCGGGCACCGAGTTTGGCGTGACGCTGGGCACGCCAATCGGCATGCGTGTCATGAACGAGAACCAGCGCCCGAAGGACTATGGAAACAGCACCATGGACCTCTACCCCCGCCCGAGCCACGCCGACTGGACATACCTGGAAAAGTACGGCGTCAAGGCGAGCAGCGGCGGCGGGCGGAGCAGCGCCAGAGAGACGATTGGTAAGTGCGCACCTGATGTCTGACACGACCCAGTGGCTCACAACTCTCCAGGGCGCGTTGCGGCCGGCGCAATCGCCGAGAAATACCTGAGGCAGGCGTATGGCGTGGAGATTGTCGCCTTCACCGCCTCAATTGGCAACGAGTTCCTCTTCCCACCGACGCCCGAGCACCCCACCGCGTCGACAAACCCCGAATTCCTCAAGCTTCTCGACGAGATAGACCGCGAGACCGTCGACTCTTTCCTGCCCGTGCGCTGCCCCAACGAGGACGCGAGCGAGCGGATGAAGAGGCTCGTCGAGCACTACAGGGACCGGGAGGACAGCATTGGAGGCACGGTGAGCTGCGTGATACGCAACGTGCCGTCTGGGCTGGGCGAGCCTTGCTTCGACAAGCTCGAGGCCATGCTCGCGCACGCCATGCTCAGCATACCGGCCACCAAGGCTTTCGAAATCGGCTCGGGATTCGGGGGCTGCCAGGTGCCCGGGTCCATCCACAACGACCCGTTCATCAAGGCGGCGGCGGCGGCGGCGGATGGCAGCCAATCGGCGCCGCGGCCGAGGCTGACGACCAAGACCAACAATTCGGGCGGCATTCAAGGCGGCATCACGAACGGGGCGCACATCTACTTCAACGTGGGCTTCAAGCCGCCGGCGACCATCGGGCAGGCGCAGCGCACGGTGACGTACGACGAGGTCGACGGCGTGCTGGAGGCAAAGGGCAGGCACGACCCCTGCGTGGTGCCGCGCGCAGTGCCGATTGTGGAGTCGATGGCGGCGCTGGTCATCATGGACGCGGTGCTGGCGCAGCAGGCGCGGCAGGCGGCACGCAGCCTGCTGCCGCCGCTCAAGCAGACGGTGCCGCTGTCGGGCGGCGGGGCGCAGGCCAACGGCGAGGGCGCGAAGGTTGAGATGGACCGGTAGAGGATGGGGGATTAGTTCTAGCGGCAATGGCAAGAGAAAAGCACTCGAGTATTGTAAGCGGCAGTCGAGGTGACGGACCGGGAAGAAGCAGGCCAAGCCAGGGGACCGGCAGTTATATAAAAAGGATGTAGCTTTTCGTTGCCGGGCAAGGCCCAGCATGGCGCGGCGGGCGCATGCTCACAACAGACTCGTCTGGTATCCGTCACACCTGCTGCGCCGCGCACTGCGCAGACGCACAGCAGCTCGCCCGCCGGCGGCCCTGCCGGCAGTCCCCACGGGCACGGCGGAGGGCGGCGGCGCGATGCGGAGCGCTGCGTGCGCGGGAGCTTCACACCAGAGCCCGAGCGCCGTCTCGGCCCTCCCTTGATATTAGCACCGTCACGGGCATAAGGCGACGCTTCCTAAGCAGCGCCGGCAGACCCCACGCCGCGCCAGAGCAGCCTCGTTCCGTCCCGCCCACGCCAGTCCTCGCCTCCTCCTGGCCGAGGGCTGCGAGCGCGAGGACGAGAGCTGCACTGCGCCGTCTGCGCTCCCACCGGCTTGACTCGACTCTCTGTGCCTCGCGTAGCCAGCCGGTGATCCCCACCGCCATCATGGTCAGGACACTGGCTCCGAAGGCTGGCCGCGGTGACGGCCAGCGCCCCGAACGTGACCCGGCCAAGGAGAAGAAGAGGAAATGCGTCCAGACTGCCGTAAGCCACCCCCCGCCGCGGACCGCTGCTGCGTCTCCCCGCTGACCCGACCAGTGCGTGCCGTGCCGGAAGCGCAAGAGCAAGTGCGACGGCGTGCTGCCCGTCTGCTCCTCGTGCGCGGCCGTCTACAAGACCGAGTGCAACTACGAGATTGCCGAGTCTTCGGCTGCGCCCAGGAAGCGACCGTTCGAGGACGACGAGCCGGACGAGCCCGCGCCCCAGGCCACCGAGGAGGCGTTGAACAGTCTCGCCGCCTCCTTGAAGACGCTCCCGGAGAGCGAGGCCGCCAGTCTGATCCGCCAGATCCAGGGCTGCAAGGACATTGACGCCTTGGCGAGGTCGATCCAAGCCGTCAATCTCGGCCAGCCCGCCGCTGAGTTGCCGGCCGCCCACGCCCCGGCCCTCGCAGAGCAGTCGTTTTCGCTCCCCAGCGGCCGCATGGCTTATGGGAAGTCGTCCATCCTTCACTTCCGTTCCCGCCTTCCCCAGACCAGACGCCAGAGTCGCGCCCCCGCGCGCCTCTACGACGACCGCACCTGGTCGTCCGTGACTTCGGACGGCGAGTTCGTGCGCCACCTGCTGAGACTCTACTTCTCCTGGAGCCATTCCTTCTACCCGCTGGGCTCCAGGGACCTGTTCTACAAGTCGTTCGAGCGCGGCGACTGCCAGCACTGCAGCCCGCTCCTGGTCAACGCAATCCTTGCTCTTGCCTGCCACTTCTCCGAGCGGCCTTGCGCCCGCACGAACCCGGCAGATGTGCGCACAGCCGGTGAATGCTTCTGGGCCGAGGCGAAAAGACTCCTGGACGATGCCGAATCAGCAGACGCGCCGGACATCACCGCCGCGCAAGCACTTGCCGTCATGAGCATGAGAGAGATCTCACTGGGACGAGACCGAGCCGGATATGGCTACATCCGCCGATGCATGACCATGGTCATCGAGATGGGACTCCATCTCGATCTGCCGCCGCACGAGGAGGCCAAACTCAGTGCCGACGAGCTCCACCAACGAAAACTGGCTTTTTGGGGCTGCTTCACGCTTGACCTGTAAGTCCTACGTATCGTGCCGAAACTCAATGCTTGACCTTTACGGCCGGGGAGGCTGACGTCGAAAAGGGC
Organism: Neofusicoccum sp. Z2; assembly: GCA_037356115.1. Classification (NCBI taxonomy): domain Eukaryota; kingdom Fungi; phylum Ascomycota; class Dothideomycetes; order Botryosphaeriales; family Botryosphaeriaceae; genus Neofusicoccum; species Neofusicoccum sp. Z2. Next base: position 52,749 of record JBAWJY010000022.1, read on the forward strand.
CTGGGCTTTGTGTGCAGGAAGAATCCCGTCGCTACCCAATTCTGCCATCAGCGCTGACAAGAACGTCCTCAAGTCCATATACGAATCGCCCATGTGGGAGCCGTACGTTGACGGCGGCGCCGTAGTCGCCAAACGGTCTGATGCTAGCCTTCCGATGTCGGAATACTTATACTACTCGTCCAGCCTGTCGGAGATTACAAGCGACATGTTGTACATGTACTATGCGCCAAACGGGCACGTCAACGCTGACAAGGTGCTCGGGTGCTATAACAGATACCAGGCTTGGTACCAGCAGCTTCCTGCAGACTTGCAAGTGACGCGAATGTCGATGAATGAAGATGCCGCGCCGCCGCACATCTTGCTGCTGCAGTAAGTGACAGCGGTCCATGGCGCAGCTTCTGCTGACGGGGCCTCAGCATGAACTACCACAACTGCATCTATCAACTCTTCGGCGTCTTTTTCAACATTCGGTTCACCAAGAGCAACATCCGGCCGCAGGAAATCTGCAAGCAAGCTGCAAACAGCGTTTCGGATCTGTTGAAGATATACCGGCGAAACTACACGCTCAGGCGGAGCGCACTCATGATGGTCCACATCCTTCTTTGGACGTGCATGATACATCTACACGAACTGCCCGATGGCAATGCTGCGCTCAACCTGGTCGATGGTTTGCTTGATCTCAAGGTCATGGCGGAGAACCACGCCATTGCGCTGGAGAACATCACGATGGTTTACGAACACGCGCAGAAACTCAACAAAAGCCTCCCCCAAGAGGCCGTGCTGGTGGTCTCGTCGGTTCTCAACAGAGCGGCATCGTTAGATCGGGAAGCCTCAGAGCTCGGGGCGGGCGCTTCGCCGCTGGAGCACACGCACCAAGCCGTGGTAGACTCGATTAGCACCACGGCTCCGGCGATGTTCAGGCCGTCAGGAGCCGGCGGACTGCGCAACTCGGCAGCAAGCTTGGACCGGGCATGCGCCGTGACGAGCATCGCATCGGAAGCGTCGTTACAGATGGGAGATGCAGGCCTAGGAGGATGGGCGACGTACGGCTCGCAGACGGCGGGCGCGGCCGAGATGTTCGGCCTGACGGACATGCTCGCGGAGAACGACTACGAGCGGTTGCAGAGAGCGGGGTTCATGCGCACGACCGAAGGAGACGGGTACCAGCCATTCCACGCGGCGCTGTTCGAGCCGGGCGACAGCACGCGGCCGTATTTCAGCGACGCCCAGCTCGCTCCGTACATGCAGGAGCCGGGGGGAGGGCTGGGAGAGAGCATGGAGAGCTACGCGGAAATGGTGCGCCAGCAATGGTATCCGGATCGGAGCGGCTGACGGGGCTGCATTTGTGTGTAGAGAAAGAAGCGCAATTCCAGAACAGCTGTCTAAGCGACGATTCCCGGGGCAGCGGCGCTCGATCTGCGTCAAGCCCCGCCGCGCGTGGCCCGGTCCGCGCGCGCCTTCTGCCCTGATCCTTGACAACGCCCTCGAGCCTCGCACCGCCCGGAGGGCGGAGGCCGCCCCTCTGCCATGCAGGCGGCCAATGTTGCTTCAAGAGCCCCCGCTGCCCGTCGCTCCTGCGTCTCTCGCGACTCTCCCCGTTCCCCAGCCGGCGGCCCCCAACTGCTGCTGCCTGCGTTTTGCGCCGAGCCCCGCCTTCAGCTTTGCCTCCACTCCGTCCACCGGCTGCCGCTTCTCCTGTCCTGTTGGCAGGCCTCCATCGCCCTCAGCTCAGGCTCCCAGCGTCACGCCCGCCTGATCCTGAGTCAAAGCCTCGCTCTCCCGTCACGCGGCTCAGCTCTGAGCCGCACCCGCTCCTGCTGCGGCTATGGGCGAGCACTACCATCTTCCGCCGAGCAGCAATATAAACGACGCCCCCGACTCAGACCCTCGCCTCCAGCGCTGTCTTCAACACCCTCCGTTCTCCTTTGGAGGCGGCTTCATAAATCCAGCTGTACTCACGCAGGATTCCTTCAGCACTGCTTGCCCTACTCAAGATCTTGCCTTTACCATCCCAAGTCCGAATGCTGCCAGCCGTGTGTTCCATCCCCTGCATACCCAGGATTCCCAGCCGGCGGACATTGTTTCCCCAGCAGATGACCCTGCGAGCCGCCTGTGGCCATCGAATGTCCCCTCGGTCCCGCGCATCAATCCTGCAGAGGAAATGAAACGGAAGCGCTCCCGAGCCAGCGTGGAGGACACAGATGCAGCCGTCAGAAAGCATCCAAGACCGCCGCAAGCCAGCCACCATGCAAATGCCCAAAAACTGGTCCAATTTTGGCTGCAGAACTGCTTCGATTCCAGCAAATTCTACTATCCGTCCAGAGATGACATCGTCAATCTCGCTGCCCTTGGAAAGATCGAAGTTTTAGAGGCCGAGAGACTCGTTGATCGGGAGTTGGGCCCAGAACGGAGCATCGAGACAGGTGTACCAAACCCTGCATATCCCGTCTCACCCCCATCTACGTGGGAGCCTCCGGATCCACAGCATAGCCTGCAGGAGAACCCCGAATCCGCCAGCCCGTTCCAATTCATCGGCCACTCTGACCAAGTCCCGCGTCAATCGCACCTCCGATCGGAAAGACTCGCCAAGAGTGGTCCGAATTCTCCCGGGCGACAACCCCATGCGCCCCGAACGCAGGCTCCCGAATCTTCGTTTACAAAGGAAAGAGAACGCCTGATTACCCAGCTCTACCTTGACTCGCGGCAGAGGGTTTGCAATACTGGTCAACGACACTGCAACAACAACGGGCATTTCCAGTGCACTTCGAAATGCGGATTTCGCGCAGCGGTTGTTGACAGTTGGAAGAGACACGAAGAAAATCGCCAGCCGCAAGCTTTGTGGATATGCAAAATTTGCCGCGAGGACCCTGGGACATCGACTCCTTTCCACACACATCGCGTCGACAAGATCGGTGACCATCTTAAAGCGCACGTCAAAACCGGAGAAGACGGTGCGCGCTGGAAGTTACTGAGGGAACAGTCATCTGTGAAGGGTCCGTTCCCCTTCAAGGACAAGTGCGGTTTTTGCAGAACAAGATTCACTTCGTGGGCGGAGAGGAACAAGCATGTTATTGAACATTTTATCGGTGGCCGTCCGGGCGATGACGGTCCAAGGAATATTCGTGATTGGAACGACGAGTGGAGCGACGAAGACGATACATCGGATGATGACAACAGCGATGGTGGCGACGACCACGATCACGACGGTGGGCAAGCACCAGGTCCGGCTGGCCCCGGCCCCTCGGATGGATTCGGCTTCGACAAAGGAGGCTCTGAGTCTATCGGCAAGGGCTCTGGAGGAAGCTCATTTGGGGGGAGCCCAAGTTCCCTCCCCTTCACCGGCTACGGCGGCGCTACATGGGCTTTCCGCGTCGGTCCAGTCCTTGGACAGGGTTCTCACGCTGTAGTGGAGCAGATTGAGCTGGACAACGGCGAAAAGCTTGCTTTGAAGCGGATCAAGCCAGCCAGCGAGGCTGCTGTTGCTCACTATAGGAGAGAGGCACGCATTTTGGGGAAACTTCAGAGCCCCGGGCATCCAAACATCGTCAGTCTGGAAACTGCCTGGCAAGAGGAATCCTCACTCAACCTGGCTTTGCGTCCCGCCGCGAGTTCCGATCTCCAAAAGTATCTTCACTCCCCTAAAAGTCATCAGAAGTCGGACCATCTATGGACATGGGTCTCGAGCTTGGCTTCAGCTCTACAACACCTCCACAAGAACCGAATCCGTCACGCGGATATCAAGCCAGCCAACGTTCTCCTTGACGATTCGAAGCTATTCGTGAGCGATTTCAGCATCTCTAGAGAAGTCGCATCCGAGCCTGACTCGACTTCCTCGAGCAACAGCCCGCACACGCCCATGTATGCAGCACCAGAAATTGCTCTCGTGCAACGACACGGAAGGAAGGCCGATGTCTTCTCTCTTGGCTGCGTTTATCTTGAACTCATTACCTTCACCCTTCTCGGAACCCTCGCAGGCTTGTACACCTACCTTGGCATTACCTCCGCATCGAATGAGCATCAGCCAACTTATCAAGAGAGCCTGCATCTGATCGTCAAATGGATCGCGGCCCTTCGTCAACGCTCAGAACAACCATATGGCCCACTTCTTGACCTGTGCGGATCGATGCTTGAACGACAGCCTGCGATGCGTCCAGATGCGGCAAGAGTCGTGGAGATCGCTACAGTCATTTGTTCTCTTCCTTCGAGCACGCTCGAGGACCCTGCTATCTACTGTACTATGCACAATGAGAAGGCTTGGCGTTCGGCCGAGGTGCATCATCTTTGCGTGGAGCTGAGGATTTTGGGCCCAGCCGTAAGAGAAGCCGCGGACGGCTCTCCAAGATGCATTGAAAGCCCTAAGCTATTGGGAACAGACCCAGTCAAAGCTGAATGCTGCGAAATAAAAGAAGAGAGCGGCTTAGAATTTCAGCCCTATAATATTACTGTGAGTTAAACTCCTTCCAGCTACACGATACCTGTAGGACTTTGCAGGACAGAGCTGACATGCGAGTAGCCTAGTCCAAAGAGACTTGGCCAGCAAACCAAGGCGCAGCAACGCCAGCGCGATATTGACCTGTTTGGGGTTGGATTCGAAGAAGACCCGTCCCAGGTTGAGGCGCTTCCAGTATATCCTGGAGAGCTCGACTGCAATTACATCACATCCAAACCTTCGGGTTTCGCAGACGACCATGTACTTGCGAAGGTATTACAACCTGATGATGATTACGGACAATTACCGCATGAGCGTTGGCTCCATGGAACAAGCTCTCCGTTATATCTGCCAACGGAGCGGCTAGCCAGGGCCCCCGGAGCGGAGCGCAATCGCACTGCGCCGGGTGCTCAAGAAGTAGGAGAGCATGCAAGCCTGCAATCAACACAGCTGAGCATACCGAGGATGAATGTGCCTGCTAGCCAGGAAGCCGCATCGGATCGGAGCTGCAGCCTGCATGAGCCTTCCTCTGCATGTCCCATACTGCAGCACACCGTCTCTGCCTCGATTGTTAGAGCCAGCACAGCTATGGCTGCGCCAACTTCTTTGTCATTTGACCACAGGTCGTTCTTTTCCGACTCGCACAGGTATGTCCTTACTAATGACGGGTCGAAATTCGACTTTCCTGAGCATGAAGAAGCTCTCTGTCAAGAGTCCCGCCAGATCCCTCCCTCTTACCTGGCAAATGGTGGCATCCCACCTCTCCGCAATGACAGGGATAGGGCGCTATTCTTCGAAAAGCCCCCAATGAAGTTCCCATCATCGATGATTGAGCCCAGCGAGGGTGGCGCTGTAGATTCAATCCCCCGGTGGCGCTTCCCAAGGGGGCCTTGGGGATCGCAGTCGCTTTTTGCTCATACCAGCGGTCGAGCCAGCGCGCCGAGACCTCAGTCGAGAAACCACAAACTGAGCATATCTGGACTGAACTTTGAACATGACGACTTCATGACTAGCAATCGACGGCTTCCGACTCTCACACGCGCCGTTTCGGCATCCTTATGGACCGCCCTTCCGGCGTCACCGTCGGCTCAGGTGGACCCGGCGGCTGTAGCCCGACCACCCACAAGTCCTCGCCTGTCGCCCAAAAGAACCAACCATTGGAGCGCCCGAGCTGATTCCTCGGATGGTCATCCAAGGATTTTCGGAGCAGACCAATCCTTCGATATGCCAAGGGTAGAAGACGTGAGGCGGGTCAACTTGCGCCATCGGCGCAGCAGTACGAGCATAGACAGCCGGAGCAGCGACTTCAAACCTTATGGCAGGCATGCAAATCAGTGGCTTTTTGGCGATTTCAGCGTACGGGCTGCAGTGAGGGATGCTTGGGGACGGACGGGCAAAAGGAGGAGGGTGGGTTAATTTGGGGGCGACGTGCCATGTTAAATTGAGCTTTTCGATGAAGAACGTACACCTTTCAATAGATAGACAAGGGGGCGATTCGCGGTCGTCTGTCCTCGCGCTGCGGTTTATACATGCCCGCATGGAAGATTTTATCGGCACATGGAAGAAGTCCTAGCGGTTTCTAGACACGAAGTAACGTCAAAATTTCCAGTAGATTTTCAGCCTCGTTCGATTACGTTCCCTAGCAGGAATAAAGGCGTCGCTTGCGCTGGACTAAGGGGCTCCGAAAGGCCAAAACAGCCTCTTCAGAGACGCCGCTCCGGTCAAGACTCTGAATTTCAGCACCGTGGTTGCCAAAGTTGCGTCACTCTAATAAACTTCAATTCACCACCTTAATTGGGGGCGTGCTTCGTATTCTAGCGCAGTAAGTGCTAGCGACTGCACAGTGAAGTATGCTTAGCCGAGCGTCATGGGTCGCCAGCTGCATGGTGCATGGCGAGTCAAAGGAACAGCGTATGAGATCGAATGGACAGCAATCTCCGAAGGCGCAAGCATACCGCTCAGCCGGCCCCAGCACAGAGAGCCAGCTTGCCGGGCCCGGGGAAGGCAAAGCCCGGCGGCGAAGGCGGCCAAAGGGACAAGTAACCGAAGGACGGCTGGCACCCATGACGTAGGAGAATCAGCGAGGTGGGCCCAGGAGCCCGCGTTCCGGGGCGCTGCGTCCCTGAGAAGATCCAAATTTCATCGAGAGGGCGTGTGACCTCGTGGGTTCTCGCAGGGAGCTGGAGTCGGCAGAGTGCCGCGTGCACCGTGGCGATCGCCCATGAACCCAAATCTCGAAGGGATGGTTTTGTAAGCTGCACGTGGCAGACGTCATGCTGAACGCCTTGCTCGCCGGCCTAGTCAAAAGCTGCGTCAGGTCGATGTCGAAAGCTGCTACGACTAGGCGCGCGCACGGCGACGCCAACTGGGAGGGACACTCAGCGTCAACAAGCCTAGCAGACGGCTAGGCAGAGCCAGCTAGGCTTAGGGCCATATTAGCGACGAGACGGTAAGCGGGCCGTCGACGGTCAAGCCGGGCCCATGCACACGTTCCTTACCGCTCCGCCCGAGGCGGGATGGGCCTTCTTGCCTCTGCTACGGCCCGCTCCTTCGCGTGGGTCTACCTGCCGTCCAGATCTGTCTTCCTCTGGACGGAGTCGCAGCCCTCCGAGCCCCAACCGCTCGAGCAGTCCAAGCATACCTTTTGCGTGCGAAATTCTTTTTGCGCACCGAGTCAGGCCCAAGTGGGCCCACAGCTGCGCTGGTCCGCGCTTTGGGCAGCTGATGTTTCTTCTTTTCGACAGGTGTGGTAGTAGTATAGCAGTGATCGGGAGCCGCCGTCGTCCAACGCTGTCGCCGAGGGAGTCGAGGGCGAGTTCTGCAGAGCGCGTCAATTGAGAGCGTCGAGAGGCGACGCGAGGCTCTGAGCAACTAGGCCAGCGTTGATGCGAGCAGCACCTATGTCCTGTCCGTCCTGTCTATCTAGACGCAGCATCTGGCGCCGGCGTCTTCCGCCATTCCGGAGGATGTCCCGGCGCTTATACGTTGCTCGCGCCAGCCCTCAGGCCGGACGCAGTGAGGATGACGGCTTGAGGCAGTCGCGCTGCAGCGATAGGACGCTCGGTAGGGGCTGCTCGCGCGACTTGGCTGGTTGAAGCTGGTCTCGGCTACGAAGAGATTTTCCCATGCGAAACGCCGCTATCACCGCTGCGCTGTAGGTATGTCGCTGCTGGTTTCCACGCCAGCGTGCCGCCGGATGACCGGTTGCCATCAGAGTTCAGGGGGCGTGGGCGTTGGGGTGGCTTGCGAGGGGCACGCTGCCGCAGCAAAGGCTAAGAGAATTGCTTTGATGTCAGTTCAGGTCGATTTGCCTTCGCCGTTCGATACTGTCGAGACGCTTGCCGCGTGGGCCCAACGGCCTTTCGACTGAGGGATGCTAGAGAGAGGTCGCTCAAACAGGACTGCTAGGACCTGCAACACTTCGGCGGGTGAGGCAGAGGCGCCGCAACGCAGGATGGCGAGTTTGCGCGACGAGCGCTGCGATGCCAGCCGGGGAGACTGTCGCAGAGCCCCCAAGTTAGGGGCGACGGATGGGGCGGTGCGCGGGCAGGCGGAGGGGAGGTGAAGGGCCAAAGTCGACGCTGCGCACCATGGTTATCGTAAGGTGCCAGTGTGCGTAGGCTGCCGCGAAAGTAGCGTCGTACGGCCGCAGCTTTCCACACACAGAGAGAGGCTGTGGCGGTGTGATGGCGTCTGAGTGAGGGACGAGCTCCCACGGGTCAGGCCGGTGCCCAAGCCATCAGTGTCCACAATGCCGGCCTGCGGCTCCAGCAACGACGGTTTCTTTTGACAGCCTACACCCAAGCCTAGCCGGGCACGGCGGCAGCACGCTGTTCAACAGCTCACGGCGCTGCCTCCGTCACGCGTCCAAGTCTGCTGGAGCAGACCGGAGCCGCAGCCTGCCAGCGAGTCGCCGCCGGCCGTATCGAAGGAAGCGCAGCAGTCCAGTTGTACAGCGGCCTGGCCCACACCGTTGCCGATGCCCCGGCCGCGTATGATTGGGGGGAGAAGAAAGCACCGGGTGGACCTGCCGGGGGGGCTGGTGCCAGCGGGGGGTGCGATGTGCCAGCCGCCCGATACGCTGCCCGGGAGCGAAGCATGCTGCCAGAGGCGCAACAGCTGTGCGCACCCAGGCGCTCCAGGCCTTCGCACACGACTTCACCGAGCATCGCCGGGCGGCACCCACGAGCGTCCTCGCACGCGGCACCGTGAGGGGCTCTGCAGCAGGCCATGTGCTTGGCCCCTGCAAGGCAGAGCTCCAGCAGTCGCGGCCCCGGTGCCCGTGGCACTTGCCGCCAGCTCGGCGAGCCGAGCGAAGCAATGCAACGCTCTGCTGCAGCGTGCGGTGCTGCAGATGGCGTCGCCCTTCCAGCTTGCATGGGCTCAGTGCTCGGTCTTCGCGCGAGGTCACGGGCGAGCGGCAGGCCCAGCAGCTCGCCGGCCGCGGGAGCGCGGCCTGGACCGTCTGCAACTGCTCTGGGCCGCCAGGAGCTCGCCGCCGGCACTGAGGAGGCTGGAATCGAGCAGTGTTGTCGGCCTGTCGGGGCACGCGAGCCGTCAGCAGACCCCATGCTTGCGGCGGCGCGCGGACACGGCTTGCCAACGTGCGGCCGGCTCTCTGGAGGCCCTCGACGGCGGGCCCAGCGGCGTGCCGCTGCTCGCAGGCCCTCGACGGCTGCCGGCCGCGATGCGGCGGCGGCGGACGGGCAGCGGCACCGCCAAGACGGCGCAGGAGGAGGCGGGCGGCGACACAGGCGCGCGCCGGCAGGACACGCAGCCGGCGCCCTGCCCGGCGCACTCGCAGCCGGCGTCCACGGGCGCGGCGCGGCGCTGGAGACGCGCTCGCGCTCGCGCGCCGCGACGGCCGCACGGGCAGCGGCGGCGGGCTGGGGCAGACGTCGGCGCCGGGTCACGTGACGCGGGCGGCGGCAGGGCCGCGAGTCGCGGTGCGGCGCAGTCGCTGCCGCGCTGGCGACTGGCGCGGCGCGCGAGTCGGGCGGGCGGGCGCTGCAGCGCGCGGGCAGAAAAAGCAAGCAGCGCTAGCGCTGGGCGGGCCCGCGGCGGCGGTTCCGCCCAAGCGCGGCGGCGTCGGTGTGGCCGGCGCACATGCGCGCGCGAAGCTACCGGCGCAGGCGGCGCCAATCACGCGCGCCGCAGCAGAGCCGCCGCCCGCCGTGCCTGCTATATCAGGCCGCGGCCGCCCGTCGCGCTGCAGCTTGCCCGCCTCGCAGCCTCGCGTGCCGCGGCTAGCGCCCCTCGAGTCAGCCCGCTGCCTGCTCCGCCCGCGCTGCTGCGGCCAATGCCTGCGCGCTTCCCCGGCCAGCAGTCGCTCGCACTCGCTCGCCCAGCCGCCCGCTCACTAAGCGCGCAACGCCGCCGCCTGCCGTGCTCCCTGCGCGCCCGCCCGCCTGCTGATCATCCGAGCGCCTGCGCTCCACTGTCCGCCGCGCGCCTTTTTCCTTGCTTCCCTTCCTCCCAGCGCATGAACTCGCCTCGCCGCGCCGCGCTGGCCCCCGGCTCTGTGCCACGCCCCCAGCCCTGGAAAAATTCCTCACGTTCTGAAAAGGCCCCGTACGTCCGTCCGCGCTGCTGCTCGTACTACGCGCCCGGAATTCCTGGCCGCCCTCTGCCTGCCCGCCGCACCACCGCCCAGCTCCACCGCGCCCCAGCTCGCCGCCATGACGCCCTCTGTCCGCGACCCCGTCGTGCACAATGGCGTCAGGCTGGACGAGAAGGACCGCATCCCCGACACCCCCGTGTCCGGCTTTACTGCCGTCAACGGCCGCTCCCCGCCGCTCGCCCTGAAGCTGGGCGCAAACGGCACCGAGCGCCGCCCCTCGCGCGCAGACGCCAGCCCTGACGCCGACCGCCCGCTCGAGAGGAGACCCGTCTCGCAGCTTCCGGACCGCCCAGACAGGCCGCCGTCTCCCCCGCTGCGGGAGCGGGAGCCGCACCTGCCCAGCCCGGGCAAGCGCAAGCGCTCCCTGTCCGATGAGGACGAAGACGACGACGACAACGACGACGACGACGACGACGACGACGATGACGATGTTGAGGTGTATTCACGGCGTCCGCCCGGCGCGCCGCGGACCGGCTCCTCCAGTCCAGAGCCTTCCGGGTCCGAGGACGAGGAACCCCTGGACAACGACAATGGAGACCCGTCACTCCAGAGTAGAGAGTTCGGCGACGCATCCGAAGCCCAGGCACGAGCGCATGGCGTCGACGCCGGCAAGGACCGCGCATGGTACGAGAGGCCGCGCCTTGACCCCTCGGCTTCAGGCGGCCAGTACGCCGACGTCCTCCAGCGCGAACCCCAAAGCATGGACCCGTCGCAAAGAGAAGGCAACCATGCCCAAGGCGGGGCTCCCTCCCATGCGAACAGCGAGTACGGCAGGACTGAGGTGACGAGGGCCGGCGTGCAGGTGGATGTCAAAAAGAGGAAACGAATGTTCAGCAACAGGACCAAGACCGGCTGCCAGACTTGTCGGCGGCGCAAAAAGAAATGCGACGAAGGGAAACCCGAATGCAACAACTGTACGCGTGGTGGCTTCGTGTGCGAGGGATACTTGTCCAAGTCGACCTGGACGAAGCCAGGAATGGCCAAGAGCCATGTTCCGCTGCAATCGAAACACGGCTATGCCGAGCACCACGGCATCTACCCAAGACCAGCGAGTGATGCCTACACCGAGCCCCGGCCGCCGCAGTCGCTTGGAGGCGCGCGCGCGAGGCCGATTGTCGTCGAGGACGAGCAGAGCCGCACAAGCGCGCGGAATCTGTGGGCAGCTTGGCACACACCACAACAAGAACGCGTCATTAACAACGAATACCCCAGAACAGCACCTCCTTCCGAAAGCCTGAGACGAGACTACAGCGAGCCTGTCGCGTACAGCCACGGGCAATTGGCACCTCCTCTTCACGCGATGGCGCATCCGGTGCACCAGCCCCAACACATCAGCAGCTCCCAATCAGCCATGACGGCCCAGCTCGCGCTCCAGCACCAGTCATCGACGATGCCGCGCCCCCCCCAACAACCGCAAACCCAACCGCCACTTTCGGAGAAGGAGAAGATGCTGTCGGGCGACTACTACCTCCCGTTCACGCCGCAGCTGATAGAGGAGCGCGAACAATGCAAAGCGGCGCTGTGGCGGTTCAACAATGCGACGAACCCGACGTTTGGCGCGAGCCGAGAAGAGCGGATCCGACTGTTTCGGGCGATCCTCGAGCCGCCGCAGTCGCGGCCGCCGCGAGGCCCACCCAACCCGTCGGGAAGCCTGGGCAAGGACGTGTGCATCGAGGCGCCGTTCCACTGCGATTACGGCTACAACATCGTCATCGGCGACGACGTCGTCATCGGGCCCATGTGCACGATTCTGGACGCGGCGCGGGTCGTCATCGGCCCGCGATGCATCCTGGGGCCCAACGTGAACATATACACGATCGACTACAGCAAGGTCCCGTTCGACAGGAAGGGAAGCAAGGGGGCGGCGGCCGCGAGGGAAGTCGTGATCGAGGAGGAAGTGTACATCGGCGGCAATGTCACGATCCTGCCGGGCGCGTGGATTGGGAAAGGCTCGACCATAGCAGCGGGCGCGGTGGTGAAGAAGGGGGTAAGTCGCTCCGCCAGGCTCCCCGCGAAGGTGTGCTCGGCAACTGACCACGGTCCAGCAGCACATCCAGAGAATGACGATGGCGGCCGGCGTCCCGGCGATATGCAAGACGGGCATCTATGCACAGACGTACGCGCGCCCGCAAAAGTGAGGCGCGGCGCGAGAGAGAAAGAGTGCGAGAAGCTAGAGGGCCGGCGGGCGGCCATAGACATGTACATGATAGCGGCGACATAGGGGCATCGGCGGGCGGGCGGCGCAGCGCGGGGTTCGAGAGGCGGGCGGGCAACTGCATGGGCACAGGGAGTTAGTGTGTGACGATAGCAAGGAGTCCGCGCAGGATCTCAGAGTGTCGCTCCCCGGCGTGCGATTGGCCGTGTCTCGCGCGCGGCGACAAGGTTTCCGGAAGCTCTGGAGGCTGAGGGCTGCGGCTAAGAGCAGTCGTCGTTCTCATAAGGTGCGCCCGCCGCTGGCAGGGATATCCCGGCGCGCGCAGATGATTTTCCCTCGGGACCCCGCGACGCGCTCGAGCGCTGCGTCACCGCCCAGCGCCCTCGTCCTCACCCACTCCCTCCGCCAGACCTCGCCCGCGCCGCCATGCCCGTCCGCCGCCCCGTCGCCCGCCATCTCGCGCGCGGCCGCCCGCTGTCCGCCGCCGCCGCCCCGCGCCGCCCCAAGACCGCCCTGTTCTTCCCAGGCAAGCCGCCCGCCGCCCCCGTGCGCGCTGCGCCGCCGTGATGCTGACGCTGCCTCGCAGGCCAGGGCGTGCAGCGCGTCGGCATGGTCCAGCCGTGGCTCGACGCCTTCCCGCGCACCGTCGCGCCCATCGTCGACGAGATCGACGCCACCCTCGGCCTCCCGCTGTCGCGCATCATCGCCGACGGGCCCAACGCGACCCTGACGGCCACCGAGAACGCCCAGCCCGCCATCATGGCCACCTCCGTCCTGATCCTGCGCGTGCTCGAGGCCGAGTTCGGCTTCCGCCCGCCCGCCCGCGTCGACTTCACCCTCGGCCACTCGCTGGGCGAGTTCGCCGCTCTGGTCGCCGGCGGCTACCTGTCCTTCACCGACGCCCTGCGCATGGTGCGCCGCCGCGCCGAGGTCATGGCCCGATGCTCCAAGGACGCCTCCGCTGCCATTGGCGGCGGCGAGGTCGGCATGGTCGCCATCGTGTGCGAGAACGAGGACCGCATGCGCGCCCTCGTCGACATGGTCTACGACTTCCTGGGCATGAGCTCCGACGGCTCCAAGACCGACTCGGCCGAGGACGTGCCCGCCGTCGACAAGGTCCTGATCGCCAACATCAACAGCAAGAATCAGATTGTGCTCAGCGGGAGCATCGAGCGCATCCACACCCTGCTGACCCACCTGCGCCAGTTTGGCGGCCACGATCCGCGCGCCGTCCGCCTGAAAGCCGACAGCCCCTTCCATTCGCCGCTGATGAAGCCTGCCGAAGACGAGATGAAACGCATCTTGGCCGCCCCGTCAAAGAGCGCCGCGGGCGGCGACATTGTCACCTGGCCCGGCTGCATGCCCTGCATTTCCAACGTTTCCGCCCGTCCCTTCCAGAGCCGCGCCGATCTCAAGGATTTGCTGGCACGCCAGTGCGTTGAGACGATCGATTGGTGGGGTTCGATCAAGTACTTGGATAAAGAGGAGAAAGTGCGCAGGTGGATCGGCGTGGGTCCCGGCAAGGTTGGACGTAACTTGGTTGGCAAAGAGGTCGGGATGAAAGGCACCGTAAAGGGCGGCGGCGTCTGGGGTATCGATGATCCCCGTAACGTCGAGGAAATCATGAAGGCCCTCGATCAGACCGAGCTGGCAGACGAGGATTGATGGTGAGCAAACCGAGTCCGAGATCCAGCGTTTCCGTAACGCTGTCGCCGATATCCGGCCGGTACGCTATCACCGCTGTGGGACGAACGATCGTGAAGAGGAAGGCGGGATGAACACGAGAACCTTGGTGGGCACGCCATTACCTTGAAGGTCTCGTCCTTTCGAGGAAAGGCTAGAAGGTGGGCCTTCCAGCAACGGTGACCCCAGCCATGACTGCTTCTATATTTCCACGATGAGATGGACAGCCACTTTTGACGGAGATGCTGGGGGAACACGATGATCATATACGGTTGACAGCCGGAGACCATTCCAAGGGCAATCCGGCTGTTGCACTTGGATGACCAAGAAAACCGGAAATCCTCAATGAGCCCCTCACGGAGCTCATATAAACCCCTTGTAATGTCACATCCCCCTGTTCTCCATTGACTAGAGGCTGCTGGAACGCCCTCATGGATTATCTTAGCTTACACAGCAACGATCTAAAGCATTTTTGGCGATTGGTTCACAGAGCCATCCATATTCATGGACTTGCGATTGAGCGAACGTTCTGCGCCTCAGCGCCTCCCATCCATCTATGGCGCTGCAATGTAAAGACCGGCATCTAGATCAAGATACGTCAGTTACTTTTGTTCTTTGCATATCAAATATCCTAGAGGCTACAGGGGACTCACCAACTTGGACTTTGGCGCCGGTAATGGAGGTGTTCTTGGCGAGCATGACGAACGCGTTAGCGCAGTCCTGGAGATCCGTCTCTTTCTTCAATGCAGCCTTTTCCTTGAGGAATTTGATGCGCTCTTCGCCATATAGATTTCCCTGGAAGTGATCAGTGATGGAGGCTGATAGGGGGGGAAATTGTGTGAAGAGTGAAAGAAAGAAAGACAATATGCAGTGCTTGTTTGAAGGGTACCAGCTACTCACCCAATCGGTCAACAACAGACCGGGCAACACGGCGTTGATACGGACCCTCTCGCCTTGCGATGTGGCCAGGCATTTCATCAGGTGAAGCTGTGCGGCTTTGGTAACGGAGTACCTATGCCAACGAGGAGACGCGATCAGCCAAACCCATCACTGGAAAATTTGTGGTCAAACATGACGTTTCAAACTTACGCCATGGAGCTTCCGCCTTGCGAGACGCCCTTCCGAGATGGTCAATCATTACTGCGCTCTTATCGGTTCTTTTAGATGCCAAAGAACTCACGGCTATGGATGATGTAATGAGGAAGACGCCTCCTTCTGGGTTGGCACGGAAAGTGGGGAGGGCAGCACGCATGAGAGCAAGCTTTCCCTTAACATTGACTGCCCAGCACTGCACAAAACATAAGTCCGATGTCAGTCAAGTGAAAGAGGGAGATGTTACCTTGTCCCAATCATCCTCGCTAAGAGCGTCGAGGTCTCCCCAGTCTGCGGTAAATTTCGTGTAGCCCTACAACAGTGAATTATTATCTCAATGCTCAGAAAATGAAAGAAATAGCCCGGCGGGTGACCCACCGCATTTCCGATGAGAATATCCAGGCCCCCTAAAGCTGCGATGGTCTCCTGCACACAACGCTCACACTCAGACGTGATGCCGACATCCTGTGCAAAAAAGCCGAGTCAGCTTGGGTATTATTCCAAAATTCCAACGCGGGTCCATCTTTGCCGCTGCAACCCGGCCTCAGGGTATCGTCTATAAAGATTTGGTCACGCCTAAGGCTATACGCTGATATGAAACTTGTGTGAGCATCTCGTGAGCACCACGCCCATTCGGTTGTTCCTTCGCCTCGGACCCTCCAGTTCGTCCAAGCTTCAAATTCCGCCTTTCATTCCTCTCACTACGTCCTAAAATAACTTGAACCTTCTCTCCTTGTGTTTTTTTGGTCACTTGAGTCTTGACATCCCAGCATCCAGACCTATCCTCAGTCCGATATAATGCATCCGCGGCGGCCGAGCAAGCGCTAGCAGATAAGAGGGAAAAATCTCACTTACTGCCTTGATAACCGTAGTCTTGACAGCGTACGTTCCTTCAATCTCCTTGGCCAACTCCTTGGCAGGGGCCTCCGAAGCCTGGAAGTTGATGGCAATATTGCAGCCCTCTGCGGCGAAAGTGCGGGCGAGAACAGCTCCGAGGCCTCTGTGAGGATGGACGTTTAGTGGGAAGGCATCGACTTGCAAGGGAGCATGCACTGCGTGAGCTGGCTGTTGTGTACATACCTCGAACCGCCGGTGATCAAGACGTTCCGTCCCTTGAGCTCGTACGGCATGTTGATGGCTGCTATGACCCGGACTCTCGCGTCAACGCTCTAGTTTCTGCGGCAAGGATGCCAGAAGCGCGGCTGCTTCAGATGAGTGGCTGGAGAGAGGGAAACCGAGAACCAGAGCAAGAGACGGGATGCAGCGGACGGGGAAGCAGAGATGAGATGGCGAAGAGTGGGATGTCGTCCGAACCGCGGGCGGGCCGGCCGACCCCTCCCGTCGGATCCCACGCGTGCTTACGATGCTGAGCGATCGACAGGGTCCGGCGGCCTTACCCCGCGCAGGGCTGTTGGCCAAGTCCGCCGCACTCGAGCACGAGCCTCGGTTCTGCCGTTCGATTCCCGTGGGCCTCTTCGGCTACCTCGACTGCGTCATCTCCATCTTGTCCCCTTGCCTGCGTAATCCTGCGTGGTTTGTCCTCAGTAATGGGAGCTTGTCCGATGCCGTCGGACACTCGGAGCAATCGAGTCTTGTCATGGGTCTACCACTCAACTGAGCTCAAGATGCATACAACAGATTAGAATCTCTAATTAACGGCGGCAGCCATCGCCAAGCATTAGGCATCCGGAGTCCTATTCAACTCAATCTTCCTCCAGCCTTCAACCGCACCAGCTGCGGAGCGGGTCTAACGCTAGTATTATACAACCCGGTAGTTCCTCTATCCGGCCGTCCACACGCAACCAGCGGACTGCTCCGCCGTGTCCATTTCCTCTGTCCGAGAGGAGAAAGTGAGCAGACTCACAATATTTCTACAAAGCCCACCCGTCCAAGAGCAGCCACGGTCCGCTCCAGTAAGCACGCTGATACCTCCCAAGTACCGATGCGCGTGTCCCAACCGCACCTCTGCACTTGATCTATGCCCAACAGATCATGTTGCACCAGATGACCAGAGATCCAAAAGAGATGACGACAGTTAATCAGCAGAGAAACGACGCGCTCTATCCCACGAAAAGATAAGCAAGAGTAGCGAGCAGGGCAGACGATGGAAGAACATGCGGGAATAAACCTTGAACCGAAACATGCTGTAAGTGCAGAATGAGCAAGCAATAATCCCCGAGGTATGGTGACGACAATCCAAATGAACAAACGCAAAACGAAATCGGTGCAGTGCAGCTGGCAAGAAACGGAGCGATCCAACAAGATGAAGATGTAACCCCCCGCTTTATTCCACCGTATCCAGAAACATTTTTTCTCTAGCTTGACGCCCAAATGCTCCAACGCTCAATGATAGACAAGAAGTACATCGGCCCGGATGTCGCAGGATTCAGGGGCACTGAGTATTAAAAACAAGGAAAGGATTTTTTTTTGTGCGATGAAGGCTCGTCCGCTGCGTGCTGGATCGGTTGACCTTCGATGAGAGAGCTGTCGCCATTCCCGACGGTGTTCGTAAAGACAATCGTTGAGGAGCAGACGCCCCCATTTTCGAGGAAGTTGGATGCGGAAACGAGCAGCGGTGACAGCGACAGCCGGCATGCTCGACCAAGAGATCTCTCTCTTCGGCTCAGATGACGCCCAAGCTCGCTAATGTCAAAGCTGTCTGAAAGGAGATATCGATGTGTAATGATTGTAGTCAGTGAGAGTAAAGGGAGATGTTCGTGACGATCGTCTCATTTGCCCATCATGGACGGAATGGGCTTCCGCTTCGCCTTTTGCTGAGCAATCCGCGGAACGCCCTGAATGACTCTTGGCTCCTTCATCAACGTCGGGTCGAGCTTGGCCGGCTGGCGGCTCACAATAGACCGGTAGTCTCCCGGAAAGCGCGCAGACGGCGGCGTCGCAACCGCCGAGCGCCACAGGTGGTCCGAGGTGTCGTTGAGGAAGTCGGTCGACGACTTCGAGAAGAAGGACGTACGGCCGCGGTTCTTCTTGGAAAGGATGATTTGGTCAAAGAGCTTGATGGACGGGTCGTCCGGGCGAGTGGTTTCCCGCTCGTGGATGAACTCGTTGAAGCCTACATCGTGACTTAATTAGCGGCTGAATTGGCCATACGGAACGGAGCACTCACCTTGCGTCTCCCGCAACATGGCAAAATACTCTTGGTTCTCGCTCGGCATGCTTCGCAAGAATGCATCCATGTTGAACGAGTAGAGCAAGCCCGACTTCTTCTGCTCCGAGCTCGGAGACCCGAGATATCGCCTATACGTGTAGAAGAGGCTGGCGAAACAACGAACAAAGGCAGCCCGCACCTGGTCGACCTGGAAGACGGAAGGGCACACGATGCAAATTTGGTTTAGGCACCTAGGGTGAGCGATCACGCTGCAGCCTAGCCGAACGTTAGGATCATGAAAGAGAAATTGAAAGTGGCCGAACTTACCAGTACACCTGAAGATTCCGTCCTCGGCCTTTTCGTCACAGATCGAACAGGTCGCCTTTTCCTCGTTCGGCCTCCATTGCATGCAGTGACCCTCGCACCATTGGGTCGTGTCTGTGTTGCGTACGGGAGCTGAAAAAGCGTTGGGCATGACAGTTGACGCGGCGATGGTGGACTGCGCATAAACGGAGGGGGCGTAGGAAGAACCTGGAGCGCGGTAGTCGGTACCAAGGGTGGACGTGGACAGGTTGGACGAATGGCCAAGGAACGGCTGGCTCGGGCGGCGTAATGTGTTCATTCTCTCCGGACCAAACTGCGGTAGTGAGTTAGTACTTTTAACGGACACAAGTTTATGGACGGCGTTCTGAAGTACCGAAGAGCTCCGTCGCGAGGCCGCGTCGAAATGGCCGGAGCGCTTCTCGCGGAGGCTTGCTTGGAGGGCGTAACCGGAATCGCTGCGGGAAATTGGCGTGGAGGGCAAGGGAGGGAATACCGTAGAAGTAGGTGACCTGCTAGGCGACGGGGGCGAGGTGTTGGTTCTGCTTGTGGAGCTCGTCGATGGTCGATCTGCACCACCTCGGCTTGCGCCTCGACTTGCACCTCGACTTTCGGCTCGGGCTTGGAGAAACGCGTTGTGCACGCAGTGCCGCGGAGCAGTCGCAGCCCCAGCGGCCCCGAAAGACGCCGAGTTGAGGCTGACGTAGTGTGCGAGTGTTGCACGAGGGGCTCTGTGAGTGAAGATGGAGGTGTTTTCGGAAGAGAAGGCATCGTAAGGGAACGCTTCGACGGCGTAGGCCGGAGGACCAGTTGAGACGCCGTACTTGATATGATGAGGTGCAGCCAGTTGCAGCAGTGAGACCAACTTTCTCCGTTGCTGGCGAGGTAGCGCGACTGGAGGAGCCGTGCTCTCAATGACATCTTGGTCGAGGTCGACAAGGACAAAATCGTCCTCGGGAAGCTCAACATTTTCATAGCGGCGCTCGATTCCCACGATATAGGGGCACGGAGCCTCCAAGGCTTGGATCAATCGAACCGGAAGGACGGGAATGAAGACGCCTGCCCACTTGAGCGGGTATAGCAGATGTGTTATTGCCGCACTCGCGAGGTGCAGCATGCTGGTGTGGGACGAGAGAAGAATGATGCGGCCTTCGGACAGCACGTATTCGAACAGCGTGACGATGTTCTGGATGGAGAGGGAACGGAATAGGGCGTAGATATCCGTGTTCCTGGAGCCGGGCAGTTCATTCGCCGCCTCCTTCCGCGCATACATGCGCAGTTCTCGCACGGCAAGTTCGACTTGGGTGATGGACGACATCGGACTCAGCGCTTCGGCGCAGAGGTTGACCACGTAGCGCTCGAGCGGCTGCCACATGCCAATCCGGGGCGAGCTTGCCGGAACCCGGAGGATAGTACCGCTCATCATCGGCACGACCACGGCCCTCAACCACTCCTTCCAGAAGCTCGTCATGCCGGCATCCCGTCCAAGAACACCGTATGCGCGAGGAATCCAGAGACCAGTTTCTCCATCGGTCAGACCGTCAATCTTGGATGCAGCACCGTGTCTTACGGGGCGCAACAGGTCGTTCATCAAGCCTATCTTCTCCTCGACGGCACTGATGTCATCTTCCAGCCGTTCTCTCTCCTCCGATCCGGATGGGACCGTCGGTAGCTGTGCCAGCAATCTCGAGAGTTTCGCTCTCTCGGCTGCCAGACGCTCTCCTAGACTCCCTGCCAGCTCTCGCTCCTCAGGACTCATGTTGGCCTTCCTCCACTCCTCGCACTGGCGTTCCAACTCCTCGGCCGCCACGGGGTTCAGCGGCACCCAAATCGTCAGGCAGATACCATGAAGCTTGGAGCCGTCGCCGTTGGTCATGGCGAAGCCGTGCCATGTTGATCTCGGGCGCTCGTCCGAGGAGACCACGTTCACGTCGTTGGGGAAGGCGAACATGGGGACGTAGTCCGGGAAGGGGTTCCTCCTCTTGAGCTCGTCGACCATGGCCTTGGGCGGATATCTATCGAGCAGCACCGGCTCGTACCTCCTCTTCAGGGGGTGCATGTTCGGGGTATGGAGGAAGGGCCGTGGCGCAGGGATGACGGAGTTGTACCCGCTCATTCTCCTCGACGTGCGGATCGAAGCTGCGAAGGCGAAGTTAGCAGCTGCGCACGCATGCGCCGCCGGGAGCCACGGACTTACAGTTACGCATGACGCTGGAATTCCGCTGGCTTCTGCCAATTGTGCTGATCCTCCTCCTGATGCTCCCGATGCCGGCGCCCAGACTGCTCGCATCCTCGCTCACTATCCTCTGCGTCTTCGGCCTGGGCCGCGGGCGATTCTCCTGCTTGAGCGTGCCGGCACTGAACTGGATTTCCTCGAGGAAGGTCTCGCGTTCGGCGGCGAACTTGCGCAGGGCCTGATCGAAGTCGAAGTCGCTCAGGCCGGAACCGCCGATCTGGGGGAGACCCTTGATGGTGGCGCTGCTGCGGTTGCTCGCGGTGGGGCCGGGGCCGGTGTCGGGCCCTATGACGCTGGTTATCGACTGGCGAGTCTCGCGGCTGGAGCGCTTGGAGAGCGACAGGCCGTCGGACGACGTGGGCCGAGGCGGCGTCGACTCCTCCTCTTCGACCTCGAGCGCGGCATCTTCTTCGATGGTGGACTCGACGGGGGCGACGGCGGCGCCGTTGACGCGCTGGGCGTCGTAGACCTGGGAGGACTCGATGCCGGATATGAAGAAGTAGTCGGCGAGGGGCACGTTGGCCGGGTCGACGGGGGGCGGGGCGGGGGCCATGGTTCAGGACGAGGAGCGGCGCATAGAAATGGAGGACACAGAAAGGGAAGGGCAGCGCTGGCGCAACGAGCGGCGTGGGCAGCGGCGGGGAAAGGAGTGGCGGCGCGCGCGAGGGAGGGCGCGGAGAGCGAGCGAGAGAGACAGCAGCGGTGGGCCGGGGCGGCGTCAAGTCACGTACGGGCAGCGGTTGTGTAGCTGCATGGACGTTTTGCTGCAGGCGGGCGCGCGGGAGCTTGCTTGTGCGACGCGGACGGAGGGTGTTGGGTTTCGAGTGGGCCGGACGCTGTCTCGTCAGGACGCCGCTGGGCGGGCGGGCAGCGGCTGGGGGGCAGGCGGCCGGGGCGCGCTCGGGGGGGTCAAGTGACGGCAGCGATAGGGCGCTGGGGCGGGTCAGGAGCGGTTCTGGTGGTATAATATTAAGAAGGTCGCGAGCAGCGATCCTGGCTTGCCTCGGGCGCATCGCGCAGCGCGGCCTGTCAAGCTTCGCGCGCTGCTATCTCTCCAGGATGGGCGGGCGGGCACTGATCGCCCAGGGACCGCGCAGCGCCAGGGACCGGCCTGCCAGCGCCGCCAGGAGCACAGGAGCGGCGGCCAGACACCACGACGACCGCCGCCGGCCCTCGCAACGGCCGCGCGATATATTGCGCGCGCCGCTTGCGCAGGCACTCGCGCACATCAGCATTTGACCCGCCCCGCGGCGGCCAATGGCGCCGGCGCGAGGGTCCTGTAGCGCGGCGCGCTGTTCGCCCGCTGCTCGTACACATGGCCCAACGCGGGCCAACGCCCGAGTAAAATACGGCGCGCGATAGCACGCCTCCCCCTCGCCGCGCCGCCATTGGCCGCGCGCCGCGAACGATACGCGCTGCGCTTGGCGGCGATCATTGGGGCTGCCCGCGCGCTGCCAGTTGCGGCGGCGAGGCAGCGCGCGACACGTCGGGCGGGCTGGCGTGCGGCGGCTGCGCACCTCGAGCCATCACCGCCGCCCGCGCGACGACGTCGACCTCCAGGGGCCCCTTTCCGCGGCGCTGCAGGGTCCACGCAGGCGATGCAAATTCCGGGCAACTGATGCGCGCACATCCTGCGCGGCGAAAAGGGGCGGCCGGCGCCGCACCACCGGCCTCCCCACACGCGCCTATATTTATCGCGCATCCGTGTGTCGTGTGCGAGCGCGCGCGTGAAGAGCGCGGCGTCCGTGCCTTGCGCCCAAAAGCTAATCTTGGGATTGACGCAATCCGCCCCGGGCAGAGATCTCCCAAGCCACGGTGCACCACGTTTCGCGCTGCCAGCGCGGGCTGTTTGGGCATGCCGTGTTTGAGCTTGAGTGCCGCCCCGGCCGCGCGGGCCCAGCGCAGCCGCCAGGCACACGCTCGTTTGTTTGGTCTTGCATTTAGCCTTCGGCCTCGCCAGCGGCCGTCGTCAGGCACAGGAACATGCCTGCCGCATGAACGCTTCTGCGCGCTCTCCTGTTCTATTTGCCACGCCTGTCCGCTCCGCAGCCCGCGCCCCGCCCGCCGCCATCCCCTTCTCGTCCGGCCTGCGCCTGTGCTTGCTTCCTTCAAACTCTGTGCGTGCCGCCGGTCCGCCCTCCGACGCACGCCTTGCCGCTCGAGGCTTTGGTCGGACACTTGTGAGTGCGCATTGACTGCTCCAGCATGCTTGACGCTGCTCCGGCCAAGACCCCTCAGCGCGTCCGCGTGAACAAGGGCCCGATCTTCAGCGATCCGCGCCCGCCCAGAGGGCTGCGCCATTGCACCCACAGGTTGCGGACGAGCATGCGTCTGCCCGCTGCTCTGGCAGCCGGAGCCGCATCGCCCTCTGCAGCGCCGTCCTGCTGCTCGAGGACGAAGGCGACCTGTGAGACATCCCCAGGGCCTAGAACCGGGAGGTGCGCCGGCTCTTCCGCGGTAGCGTTGAGAGGCATGTTCAGGGAGCTAGCCTTGAACGGTGCTTCAGCATTGACAATTACCGGCTATGAAACGGTTTCAGCGATCGACTATTTGCACCTTGTTCATGCGTTTGGCACCTACCTCAAGGCTCAAGCTCCCTTCGCCAAGGTTCTCCAGCTGTGCCTCCAGCACGAACCTGCCAAGAGCCCCCTTGGCCGGAAGCTCGCTGGTCTTGGTCTTGACGCTGATGAGCTGCTGCGCGACAAACTGGTATAGCTTCCTGAAGGTCCTGACGCGTCCGCTCGCCGCCTTGCCCTCGCCGGCCATCTGCGTCTCGGTGTAGGTGACGGTCACGGCCAGCGTGTGCGAGCCTTCCTCCTTCAGATCGAACGTGAGGATCTTCTGCACCGAATGCCCCGCGCCGACGGTGGCTTGTGCAGCTTCGCCGTCGTCCTTCGGCTCCAGCTCCAGCGGTATGCCGCTGGGAGCCGACGGGGTCTGCATGTCGGCGGCGATCCTCACCCCGCTGACCGTCTTGCTCTCATCGCCGTGCAGCAGCTCGTTGTTGGCGCACAGCGTGCACGAGAAGGCCTCTCCGACGTAGGCGCTCCCGAACGCTTCGGGCAGCTTCAGCAGCGGCGATACGAGGAAGGGGTCGTTGGGGTCGGCCGTAGGGTAGGCGAGCGAGGCTTTCGGCGATATGCTGAACTCGTCGGGCTCGGTGGGCTGCGGGAGCGCGAAGCTGTGCGCCAGCGAGGGTCGCGAGAGGCTGGTGCAGGACGTTGGTTACTCAGGCAGCAAGGCAGCGCGGGGCGCAGGGAGCATTACCGCAGGACCTTGAGGCTGACCGAGTGCGGGCCCTTGAGGCCTTCGCTGGTCGAGAGCGAGCGCTGGTGGGCCATGGCGGGCGTGGTGCGGGCAGCGTCGAGGTTCGGGAGGAACGAGGCTCCCGACAGCCGGGCTTTGCATGCGAGACCAAGGCGAGGGGCCTGATCCGGCGGCGAGGTTCCTGAGCAGCTGGGACCCCGGAGGAACGCTGACGTGCAGGGCTCTGCGGGAGCTCGACAAGCGAGCTGGCGGATGCTGCCGCGTGCGCCCCCCGCCACCGCGCTCCCCCCAAACCCCAAGCCGTCGCGCTCGGAGAAATTTCTCTGCCCAAGCCCACGTCAACCACCCGGCTCGCTGCCGCCCGTGTATCGTCGCACAGCGCTGACGCTCCCTCCGCCGCATCGGTTGGCTGAAGAAGAGATGAGCGGTTCCACCAAGGACCATGTCGCCCTGCGCCGATCTGCGGATCTTGTGTTGATTCTCAACACTCCCAAAGGTTGTTCCCGTCTCAGCCCGACCGGTCCCGCGCTTTAAGCTGCCGTCCTGGGACAGTGCTGTCTGACCTGCTGTCGCACAGGCCGCGGAGTCTTTGCTGCTCGGGACATTCCGGCGCGCACCACCATTGACGTGTGTCCCGTGCTGCCGCTCGGCCAGGAGGAAAACGAGCAGCACATCAGGCATACCTCTCTGTACCATTACACGTAGTAGGTCTAAGTTGAATGCTAGACCCGCTGCCGCCCCTTGGTAACCGAAAATGGCAGCAACTGGCCGGTGCATACTGCCGACGGAAAGCAGCAGATGACTCAAGCCGTCATCTTTGGGCTTGGATCAATGTTTAACCACGCTAGAGACCAGAACGTGGGTTGGGAGAGGGACGTCCAGCGCCTTCTTGTGAAATACCAGACCCTTCGCGACGTGAAAGCTGGAGAAGAGCTCTGTACGTGCGCCCGCAACTTGGCTCGCCACCAGGAATGCTGATGACGCGCAGGCATATCGTATGGCGATAGATTAACCTTCCAGGATGCGGACGCCCCAACAGCGTTTGACGAAGGTGATGGTCTGGATATATTAGATAAAATACAAATCGATTCGTGAAGCCGCCACAGCGGTTAATCCCATTGGTGAGTGCAGCAAACGCAGAAAATGAAGCAGCCCCCTTCCCTTCGTCCCAACATTCGTCATATTACATGGCCCTCGTAGCCGATGCGTCCTTGATGCAACCCTCCTGGATAGGGTCCCAACACGCGGAATTCTCATGTCTCCCAGTCCCGACCCTGACTTCGTAATTACTGTGCCTCGACAATCGCAGGCTCCGGGTCCTGTTGCACAGGTTCGCTCTCTTCCTCAGACTCCTCTTCTGCAGCAGTCCTCAATTCATACGCCAAGTCAAAGCACTCTGCCAGCAGATGATTTACGGCCCCTTGGCCGTCTGGGATGTCGTCGCCAATCATAAATTTCCCGTCTTGGCGCATGTTGTCAATAGAGTTGAGCTGGAACATGTCAGATAGCTTCGGAGGTGATGCGGGCAAGAGTGTTACCTTCATGCTGTAGGGATAGAGGTCGCGAGGAGAAGAAACACCACCAGACTTTCTGACTTCTTCCAAGCATTTCTTCAGCGTGTTGAGTTGATTATAGATAGGTAGAAGGGCCTCTGAGACTGGTTCCGAAGAGATTATGAGGAAGTATATCAATGAATAGCTTTTGCGGAGAAGGTAAAGCAGCGTCTGTGCAAATGGTCAGCTACGTACTCGGTCGACAGCCTGGTTCACTCACCCTTTGCGTGTGGAGATCGGCCGGCTTTCCTTGTGCGTCCAGGAAGTTACCGTCCACCCGGCTTTCGTCAATTCTGTCAAGTTGACGCTGGAAGCTATAGAGATCCGTCTCCCGGAGAGACCATGCTTGGGTAAGCTGCAGCTTCTCAAGCTGGGTTCGTATGGTGAGAAGTTTCCTGTATGTGTCCTCGAACTTCTCATCAACCTTCCCTTGCCTGAAGGGGTATGTCAGCCAACTCTTTATTGGGCTAGCGAATCTTGACTGGATCCACCGACCTTTGCTCTATGATGTCGTGCCAGAGGAAGCACCGTGTAAGTAGATCCTTGACCAGCTCATCGCCTTCGGGTGCAGCATCTGTTGGCCGGATCTGCATATGCTCGATTACCTGTGCATAGTGTTTCTGTCCGGAGAAATTGATGTCCAGTTTATTCTCGGCTTGAAGCTGTTCCGCGACTTGCTTCAGCTCCTCATGGAGCTGCTTGACTTCAGACGCAGGGAACTGCACGATGAGTCAGTCAGAACTTAGCGTGCAACTTCGTGGGAAAAGTGATTTGATGTGGCCGCGGAGGAAGGTTTGACAAGTTTCCAGAAATAAAAGTATATTGGAGATAGGAGATCAATCGTCGGGAAGCCGACTTTTAGGGGCTGATCAGATGCGACTTACCTTGGACCGGGTGTTGCATGCTGAGAGAGATCGTAATATTGACACCAGCTTCTCGTAGGTTGGCTTCAGCTCAGGGCTTAGCTTCTCCAGTAAGTGTTGCAGCTTTCCAAGGAGCCCCTGGCAGACGTCCATTCGTGCCTCGAGGAGGGTGATAAGGTGCGGGCTATACGTCTCTCTGCCCCGCTCGACTGACGCGCGGTACTCTTGCAGGCGGTGCTCGATGGAATCCAAATCCTTCGGGGAGAAGAAGGCCGCTTCGTAAAGGTGGTCCAGCAGGCGCTAAACCGGGTTAGGAATTTGACATGCGAAGGAAGAGCGACTAGATGCTACCTTCATGGTTGAGACGGCGGAATAGGTGGCCGGGGCCTCGTGGTTCTTGCCAATGGCCATGTACGCCAGCGAGATGAGTTGAAAGCAGTCATCGAGGACGGTGTCGACTGGCGAGCGTGTTAGTTGCGAGCGCAGTCACGCATGTGTTGGAAGACAAAAGTTTATCGCAGGCGCAGGGGCGGTGATTGGGCCCCAGGAAGGCTGGGAGGCCTCGCGAAGGGTGCGGAGGGGCAAATGACAGACCTCTGTTCTGCTCGAGACGCTTGTGGGTGCGAATCTTGTTCAGGACTTCAACCTGCTCGATGACGAGGCCGTACAGGCGGATCACGTCCTCGGACTTGACATAGGTGGACTTGTCGGCGCGCAGCAGCTCCAGCTGGGTGCGGATGCCGAGCAGCTGGTCCAGGATGGGCTGCTCCGGAGGGTCCAGCGGCAGGCGCACGGCGGGCGAGTCGGTCATGGTGGCTCTGTCTCAGGCGTCCGGCGGTTCCGGGGCGGGCAGCAGGCACAGGCGGGCGTTGGGGGGCGCGTGTGTCGACCTGAGGCGAGAGGTCCAGCTTGACGTAACAGACGCCTGGATCGCCGAAGTGCAGGATGCGGGGCCCGTGCCAAGGCCTCGCTACGCTGGAACAACACTTTCGCCGCGCGCCGGCCCGGGCACACATGGTGCCCTCAACGCCGCCCAAAAAGATCGCGACGCTCGACCTCGACAGCAACGACGACAACCAGTCCTCCCGCGACTTCCCTCACCCACCGACACACTCTTCACCATGTCGACCGCCGAGCTTGCTGCTTCCTACGCCGCCCTCATCCTCGCCGATGACGGCGTTGAGATCACCGTCAGTCGCCGCCGCGCCGTGCTCGCCGTCTCTGCTAACCTCGCCGCAGGCCGACAAGCTCCAGACTCTGATCTCTGCCGCCAAGGTCCCCGATGTCGAGCCGATCTGGACGTCGCTGTTCGCCAAGGTACGCTGCGCGCAATTCCGCGGACGCGCTGGTTCTAACGTGGGCACAGGCGCTTGAGGGCAAGGACGTGAAGGAGCTCCTGCTGAACGTTGGCTCGGGCGGCCCTGCTGCCGCCGCGCCTGGCGGCGCCGCCGCCGCTGCTGGCGGTGAGGCTGCTCCCGCGGCCGCCGAGGAGGCCAAGGAGGAGGGTACGTTTGCTTCCCCCGCGCTCGCGCCAATCTGCGCCGGACGGTCACTGACATATTGGCTTTGCAGAGAAGGAGGAGTCCGACGAGGACATGGGCTTCGGTCTGTTCGACTAAGCGCCTTCTCCTTTCGTCTTCGGGTTTTGCATGTAGCCAGGGCTGGCGTTTGTCGATGCAGCAGGTTTAGCTGGAGCCTCCAAATCAAAATACCACATCCCGGCACAACCTTTCGACCACTGCGACCTCATCGTGAATCGGTTCGGCTGTGGCTTGCAGTGCGCTTTTTACATCGGAGCAAGGGTTTGGTTCCGGGGATTCGGCGGGAGAAAATGTCGTGGCACGGGAATGGGAATTCTTCATGAGGGCTAGCATCGTCAAGGCTAGGCAATGGATTTCAGTCTCTTGCTTGGCCACTTCTTTGCACCATGCTCATGTTGCATGTAATTCGGCCCCGGTTCCGCGATGACTCGTACGACCTGCTTGGCGCCGAGATGGAGCTGAAGGCGGTATCGATGCTGCGAGAGATTGGTGTGCTGCAGCCAATCGGAGGGTTGCCGTGTTTGAAAAATGGTAAGTCGGGCTGGAAGGTTTCACCATTTGCTTTTCTGTGCGCACTTTTGGCGCATGGGGAAGACATCCATGTTACAGAGGAACAGCACATCGGACGGTTAGTTCGAAGAATACGGAGCCTCTGAACAGGGGCTGACCGGGCTTGTTTCAACGATATGATAGGTCGAACGGCTTCTCTTACACAGAAAAGCAACTCCGCGCTAACTAACGCATGTGCTACCCCTCTGTAAACTTTCCTCGCCACAGCCGTCGCCTTCCGCAGCATGTTCCACCTCGACACGTCGGAGAGCTGTGCAACCTCCGGCCAACGTCAAATATAGCCAGCACTTCCCCATTTTTCAACAACTCACTTGTCGAGCTCTAGCACTCAACTGACATGCGGTCTTTTTCATCTCTCCTGGGCGCCGGCTTACTCCAGGCCGCGTGTGCCGCGCTTCTCCTCTGGTTCATTATCACCACATTGAAGCGTCTGGTGTTCCACCCACTCGCCGACTTCCCAGGCCCAAAGCTAGCCGCGCTCAGCAAGTGGTACGAGTTTTACTACGACGTGATATTGAAGGGTCAATTTACGTTTCATATCCAAGAGCTACACAAGAGATACGGTCTGCGAATCATCACACCATCCAATACCGGCCCCATGGGCTGAGTTCGATCTAGGTCCCATTGTCCGCATCACCCCTGAAGAAATCCACATTCGGGACAGCGACTTCTGGGATAAGCTATACGCGCGCAACTTAAGGTCCGATAAGTACGAGTGGATGTCTGGGAGATTTGGCGGGCGGGCTGAACCAAGAACTCACATGAGTACTATGGAATACGACGTCCATAGGGTTCGGCGTGCAGCTCTTAACCCCATGTTAGCTTCCCCACCAGTGTCACAAAGAAAAAAAACCAACTGTGGCGTACAGGTGAAGCTGATTGGCTACCAGTTTCTCGAAGCGCGCCATCTACGACGTGGAACCTCTCCTGCTGAGCAAATTAGACCTTGCATGCCAGCATCTTGCCCGGCATGCGAAGTCTTTGTTGCCTATCAATCTTGTGGACGTCTGGACTGCTTTCACGTGCGATATCATCACAGAGTTTTCCTGGGGTATTTGCCAAAACTCACTGCAATCAGAAGACTGCAAGGACAATTTCCACTCTGCCGTCTTGGGAGTAGGCCAGTTTTCGCATTTTGGTCTGCATTTTCCTTCAATACACTATGTGAGTGCATCCACCACGACCTTTCGCTGGCGAGCGTACCATTGCTGAGAAGCCCAAGGTTATCAGAAGAATTCCATACAAGTGGATGGTGAAATTATGGCCCAGCCAGGAGCCTCTGCTCAAATACAGGATGGTACGTAACCAGCCATTGCAAAACTTAGTCTTTCGTGCTTTTCCCTAAAAGTTCCGCTGCAGCATGTCCGTGAACAATTACCTCGTCTTGTAAAAGAAGGCGTTGGGTCCGAGGCAAAGCCTCCCCATCCTATCATTTTCCAAGAACTTCTCCAAAGCAGTCTCCCTTCCGCTCATAAGACTATCCCGCGCGTCGCCGCTGAAGCCGGCAACCTTGTCGGCGCTGGCGTTGAGACGGTTGCATGGGCACTCAGTGTCGCAAGCTTCCACATAATCAACAATCCGCTCGTATACCGCCGCCTGAAACAAGAGCTGTGCGAGCTGGTCCCAGAGACTAGCGCGCCACCTGATTTGCGGGCGCTGGAGCGAGGTGCATATCTGGCTGCGTGCGTTCGCGAAGGAGTGCGTCTTTCCGGAGGGCTACCGGGAAGGTCGCCGCGGCTAGTGGATAAGGAGATGGAGTATGGGCGCTGGAAGATTCCGCCACGCACGCCTGTCAGCATGAGCGTTTGGGATATGCATACCGATGAGGATATTTTTCCGGATAGCAAGCGCTTCCTTCCGGAGCGCTGGCTTTCGAATTCTAAGACATCAAATGAAAGTCCGTTAGAGCGGTATTTTGTAGGATTTGGGAAAGGGGACCGAAGCTGTCTCGGAATCAAGTGAGCTGCCAACCCCCACATCATATTCGCTTCGTATGAGCTCTGCTCTGACTATTCTTTCAAGCTTGGCACAAGCTGAGCTGGTCCTGGGATTGGGGACAATGTTCCGCCAATATGACTTCGAACTGTTCGAGACTGATGAGACGGACGTTGAGCTGGCACATGACTTTGCGCTGGCCAGCCCTAAATTGGATTCAAAAGGTGTCAGGGTAATGGTTAGAACGGCCAACAAATGACGACTCTCGTCGCCGTGGTGAGGAGAAGAAGGCGGGTAGCAAGATATATTAGAAGAGATTGTTTGGTGCCCTTTCATGATGGAGTTGCACGCGCGGTAATGTCGTGGTTAACTCAGTAAAACCCCGCGGCAAGATAGAGTGGACTATTTCTATTTGGCAAGCAGGTCGTCAACCTCTTGTGTTTATCTTCGTAGGTTCTTATTCAAAGTAGACGTATCCAAGTAACTGAGCGGCGAGCCTCCATGCAAAACTAGCGATTAGTGTTTTCCGCGGGAGAGAAGTTGAGACATGCGCTCTTCATCACCTTTCCCCTGCCTTATCGTGGAGTGGCTTCTTCAATTAAAGACCCAGCGATAGGCCGAGATTGAGTCGCTGTCTCGGATGTACTTCAAGATGCTGGGGCCAGAATCTACGCGTGTAATACTAACACGCGAGGAGACGCTTCTACTTTCGGCGTTAGAGGGCACTGGGGTTGTCGTTTCCAGGCGGGAAATCTGTGCGCGAGCCGGCAACAGAGCAGGGAGCAGCGAAGACACGGCATCAATCCAGGTACAGCGCAGAAGAACACCAGCCCAATGCCAGTGAGGCGGCAGTATTTATGGACGGCGTTGCGGCCGAAGCCGAGCGCTGATTGGCCGGGCGGCTAAGCGAGCGGCGGCCCTTCTTGTCGATGTCAGCACGCCAACCTCATCCCCCAAACCGCCCAACTCCAGCAACAACCGCAACCTTCCCCGCCTGGCGCGGTCCTCCCCCGAAGCAAACTTACCGAGCGAGCTGCAATTGATCCCAGCCCGATACAGGGAGCAAGATGGACGTCCGCGTGCTCAGGCCGTCCGACATCCCGCATGTCCAAACGGCCAACATCACCAATCTGCCCGAAAACTACTTCTGCAAGTACTACCTTTACCACGCCCTGTCCTGGCCGCAGCTATCCTACGTCGCTGTTGATGTGAGTTGCCTTCTGTCCATAATCTGTGTTTGCCCTTCTCGATTTTTTCCTCTTGCCGCCTCCGCCGTCTCCTTTTCCGCCGTAAGGCCACATTTTCTCTTCTCGCGACGGGTGGTTATATTCCCTCAGCAATTCAATATCATCATGCACTAAGCGAGCTTGCTTCTATTTCTCAATAACTATGACCGTGGCACCGCCTATTGGGACGCGATGATCGGTTGACGCGGCTGCCAGCCGCACAAACCAATCGCTGACGTATTTTCGCAGGTCTCGCGCCCGCCAAAGTCGCCTTACGACCCTCCCAAGATCGTAGGCTACGTACTTGCAAAGATGGAGGAGGACCCCGCGGACGGCATCCAGCACGGCCACATCACCAGCTTGAGTGTGATGCGCACACACCGGCGGTTGGGCCTGGCTGAGAAGCTTATGAGACAGAGTCGTAAGTGGTTACTTTTCTTCCTTCTTGTCCGCTTGAGAAACCAAAGAGCTTTGTCCCTGTCTATCTCTATCAAGTGCACACATGCACGCATTTCATTTTGTTCCCCTCTGTCCTCTTGGACATTGCCAGCGAGAAAACTCGTCCTTTTCTGATTCCACCCAATTCATCTTCGCCCTTAACGCCACTACTAGATGGCTTGAAGCTGACTATTCCGCAGAACGCGCCATGGCCGAGACGTTTGGAGCGCATTATGTGTCGCTGCACGTGCGTGTCTCCAACAACGCGGCGCTGCGTCTGTACCGCGACACGCTCGGCTTCGTGGTGGATAAGGTTGAGGCCAAGTACTACGCAGATGGCGAGGATGCGTATAGCATGCGCATGGATCTTTCGGACATTCGACAGGCCATGATCGACGAGAGCATCAGCGATGGCGAGGACGAGGGCGATCCGGTCGGCAGCATGGGCAAGAAGGGCGAGGAGGCCGCCGACGGCAAGGGCGAGAAGAAGAAGAAGGTCAAGGTTGGAAGAGGCCTAGGTGTGGGCGACTTGGTGGAGAGGAACGAGAGCGCGCAGCAGGCAGCTTGAGCGCAGAACCTTCCTATCCTCGCAATGCCCGATGAGCAGCCCCCAAAATAAACATTGATTCGTACAGACTGCTTCACGTGTTGACTGTGCCATTGGATTCCGCTTGAAGCTAAAGCTGCCCATCCGAGATATCCCACATGTTTTTCTTATGAGCATGGTGCTGTGCCCTGTGCCGAAAGCCAGTCCGTAAATCACCCAAACGCCTATCGCTATGCCGATCAGAGCCCACGTATTCGATGCTCCTCATGCAAAACTTTTACTCCGCGTGACCGGTTTGTTTCCTTGCCCGAGAGCATTGCTCGCCGTAGAGTGCCTTCAGAACCGGCAAAGGCTTTGTCGCCAGATAAACCACCAAAACGGGCACATTCCTGACCTTCTTGCCAGTTGGGCCAGCTCGGAACCGTTGCAGCGGTTCGAACGCTTCTTCTTCTTCTCCGTCGTCCGCCTGCTCGTACCCGTCGGTTGGCTTCTTCTCGCCTTCTCCGTCTCCGCCACCGCCTGCCGCCGATTGCTTCGGATCTTGCAGCTCTTCCAGCACAGCCTTCACTCCTGCATATGCCCACCAAGCCTTTCCTTCGTCGTCCAGCGCGCGTTTGGCGATCTCGGCCACGGTGATCAGCTTGCCGGCGGCCGGGGCGCGGGCCTCGAGCAAGACGACGCCGGTGGCCTCGGCACCTGGCTCTGCGGCAGCGGAGGGCGACGAGGCGCGGGTCGCGTCCGGGCTGAGAGCGGCGAGGGCGGCACGGACTTTGGCCTGGATTTTGGAGCCCGCAGCGACGTGGATCGTCGGGGCTGCGATCGGGGCTGCGGCGTCGGCTGCGGCGTCAGAGGCAGCGGGATCACACGGCTTGGCGGGCGCGTCGTCGCCGGCAGGCGTGATGCGGCGGCGCTTGCTCGAGACGGGCGCGGCGGGGCTGGAGGGCGGGTGGTGCTTGTTCTTCTTCGCCATGGCGGTGATGACGCGCGGTTGCGTGACACGGCGCGCGAAAAAACGGCGGCTCCCATTAGCTGGCGGTGACGCGGTAGGCCAATCTCCCTGGAAGACCGCGCCGCCGCCGATCGGCTGCCCCCCGCACCGCAGCCCACCGTCAATCGCCATGCAGCGGGGCGGCAGGCGCGGGCTGGGCGGCGGGCAGGCGTGGGCGGACGCGCCTGAGGCGGCGGTTCTGCAGGCACCAGGCGCCGGGCTGGGCCGGCGGCGCGGTCCAACGAAGCAGCAGCAGAAGTCAGCACAGCACATCAGACCACCACAACGCGACCAGCGCAGAGCCCGCGCGCCTCGTGCCTCATGCCTCGCGCCGCTCACCTGAGCGCCGCCGCGCGCATGCTATATAGGCAGCCGCGGGGCCGCCGCCATGCTCCCGGAAGGAAGCCTCTCTCCCCAATCCGTACGGCGTGCTGCACTCACCGCCCACAGCAACCTGAAACCCGCGCAATAGCTCCGTGAAGCTCCCGCCTCGGATAACGAGCCTCCTGGCCATATTGCCTCTGAATCAGCATACCTGCGAGCCCTGCATACTAAACCCGTCGCCCAGCTCCCCCGCCGCCTTTCCAGAATCTCTTTCTCCTCTCTCCCCTCGCGCGCCCGCTCTCCACCATGGCCCCGTCCGGCGTGTACCAGCGCCCAATCCAGCATGTTGACCGCAAAGACCTCTACACCAACCTCGAGGCGCGGATACAGTATCTCCACACCTTCCTCGATTTCAGCTCCAGTACGTACCATCTCCCGAGCCGTTCCGGCCACACTGTCCCTCGCCCTTCTCCACACTATCCTGGCGCCCGCAAGCCCCTCAAAACCGAGCCGCCCGGCCGCCCAATCCGGCAAGACCCATGCCCAATGGACTGACTTGCGCGTTTGTGCCGAACAACAAAAGGCGACATCGAGGCCCTGCAGACCGGCCACAAGTACATCAAGGCCCTGATTCCGGCCATCGTCAACATCGTGTACAAGAAGCTGCTGCAGTATGACATTACCGCCCGCGCCTTCGAGACGCGCAGCACCAGTTTCGAGGGCCCCATGGACGCCGTGCCCGACGAGAACAGCCCACAGATCATCCACCGCAAGATGTTCCTGCGCGCCTATCTCGTCAGGCTGTGCTCCGACCCCAGCAAGATGGAGTTCTGGGAGTATCTGGACAAGGTTGGGTATGTGGGCCCCGCTCTTCGTTGTTCCGTTTTGGGGGGAGTCGTCGCGTTATTTTTGGATGCCCTCGCATCCTCGTTGTGCACATTACCGTGGAACGGCCCGCGAGCGTTGCTCTTCTGGCTCGGCTGTCTCAAAGCGACAGGCCAGCTTGGGCGGCCTGTACGAGCTCGCGAATTGCTCCACTCCTGCCTCTCAATAAAGCCGAGAGTTCGCATTCGTATGCTAACACGGCACATAGCATGATGCACGTTGGCCGTGGCCGCCAGCACCCGCTGCACGTCGAGTACGTGCACATCGGCGCGCTGCTCTCTTTCATCCAGGACGTGCTGAACGAGGCCATCCTATCGCACCCGCGCCTGCACATGAACCGCAAAATCGCGCTCGTAAAGGCGCTCGGCAAGGTCATCTGGATCCAGAATGACCTGTTTGCCAAATGGTACGTGCGCGATGGCGACGAGTTCGCCGAGCAGATCGAGGACATCATCATCGAGCGTGAGGGCTGGTTGAATGGCAAGAAGATCCTGGGCACCTCGGATGAGAGTGATGTCGAGTCTACCACGTCCGGGAGCACTCAGGCCACCGGCCAAGCTGCTGCACCTGCCGGTGTTTGTCCGTTCACTGGCGTGTCGAGAGGAATGGAGGGACTGAGGGTCAGTGATGGGCCATCGGCGTCCAAGCCGAGTGGTGGTGAGGCGGGACCGGCACCGCCGCAGTAGACTTTGCGGAGGTGGAGCTGCTGATTCTGGCTATCCTGTGTCCAGGCCAACGTTGGGGGACGGTGCGAGCGCCTGGAATATTATGTTTGTGGCGTTTAGGCGGTTGCGTGTATTCTAGGGGAATATCTGGAGAGCAAGGACCTGAGCAGGTCGACATAGCCATGTACGACACGAAAGCGAATATACCGCTCTCTCATTCTCAGCGATCAATACGGTTCCCTTCCTCTCTCGTCTCGATTCGAAAGCCCGAGATTCTAGACTATTCGTCACCGCAACGGTGCTGGCTTCCAAGGCAAAGGGTGACGAGTACAAGAGCGTTGCGGGAGGGCCCCGAGCGCAGAGCGGTCTCTACGATAAGATCTGCGGACCGCCTCCGCCAAGGAGTGCTTCATCGGTCCCTATGGTCGCGGAGTCGAATGGCTTATATAGGGCTCGGCGGTGATGTGCTCGGGGTCTCCTTTCCATTCCAAGAACCTTCGCTGAACAGAGCCTATCAGCAGAATCGCCCATGTCGACGCCGACGATAGCGTATCGGATATAGAGGCGGGCGACAAGGTAGAGCGGACGGGTTTATGCCGCCAGAGACGCATGCTTAAATCCACGGGTGGTCCCGTGAGACGTGGGGGTTATGCCATAAATATGCCACGCAATTCTCGACGGATAGAGTGGTTCATCGAGGGTCTCGGAGTGCGTCAGCCCCGACAGCGGCACTCGTCATCGGCCATTCCCGACCGAGCCACAGCCCGTTTGTGGCGGGGGTTCATGCTCTGCGAAACAGACCGCTCGCACACGAGTAGCTGGTCTCCGCACCTCATTCATCTGAAGCAGCTAGGCGCCGCCTCATCAATCACGGCGGCTTGGGGAGGTGGGAGGCCCGCACGTGAGCGTCATGTGAGGCGATAAGCCGGCCTCCTGAACGGGCGCATCGCAGCTGCGGGAGGCTCTATCTTTGAGGCTGGAAATGGCGCAGCAGATTGGTTAATATCGGCAGGCGGGCCTCGCCACGGCCAGCGCCCGCCATTTTCGCAGCGCCCATCAGCTCGAGACCGCAGCGAGATCCTCGTGCACGGCAGATCCCCCTTGGCCAGAGCGGCGACTGATTGGCGGAGCAGGGGGCAGGCGCAGGCAACTCCGGGAGGGGGCGACGGCGGAATGGCGCTGCGAGGGCGATGCGGCTCGAGAAGACGCGCTCTCAGCATGCGCCGCCCACGCTGGGCAGCAGCGCTTGTGCGGCAGGGCGGCCGGGAGCAGGCGGGCTGGACTGCATGTCGTGGCCGGCGACTCATGGGGCCAGGCGAAATTGCGAGCGGACGTGCGCGCGGTCGGCGGAGCGCCAGCGGGCGCGGTGCAGCAGCAGTGCGCCAGCGGGCCGTTAGCGTGCCAGCGTCGCCGGCGGCTCAA
Source organism: Neofusicoccum sp. Z2 (assembly GCA_037356115.1). Classification (NCBI taxonomy): domain Eukaryota; kingdom Fungi; phylum Ascomycota; class Dothideomycetes; order Botryosphaeriales; family Botryosphaeriaceae; genus Neofusicoccum; species Neofusicoccum sp. Z2. The sequence continues at coordinate 89,618 of JBAWJY010000022.1, forward strand.
TCTCACGCAGCAGCGCTCGAAACGCGGGCGGGCGGCAGGTGGCGCGGCGCCGGAGATGGCAGCGGCGGCGTGTTATGCAGGCGCAGCTGTTTGGTTTGGCGCGGCGGGCCGGCTGTTTGGTTTGGCGGTGCGCGGGAGCGGCGCCCCTGACCACGCACCACGCCCGCCCGCCATCGCGTGCGGCGATGCGAGGGCGCGCTTCTCGAAGGCGCGGCGGCCCACCGTCTGGGGCGCGCGTGGGCTCGCCCGGCGCGCCCTGACGCCGACTCGCTCGCCGTTGGCGCGCCATTTCGGCCTGGCAGCCCCCTGGCGCTCGCGCGCCCCGATGCGGCTAGCCAGGCACCGCGCACTGAGCTTGTCGCATCGCGTGCAGCCAATCGCCCCCGGCGCTCCCCCGGCGCCAGATGCGAGCGCCGCCATACCTGCAGCCCACGCCCGCTCGCTCTCCTCTTCACCTCCGACTGCTCCATCGGCGGCCTGCCTCGCTCGCTCTCCCCTCGCCCTCCCCTCGCTCTTTTACCGCACCTTACCCAAGTCATTCTTTTGCAAGGGCCTAATCCAGCGTTGCCCCGGTCCTGAAGTCGCTCCTTGTCCTGTACAGCCAAGCCCGCATCACGACCGCTCTGACGACCTTACGCTGTTAATCCGTAATCAATTCGCCTGCCCCAAGACGAGGTCCCCCGCGCCATCCGTCCCGCGCCTCGTCGCCATCGTGGAGCTCCCAACCGCCGCCTCACGCGCTGTCGCATGACCAGCAGCCTCGCCGCATCATGAACCGCAACCGCCACGCCTCGCACCTCGCATACCACCATGCGCGAAGAGCTGCTGCCGCCGCCGCCGACGATGCCGCCGAACTCGACATCAACGTCCTGATCCCCATCGAGAAGGACGTCTCTCACGGCTCGCCGTCGCTCCAGCAGAGAGATGCCAGCCCCGTCCTGGCTGCGCGCTCTGCCGCCACCACCTCCAAGGGCTGCAGCTCCAGTCGCGAGTCGGATACGTGCCAGAAGCCCACTGACGGCAGCACCGGTATCATTCTCGCCGCAGTGTATGCATCATTCTCGCTTCCATTCCCCCTTTGCCGCTGACTGATCCCCTGCAGCGTCCCTATCGCCGTTGCCATCATCGTGCTCGTCATCCTCCACAGGAGGCACATGAAGAAGCAGGCGCTTGAGGACCTCAATGACAAGCACAAGTCGCTTGACTTCGGCCTGGACGACCCGCCGAGAACTGCCAAGGGCAAGACTCCCGAGATGTCTATAGTAGATACCGAGAAGGAGATCCGCAGGGGCGGCCGTGGCCTGTCCATGGACATGGAGAGCAGCCCGTACTTGATGCCCGGCGGCCTGCAGGAGTCCCGCGAGTCGTTCCACTCAATGTCCCGTATCAGCGACAACCACGATCCCTACCGCCCGGTTACCTTCGTCAAGGACGACGCCATGTCGATGCGCTCCGCTTCCAAGTTCAATGATAGCATGTCCACGTACAGCAAGTCCAGCGTCGGCACCGACCGCATGGGTCTGCTCAAGAACGCCCAGAGGATGTCCCGCTCTTCCCCGCTGTCTCCCGAGGACAGGACCATTCCCGAGATCCAATTCCCTGAGCCCAGCCACGTCAAGCCTCCGCCAAGCCCGTCTTCTGCTTCGCCCATTTTGCCGGATTCTGCCTCCCCTGACCTCACCCGCGACTCTTACTACGAGAACAACGAGAAACGCCGTTCGCTGAACGGCGACGCTTCGAAGCGCACTTCCGTCCAGGAGCCTTCTCTCCCGCAAATCGTAGAGCACCACGATTTGGAACCTCGGGGCGCTGAACACAAGTCGAACCCCAGGCTCGAGTCCATGGTCGCTACCGTCCACAACCCGCAAACCGACAGCATCATCAGCAGGTCAAGCGATTACGGCGATGGATTCAAGATCACCCCTCCTTCCCCTGGTCAAGAGAACAAGGCTGCCAACCGTATGTCCATCGATGTCCCTAAGGCTCCCTCTACGCCGCCGCAAGGTTTGGCCGTCCAGGCTCCCAAGCCCAACCGTATTTCAATGAGCTTGCGCCCACTGCCGGTTGATGACCCGACCGAGAATCCCGAGGAGCGTGCGAACAGGATCAGATCGTTCTACAAGGAGTACTTCGACGACTCGAAGCCCGAACCGGTTGGTCGTTACGGCGAAGACGAGGACTACGGCCAAGAGTACATGGAAGGCGCCATCTTTGATCCCGACAAGGGCCACTTCGTCGTCGGTGGACAGCCTTTTGCCGAACCCATCACTCGCCGTGCCATGACGCCTCCTCCTCGTGCTCCTCCGCGGTTCCGCGGTCACGGTCCTCCCGGTGGTTCTATCGGTGGCGGCCGTCCTATGACTCCTGGGTCCATGTCTAGAAGCGGAACGCCCTTGTCGATGCCCCGTGGTAACTCTGCCATGAGCTTCCGTAACGCTCCTCCGAAGAAGCCTCTGCCTCCCCCGTCTGCCTTGTCGTCGCTTCCCACGCCCGCTGCTCTGAAGGAGGACGCCCACATCTTCAACCCGATTGACTTTGCGCCGCCGCCATCGTTCAGAGACATGCAAGCTGGCCGTCGTCCCGACAGCCCCATGGGTGTTGAAAGGCCCTACTCGCCTAGCGTGCGCTCCCACACGCCGCTTGCTACGCCATTCGATGAGCTCGCCGTTATTCCTAGCCCGTGAGTACTCCAATTTACTACTTGTTCCTTCAAGCTCAGCAACTGACCGTCTTTATAGGCACGCCCTCAGGAAATCCGGCACGTTCACTTCGCTCGACTTCATGGCGCCGCCCCGCTTCAGGGGCGTCGACGCTGGTAGCGACGCTGCCTCGATCCGCAGCGGCGGTAGTGGCATCTCGGCCGCGCAGCTCCACGCTGTCCGCGCCGGCGCCTACCGCGTCAGCCGCATTCCCAAGGAGATGGTCGGCACTCGGGACGATCTCATGACGTCGCTCAGGCCCACTTGGGATCTCCGCGACGGTGCCGGTCCCCAGCAGGTTAAACCTGGAATGTAAGCTCCAGCCTATCACGACTGGCGGTGAGCATTCTCGTACTGTTTCAATCAAAATGCTCCCTGGCGGACCTACAAGAGCGTGTGGATTTTCTGGTTTTCCTTTGGCATTTTATTGTTGATGATGGCACATCGCAATCCAAAAGCAACAATCGCGGCAAGGCACGCGGCAGGGCGCAAATCAATAACGATTTTTTTCGTGGGACGGCCTCCCGGCAAAAAGACTCCTCAACGCATCCCATCCATCCTGTTAACACCATCTTCTCCCGCACATATCTTGTCGTTGTCGCATGGTTAGCCTGTACAAACCGAGGCCGCTGTTGATGATGATGACACGACTACCGCGCCATTCATCTATCCATTCGGCCTTATACCCCTGCGGACACGCCAAACGTAAAGACTTCGGGAACATAGACTTCTTTGTGTAGCTGCTAGGAGTCATTTCTGGTGCTTGCTTTTCTGATTTCTCTTCACCTCCTTGTGCTATAGTCAGTGAACCGCTACTGGTCTTATTGTCTAATCGAAGGAGGAATCTTGTTTTTGCGTCTTGCTCTTTTTGCTTGCTCAATACCTGTATGATGGCGCGCGTGGAGTCGAACAAATACTATTAGCGGGACTCGGGAAACACTTTGTAGTACCTTTGTTGTTGTGGAAAACCCTACCACTTCTTTCTTCATTTTATCTTTTATCCCTCCCAGAACAACCGAGCGAGAAAGAGGGGAGTAGAAAGTAGGAGCAAAGCGGCGGAACCTTTTGTAGCGGTCTTCAATTTCATTTTGTTCTTTCTTTTCCCCCTCTTTCTTCGCTTCTCCGTCTCCTCTCTTTCCGTCATGGACACTCAAACGAGTATGTGTGTCGGGAACGAAGTGGGAAGGCTTGGTGGTTGGTCATGGCTTGGCTGATTGATACATATATCTATAGAATAGGGAAGGCCGGTGCTTGCGGATGGTCTTTGTCAAACCGACAGGGCTGTTTTTTGTTTTTATCGATTGCAATATTATCACCTTTTTCCTTGCGTAAAAACACATGGAGAGATGAAATGGTTTCTTGCAATACGTTTCGCGTGACAATACATTGCGAGCGTGACTTGGAAGCGGTGAACCCCCTTCTTCGCCTTTGTCGCGTTTGTACCGCTTGAGCTGGGAGATCAGGTCACGGGCGACTGATCGTTTGAGAGACATTGAAATGCCGGGCAGTGCGGCAACGACCGCATACCACCGCTTAGTGACGCTTTTGAAGGGGTGGCTCAATTGAATGGGCAGCAGGCAAATGCCCTCCAACTTCGAACACCCGGTCGCCATTGGCGAGCCCTTCCAGACCCCAATGAAATGCTGAATCGTTGGCCAGCCAGGTCTTTCTTCTCCTCGCCGTTTTCTCCGACCTGACCCGCATACGAAAGGTGGGCGATCGGAGCCTGACGGCGTTCTTTCCCCCCCCTTTAGTCCTTGCTCTTTCATGCTGATCATCACACCCGATACTTTATCGGTGTTCGAACACGAAAATCACTGGTCTTCTTTTTATAGAACTCGAATGTCTTGGGTCCACCCGAATGTCTGTTCCGTTTCGCAAAGCTTGCGAAGATCGTGGAAAGCTTTGTTCTCAATGTATCTCCCTGTGACAATCCTGGTGGACCCGGCGGTGCCCAGGAAAGGGGTGATGGATTTGAGCTCGCAGGGACGCCCGCAAGTAGCTTTACTTTTTTCGTTTTTGACTAGAGTCAATACCAATGAAAAGGAGAGAGGTGCGACAGAGATATCCTTGTTTTGTCTCTTTGTTTGCTTCCTTTGACCTTTTGACGTCCCACTCCGCCTCATTTCTCCACCGTCTTGACAACGAATCCAAAGTTATGCGTACTGTTTACAGACCGACCAGGCACGTAATTCTGAGATATCCGAACAACGCAAAAACAAACCGGAGAACAATTCCTGGTGGCTCTCTTGTCTTATGAAGAACACTCGCGCCAACTCAGCCGAGAGCGCAAAAAAAAAAAAAAGCCGGGGGGCGCTTATCCAAAAAGGAAGCAGAAAATCCAAAGACCATAATATACATACAAACACTAGAAAGTAAGAAAGTAAGTTGCTCTCAGAGCTCGTCGCAAATCAAATCAAAATCTGGGAACGCCGGATCCGGCCCGATGTTAATCGTTCCCGTGACTGTGGGTTGTGCCACGGTGGTTTCCTCCGCTGAAGTGGTTGCCGCCGCTGTTGTGGTCTCTTGTACCGATGTGGCAACGGCGGTCGTTGCTGGTGGTTGCACGCTTTGGATGGTGGGGTTGGAGTTGGCGGCTGCGGTGGTGGTGGAGGAGGATGGGGCTGCAGGCGGTGGGGCGGCCGTGGTGGTTTCAGCTTCAGTGGTAGAGGTCGAGGTTGACGGGCTAGAGGAAGAGCTGGAGGAAGACGAGCTCGAGGACGATGAAGAAGAAGAGGAGGATGACGATGATGAGGAGGAGGAAGAGGAGGACGTGGAGGTTGAGGTACTGCTCGTTTCGAGGACGGCGCCGAATGTTGTTATTGAGGCGGATTTTTGGACGGAATTGCATTGCGCTGCAGCACGAATTAGTGTGAGTCGGGAGGCCGGGTATAGGGTAAAGAGGAAAAGCATTCTCTGTCATGGGAGAGTCGCGGATTGCTCATTGCAGACAGGTAAAAACAAAGGTGCCTACATTTCTGTTTTTCGCAATCCTGGACGGTAAAATCGCCCTTATTCCCTTGAGCATTGGCCTTCTGTTGTGGGCAAAGAGGATTCCGTTAGCATGCCGCCTGTGGCTAAGGCTAGGGTTGAGTAATGAATGACAGGTAAATGATGGTTCAAGCAAAAGAAACGGATTGAACGACGCAGGCGAAATGGCAAAAAGGGTGCAGGTTCAACGAGTATTCACATGATACCATGAGATAGCTGGGCAACAGTTAAGCCAAGAGGATGGGTGGGCACTTACATCGGCACATTCGTTGAATTGGTTGTCGCACGTCCTTTGCGCAGCATCGGCGAATGAGGTCTGCAGTCTAATATCAGCAAGATTGTTCTCTCAACCCTCGCAAAATCCGCATCTCCGCAATTCATCGTATCGCCAGCTCCTGATCGCGGCCAGTTGACAACAATGCCGTAAAATTTCCAGCCTTCAAATGCCCGCGCGCTGCCTTTTCTCCCTTTTCCTTCTTGCCTCCTCTTCACGCACCCTCGGCTATCCCCCCAGATCTTAAGGTCCTTAACCCACAATTTCTTGCAGCATGCGGCCATACTCATCCAATGCCTTGTAAAGCTTACTTCACCCAGACAGGACGAAGAGAAGAGATAGCAAACACTTACAAAAGTATCGCCGTCCACCTCAAAAACCCTCTCGTCATTCCCCGACGACACAATAGCGGCAGCGCTCTTTCCGCCCAGCGAGCCGCCAAAGGTTTGCAAATCGTCGGACGTCGCCTGCCTGACCAAGAGGCGGAAGCCGTCGGCTACGGCTCGGGCGTCGATGGGGTTGGCGCTGCACGACGCGACTCGTGACGACGAGGAGAACAGGAGCAGCAAGAGCGCGAGACCAGCGGTGCCGCTTGCGCGGGCGGATGTCGCTGGCGTCCTGGGGGTGGGTATGCGCATTTTGTCTCTGCCTTGGGGATTCCTTCAGTTGGCTGACGGCTGGGTTGCTATCTGGTTGAGGAGCGCATTGTATGTATAAGCGGTGGGGCTTCCGTGCGGTTCGGTTGGCGAGCGGAGGGCTGGCGATGAGACACGATCGGCAGGGCGTGACGTGCCAGCTGCAGGTGCCGTACGTGCCGCGGGAGGCACGGCGTCGAAGATGCGCGCCGGCAAATCTCGAGAGATGGCAAAGAAGAGGAGCGGCAGAGCGACGTGGCGGAGAGGCGGGTGGAAGACACTGCAGAAGGCGGTCCTGCAGGCCCGGGGGTTGCGTGCCGAGCGCGTCGCAGCCGCTGCAGCTGCCATCTGTCATCCGCCCCGAGACAGTCTTGAAACCGCGTACGCGACCCCGTCGGTCAGACCGCAATCTCTCCCGCAGCCCGGCGCGCAGACGGGGCACTGTCATCCGCATGCAGGGAGCGCCGTCGTGGTGTTGAGCATTAGGGAATTGGCGCGTGTATTCGCCGCTAGCTACGACTATCTGAGAGACTGTACACTTGGTGCAATTTGACCGCCCGTGTTCCGTCTACCAAAGCAATCAATCCGCCCAAGGAAACATGAACCGGTGCGAACCGAAAGACGAACGAGGAAAGGGGGGTATGCTGTGTTGTGCGGTGGCTTCTAACGCTTCTCATACTCGCCGGTATCAACGTCTTTCTTTTCTCAGCAATGCCCGCTCTCCCAGCGCGCCGTATGCAACTCGTCAAGGCAGAAAACAAACAATAAAGAGATCCCGTGACTCGGCCGATCGGATATCTTCGGATCGGCGTAATTACCAGAATATAAGGACTGCGTGTGTATGGCGCTCCAAGGAAATTCAAACTCCGCTGCAATGCAAGACTAACTCAATCGTAATGCTCGTGACGCCGAAACAGCTGTTGCGCTTAGAAGTTTGCTGCTGCGTTGACGCGGCCACCGGGCGTGTGGTGCTGCTCGAGCGTGCGGTTGAAGAGGTCGTTGGGCGAGCTGCTGTTGCGCTTCTCGCCGTTCAGCGGCTGGTGCGCGTTGCTGCCGGCCAGGTAGTCGTCGTCGTCGTCGGCGCTGCGCTTCTTGCGGCCCCAGATGCGCCATGCGACGATGGCGAGACCACCCAGCACAATGGCGCCGCCGACGCCGCCGACGACGCCGCCGATGATCTTCTTGGTGGAGTCGGACATGCCGGAGTCGCCGGAACTGCCGCTGCCGTTGTTCAGGGACGCCGCGCTAGTGACAGTAGCGAAGCCGGTAGTCGAGACCCTGACGCTGCTGCCAGTGCTGACCACGCTCTGCGTCTCGCCGTTGGTGACGGTGACAATCGTGGTCGTGAAGGCCTCGGTCGAGCTGGCTACGAGGGCAGACGTGATGGTGGTCCTGGAGCTGGTCCGGGAGCTGGTCCTGGTGGCAGAAGACGACGACGCACTCGTCGCGGCGGAGCCCGAGGTAGCGGTGGTGCCGGCCGCGGCGGATGTCGCAGCCGCGGAGCTCGAGGTCGTGGCATCGGCGGTGGTGGTGGCCTCGTTGCTGGTGGGCGAGGTGGTTGGCTGCGAGGACGTCGTGGCGGCCGAGGTGGTCTCCTGAGACGAGGTTGGGGTGGACGAGGACGAAGTCGTCTCGTCGGCAGAAGTGGCCTGGGACGTGGAGGCTACTGCCGTGGCATCGGGCGTGCTGGGCGCCGAGGTGGCTCCAGAGGCGGCTTGTCGGCGGTGGAAGAAGCCTAGGGCGTAGTCCTCGGCGTCGACCGGGAAGTTGGCGGCGGCGAAGGTAAACAGCAGGCACAGGGCCAGGGCGAGGGCCGAAAAGCCTCTCATGGTCGGAACGGACGATGGATGGCGATGGGGTGGGTGCCGGGCGCGATGGGACGATTGACGCTGCGAGGTACCGCGTGCGCAGCGCCCAAGCGTCGAAAAGGGTGAGCCTGACGGGGGACGGTGCGATGGGCCGACTGGGCGGATGTGTCGTGGACACAGGGCGATGGGAGCGGTGCGGTGCTGAGCGAGCGGGCGGAGCGGGCGGAAAGGACAGCGCAGGCAGCAAACGAAGGGAGGGACGGTCAGCGATGGCAGCAATAAGAGCGAGTGAGAGCAGGTGGTGCGGGAGGAAAAGGCGCGGGAACACGAGACCGGCCGGCTGGAGGGTGTAAGGGCTAGGCCAGAAATAGCGCGCGCCAGCCGGAGCGGGCGACGCGCTGCCGGAGGCACAGAGGGCACACAGGCAGACAGGGCCGGGCGGCCTGGGCGGCGCGTGGTTTGCCTGCAGCTCAACGCGGCAGCGATCGCAGCGCGCCGCCCTGCTGCAAATGTCCGGCCGCGCTCCCCAGGCGCTCCCCCGACGAGGATCGCGGGCTTCCAGGCCGGCGGGAGGCCCTCGCTGCGCCGCGCTGGCGCTCCGCTAGCGCCGCCCGCTTATGCGCGCCGCATGCAGGTGGCGCTGCGTCATCGCTGCGGCCGCTGCAAAATTCTGCCCGCGCGTGTGAAACGCAATGCGCGCCGCTGGCCGATTACACAACCTCCACGCGACACCGCCGACAGTATGGCCGCGACGACGCTCGACGCCGTGCTCACCCCCAAAGAGGCGCTGAGCGGCGTCTTCGGCTCCATCTCCCTGGCCGCCTGGATCTTCCTGCTGGTATGCGCGCCGCCGATGCGTGCTCCTGCCATTTTTATGCGCCCCATTCCTCGAGCTGACCGCCACCCCCAGGTTCCCCAACTGATCGAGAACTACAAGCAACGCTCCGCCGACGGCATTTCCATCGCCTTCCTCGCCGTCTGGTTCGTCGGCGACATCGCCAACCTCGCCGGCGCCGTCTGGGCCCGCCTCGTCCCCACCGTCATCGCCCTCGCCGTGTACTTCTGCTTCGCCGATCTGGTCCTGATTGCCCAGTGCCTCTACTACAACGTCCGAAACGCGCGCCGCGCGCGCAAGGTGACGGAGGTTTCCTCGCGAGATGGCGTCGAGCAGCCGCTCCTGGGCCGCCGCGACAGCGACAATCTCGGTCTCCCCGGCTCGCGCCGCAGGTCGAGCGGCACGTCCTCCCGCCGCCACGACAGCATCGGCCACCGCGACTCGCTGGCGGGCATTGCCGAGGAGGAGAACAAGGCCAGCCAGTGGGGGAAGAACACCCTGAGCATCTTGGGCGTCTGCCTGGCGGGCGCCGCCGGTTGGGCTGTCGCTTGGGCTACAGGAGTCTGGCGACCCACGCCCGTTGACTCGGGCGCCGGCTCCGACGTCGTTGCTCCAGGAGCTCAGGTCCTGGGCTACGCCAGCGCCATCTGCTACCTCGGCGCCCGCCTGCCGCAGATCTACAAGAACTGGCGTGAGCAGTCGTGCGAGGGCCTGTCGCTGCTGTTCTTCCTCCTGTCTCTCCTGGGCAACCTGACGTACGGCATGGGCGTGAGTCCCCACCGCGCGAGCCTCCAATTTCTCTCGTTAACGTTTGGCAGATTTTGTTCCACTCGGTCGAGAGGGATTACTTTCTGACTAATCTGCCGTGGCTGATTGGCTCGCTCGGGACCATGGTCGAGGATGTAACCATCTTCTTCCAGTTTCGCATCTACGGTGACAAGTCGCAGTCAGCCGCCGTGTAATGATTTCACTCACACTATGTTTGGGCAAGAGGTAAGGGCTAACCGGCAACGGACTAAAAAAAAGAGAACGGTACGATACCCTCCTGTAGATGAAGAAAAGGGTCATGAGCTTTCGCCGCAACCGCTAGAGCGGTTTGATGTATTATACGTAGGGTGGGGATTTGTGGAGTTGAGATTTCCTTTTGGGCGGTCGTCAAAAGTGTGTTTTGTTTCTCACGAATGGGCCTGTTGAGCTTTATGCCATAAGACGGATTATTGAACAAACTATAATAAAATGCTCGCATCCTGCTTGTCCAATCATGCAAAGTGCTAGGCTCAAGGAGGACTGGAGCAACTGCACGTCGCGCCGACGCCGTATACAATCTCACATAAGAGCGGCACGACCAGATGGATCATGTAGCTTTAAAGGTCGCGGCATGCCTGCTAGCCTCACCAGCCACATTCTTCACTCGAATCCACCAAGGGGGATGATCGGGGTGGTGGTGCGTTACCATGGTACGTACATGCAGACCGGTTAGTAGACCCCGCGTCCCAACCAACCCAAATGCCCCTTGCAACGTGCTTGCACAAGCTTCAACATTTCCACTGTCCAGACACGCGGGCTGCCAGGCCATTGTTGGTGAGGGAGGACGCTCCAACCAACCGGCCAAGAGCAGGAGTCAATTGAACGGAGGGCAAGACCCACCTTGCCCGCACTGCGGACGTCATGCGGAGACCCACGCGCCACGCTGCGCGGGAGAAGAACACTGCGCCATTGGGGCTTGCTCTCTACTGCGTGGACGTTGAGCCGCGTCTGGTGGAGCTGCAGACGCACCTCCCGGCTGTGCGTCCGAAGCAACAGCACCTCTGGAGCCTACCTCGCCCCCTTCGCCTTTGCAACGCGATCGGGGAAGCGAGGGGCTTGAAGAGAGGCTAGAGGCAGACGGAGGATATGTACGGCTCGGCTAGATGCGGGCTTAAGCTGTGGTTCCGAGGTACCGCTCGGAAGCGCGGGCGCGCACGACGTCGGTGGCCGCCAGCAGCCCGGCGCCACCCGCAGCCCGGCGGCCAGGACTAGATAGTGCTGGCCCAGCATGCGCCGCGCCGCGAACAATTTTCTGGTGGCGGCTGTCCGCCGTTGCAGCTCTGCAGTGCTGGCCATTGAGCCGCACCCGCAGGAACAATGGACCGGCCGCCGGCCGGCTCAAGCGCTCCCGGTCTCGCTGTCTGTCAAAAAGTGTTGGCGCGCCCTATGCGCGCCCTACTTGGGCTGTCCACTCGCCGCTCAGATAAGAGTCACCACTCCCCAGCACCGACGTAGCTATAAATCCTTCTCTCCTGCTTCGTCTCCCGTCCCTCCCTCTGCAATTGACCAATTGGCCCTGCGGCACCCGGCTGATCTTTCCCGTTTCTTTCCTGCTCTCCATCCGGACCACCGATACCGCAGAGCGCCCAAACAGGCAGGCCGCGTACTACCCTGTCGTCTCTGTCGTTCTCCCGACCATGTCTCCCTCCGCCATCCCGCCCACCACCGTCTCCGGCCTGACCGAGGCCGGCGTCAAGGCCAAGGTCGCCGAGACCAGCGCCAATGGCACGCACCTGGCCGAGCTCGACGCCTCTCTGCTCAAGACCGCCTTCACCACCTCGCCGCGCGCCGTGCCGGAGCCCGAGTCGCCAGAGGTGCTCGCGCAGAAGGCATGCACCGACCACATGATCACGGCGTCGTGGACGGCGGACCACGGCTGGCACGCACCCGAGCTGAAGCCGTACGGCCCGCTGTCGCTGATGCCGACGGCGTCGTGCCTGCACTACGCGACTGAGTGCTTCGAGGGCATGAAGCTGTACCGCGGCTGGGACGGCAAGCTGCGTCTCTTCCGCCCGGACTGCAACGCCCAGCGCATGCTGACCTCGGCCACGCGCATCTCCCTCCCTCGCTTCGACCCGGCCGAGCTCGAGAAGCTGGTGGCCAAGCTGTGCGCGGTCGACGGCCCCAAGTTCCTCCCCAAGGAGCGGGCAGGCCAGTTCCTGTACATCCGCCCCACCTTCATCGCCGACGACGAGGCCCTCGGCGTCAACGTCCCCAAGCGCGCCCTCCTGTACGTCATCATCTGCTTCTTCCCGAACCTCGACAAGCCCACGGGCTCGCTGGAGAAGCCGGGCCTCAAGCTGCTGGCCTCGCGCGACGACATGGTGCGCGCCTGGCCCGGCGGCTTCGGGTACGCCAAGCTGGGCGCCAACTACGGCCCCAGCCTGATCGCGCAGGGCGAGGCGAGGGCGCGCGGCTTCGACCAGATCCTCTGGCTGCTCGGGCCGGACTGCTTGGTCACCGAGGCGGGCGCCAGCAACTTCTTCGTCGTGTGGCGGGTGCCGGAGACGGGCAAGCTGCAGATGGTCACGGCGCCGCTGGACGACCGCATCATCCTCGACGGCGTGACGCGGCGCTCGGTGCTTGGGTTGGCGCGCTCGCGCCTGGCCGGCGGCTGGGCGGGCGCCGACGCCGCCGAGGAGACGCTGGAGCCCATCGAGATTGTCGAGCGCAAGTTCACCATGGCCGAGGTGGTCGAGGCTGCCGCCGAGGGCCGCCTGGTCGAGGCCTTTGCGGCTGGCACCGCCTTCTTTATCGCCCCCGTCGGCATGATTCACTTCAGGGGCAAGGACATCGAGATCCCGCTCGCGGCGGGCGAGTCGGGCAAGTACGCCCATGTCATCAAGACGTGGCTGCGCAACATCATGTACGGCAAGGAGAGCCACGAGTGGGCGCGTGTCATCGAGGAGGAGGGCGTCCAGGCTTGAGCGTGAGGTGTGACGTTGGACGTGGTCGCGGATTGGAAAAACGTGCGAGCTCTGGGATTTCCAGGGCGCAGCGGGACGAAGAGTATGGTTATGATAACCTCATGTTTCAAGAACGGCGTTATGGGTAGAGTCAACTAGAGGGCCGGGTAGCGAAAAAGAAAACATCATGTCGTTTCTGCAGCTAGCACCTTCCCGCTTTCTCAATTGGGCAATTTGCATGAATCGACCTGAGATAGCCGTCAGTCAGCCTGGTCGGCAAGGCAGCAGGAAACCCCCAGGGGCAGCAGCCGAGAAAATACTTACAACTGCACGTCGAGCCGCAAGCTCAAGGGGTGAAACACCGTAGCTTACCAGAGCCACTCGCTCCAGAGAAATACACCAACATAAGTGCAAGACGCGGCAGGAGGACCCGATGCAGGCAGACGCAGCCCTAAGGACGAGAGTTCAAAGCCACCCACACGGGGCGCCCACCACCACATGCGTGCATCTATAATCCCACCAGTGAGGCGGCGGCGCGGGCGCAACTTCGAACGTCGCAAAGCAGCCTTCGGTAGACCTTCAGGCATCGGAACCACGGTCCGGAAGCTGCGGGTTAATATTAAATGTTATTTTCGGTGGCGGAGTGGTGTGTGCGTGCATGCGTGGGGTGGGCGGCGGGTGCGTGCGTGTGCTGGTGGATGGCGCGGGGCGGGACGGCGGCGTTTGCTGTTGAAATTAAAGAACCAGAGAACGAAAGGGCCGGCGTGCAGCAGCCGGGCGATAATGAGCAATCAGCGAACGACTGTCTCCTCGCATGCAGGCGAACTGCGGTACGGCACACAGGTGGCTGTGGCACCGGGACAGAAGAGCGTGGGTGGCGCGCGGGGAAGAAGCAGTACGACGGGCTGTCATGCCATCGGACGGCCGGCAGTCGTCAGGCCGGCGTGGCAGGCCGCAGGAGAAATGCAGCCTGCCTCGGTGCCAGGCTTGGGCTGCTGCACGGCGTCAACCGTGGCGCGCGCGTGGCCTCGTAGCGTGCCTTCGTTCCATGGTTCGCGCGGCCGAGATGGGTTGCAGCATGCAGCAGGGCTGGAGCTACGCTTGCATCCGTTGCCCGATGCGGCCTTCCGGCGGAGGGATCCGCAACGCCCGCGCCGGGAGATCGAGGCTTGCTGCGTGGCTAAACCTTAATTTGCGTCAGACGAAGGCTATACGCGACAGGGGAAGGATCGGAAGAGACTTGTCGGGAGCGGCCCTCGGCGCTGACACGACCTGCCGGCTGCCGCTCCTGTTTCTTGGTGTGCCATCCGTCAGTGACTCGAGTGGTTTCCTCGCCGTGTTCCGTTCTTTGAGCATGGGTAGGGTTCTAGCACCGTTTTCTGGATGATTGCTTGCACATACATTAGGGAACCTACCTGTCCAATTCGGTCATCCAGTCCGCGCATTCACTGGGGAATGTCATCTCAGATATCAGACTCAGTGAAGACTGTCCGAGGCGTCAAGTCATTGACTAACGAGAAGGTCGCTTGCTGCGCCGAACACCTTGCGCTCCATCATGCTATTTTGGACTTCTGTCTTTCCCCTGAAGGACGCATCACTTCCCCTCAACCCACCAACGACAGTCTCTCAAAGCCCTTCACGACCGGCGGCTCCTTCTTCTTCCTTTCCGCCATGACCGCATCCCAATACACCCCATCCGCACCAACCGTCGGCACCTCCATGCTCTCTTGGCCCTGCCCCTCCGCGCCTAGCGACAGCACCTGCTCCTTCTTCTCGACCTGGAACACCTCGTCCACGCAGCCCTTGCATGCCTCCACCACCTCCCCCATCATCAGCTCCACAGCAGCCGCCCGCTCGCGCATGCCCCTCCTCACCAGGCCTTCTACGAGCCGCTGCACCTCCTCGTTGATGGTGTTGACGCGGTCGATCAGCCGCTCGATCGAGTTGACGAGGTACTCCTCCTCGTACACCGACCCCTTCTTGCCGCGCGCTCGCTTGCGTTCTTCACGTCGCCGGTTCTTGGACGTGCGCCGCGTCGTTGCCGTGTTGACAGTGCCGGTGCGGTTGGTGTAGCGCGTCATGAAGGTGCCCGCCGAGGTCGTGGCGTCAGTTGCGGCCACTGACACATTGTCTGGGATGTCGGCGGATTCGACGCCATCGAAGAAGGCCACTGCAGTATCATGTTAGTCCCGTGTTCGTCTCTCCTCACAGGGAAAGTAGATCCATTAGACATCGGGTACTTACATGGGTCTTCGGCTTTCTTCACACGAAGCTCCCTCAACCGGGGGACTTGCGCACCGATTTGGCCCTTGCAGTCGGCTAGGAGCTCTGTCATCGATGCGGAGCCCTCAACCAAACCTGGATCGATGATAGACTCGACCAGGTCGAGTCGTCGACGCAAACCGACGACCCGCATGGCTTCTGCGAAGAAGTAGCCTTTGCAGAAAGTTCGCGCGGCCGCTTCGAGGTCGTTGAGGTAGTCAAGCTGCACCGTGGCTGCGGCATAGAAGTCTTTCATCTCGGAAAGACCTTCCGCGAGTGCCTCTGCCAGCGAGACGATCTCAGCCTCAGGTAGTGGCACAGCAGTTGCTGACGCCAACGATTCACGCCACATGTTTGCAGAACGGTAAGCTTCCGTGGCAGAAGCATAGTCGGAGAGGTATTCAAATGCTAGCAAATTCTGTTAGTCATGAAATCCGCGTGGGTTTCGATACTGCGTTGCTCACCGATGCCTGCTTCCTTGAACCTGTTCCGGCTGTTGAGGTACTCGGCATACAGTTTCATGATCTCCTTGAGCTTCTCTGGCTGATATTTGTGTAGTGCAATAGCATCGCTGTAAAGCTCGTGCTTCCCTGCGTAAGACTTGAGCTCGTCGAAGGCGTCCATTTCGTGCAGGTGAGATATTGCTTTCGAACGTCTGCCGAGGTTGTCGTCGATTGTAAACTGGCGGCGAAGATGCTCCATCTCTTGAAGGCTTTGGAGGTACGGAAGGTATTCCCTCGGATCCTTTTGCGATTGCTGCGCTATGAGGAGTGCGACCTCGAGGTTGTACATCCCCAAGGCATGGTCATAAAGTTGGTTGACGTCAGCGAGGAAGCAAATGTGCTCGGCAGCCTTCTCCGCAAGCATGGTGTCCTGCTCTCTGAGCTTTGCGACGACCTTCAACCCACCCTCAAGATCCGGAGGAGTCTTGCAAACATTGGCAGTGACGATGTTCTGCAGATTTGTCTCGGTTCGATTTTGGAGCACCTCGAGAAAGGCGTCGCAAATCCGGTTGACTTTGGTGGCGATATCAAAACTCGAACTTTCGTTTGACGCGCCGTTCAAGGCTGCCCCAGTGTTTGGCTTCTTGGACGTCTCCTTGTACATTGTCTGTGTTACGTCTTCATTCCTGTTGCAAGATTAATATGAAGCCTTTCCGTGGTGTTGCATGTTCTCACCTCAACTGAGAAAGGAAAAGATCGATGTGCGTAGCTTTCTTGAGCTGATGGATGAAAAGCTGGACGCTTGCCATGAACTGCTCTGGCATGTGGTCGTGAAGGATGTTCATGTCCACTCGCTGATTACGGCATGCCAGGAACGCGGTCTTGTACTTCTTGTCCGTAATGCTCTTTCGAATTCCTGCCACAACCAGGGCCCTAGGATAGATCGTCTCAAGGTTGCCTCTGGGCATTTGCAAGACGACAGAGTAAGAGGATGGCATGACCGAAACCAGACGGGCGCCACGTTCAATGCTTCGACACCGCTCATCCTTTTCCGGTTCATCCAGAGGAACCTCAAGTTCTGTGGATTGATCAGCGCAGCCTCGTCAGACCTGGAATCGGAGACCTACCTTCAACTGAAGCAAGATGCACAAACTTGAGAAGATGTTGGGTTGTAGTAAAGACCAAATGAGCAGGTGTCACTTGGAAAGAGGTGCAGTTCTTCACAAGCAGCCTGCCATTTGCGTACAAGGTGCCACTGCCTGCGAGGCCAAACGCAATATCCTAGACGCGCCATTAGCTCAGAACATCTGCATGCTTTCAATGGGAATTGCTTACTTGCCCACCATGCGAAATTAGCTCCGTCCAGGCGGGTCTGATTCGGAACTTGCAAACAGAGGACTGCTCACTCGGATCGTTTAAAGAGATTGTGGATGTCGAGCCGTCATCGTCCTGGACGCAAAGCTTGCTGTAGTCAACGGAGGTGGAAATAGTGTGGACCCGCGGGGTATTGAGTGGAATCATGGAAAACTCCGGCTCCTCGAGAGACTTGCGGCAAACTATGCTTTCGCTGATGTCCTCAGAATCGAGAAGAACGAACATCTCCGAGTCACCGCAGAATGTGATCTGACGAGGTCTGGCAGCCGGGATTTCGAGGGCGTGTCGCGAATCCAGTACGGGATCTGGTACTGGCTTGGTAGAAATGTCGTACCGGTAAACACAGACCTCTGAATTGAGGAGAACGGCAACGAGCGTGCTCGAGGAGTTGATGGCTACATCCACTGCATTGCTATCGAGCAGCACTTCGTGCAAAGCCATCGGTGGCGGAACATTTGCGAGCCGTAGCGGTGTTACCCTCAGTGTTCCTGACACACAGTAAGTTTGCGTTCATCCATTTCGCAGTGTTGCCACTTACTGCCATCGATGACAGCTACGGTACCGAAGTCGTTGGGCTGAACGGTAGAAGAGCCTGCCACCGAGAAGACATACTCAAGACTGTCTAACGCGTCTACAAGCTCATTAGTAACGGTTTGCAAGATTTGGTAGAAAAGGCAATTACAGGAAGTAGAGAGCGCCAGTTTCAACGCTTTCTCCGGATTCCATCGTGGTTCAGCCACAGAAGCCGGGCGCTGAACGTCTGTGCACTTGATCTCTTGCTTCAGGTAGTAATGATAGTTGCCCATAGTCCACAGTTGAATTCGATCATTGAAGCACACTGCGAGGACTGTAGAGTCGGTGTTCCACGCCAAAGTGATGTTGCTGCCCCAGCTCTTCATCTCATCAGGGGTCAGGCGGAGGCTGAATTCTCCATGGCGCAGACCGTTCCGCTCGAAGAACACTACATCAATGCGGCCGTCGAGTCTCTGGATACCGGCAATGATGTTGCCTGCGGGTCGCCAGCTCAGGGCACCTTCGAGGTAGTCGACGGGCTCGCTCACACTGTCGAGCGCGCCTTCTCTTGAGTAAACGCGAATCATGCGTCGCCTGCCATCCTCGACAGAGTTGACAGCGAGAAAGGCACCGTCGCCTCTCCAAGTGATGCTAACTCTGCCATCATCGAGGGAGCTTAGCAGACCTTCATCGACCTTCTCGGGCATGGTAGGGTCTCGGAGGGCCTTGGCGCGTTTTCCCTTGAATTGCGTCTCGGCCTTTCCCCATCCGACGGACACATGGTTGGAAGCTTTGATATCATCAGGAGTAAAGGAGATGCTGGTGACATTTTCGAACTCGCGGGTCATGTAGAGAAGCGTATTGGCGCGGGTGGTGATGGCCAGCAGCTCTTCGTCCGGGGACCACGACGCAGCCGTGATGCCCGCGTCTACTGAGCCCACGATCTCGATCATGTCCTCGCCCGGCAGAGGCTCTTCCCGGACAATCACGATGTCGCCACCGGCGAGGACCAGACATGATGTCAAAGTGTCCGGGAAAAACTGCAGACTTAACACCTTGTCGCAGGCCAAATCTGGAAGCGGGCACGGGGCATCCCATGACGCGATCAAGCCGAAGGCATCTGGCGAGGCGCTGCTCTGGTCGACCAGGCGCTTGAGCTCGATGACAGCACTTGACTCAGACGGGCCAAAGGTGCAGATTAGCGAGTCGGCGGAGGTGTCCCATGCGGTTGCAGTGAGCGGGAGGGCATGCTCTGGAAATTTGCGGAGAGTGCTCCGCACACACCTCAGGTTGCGCATGGCGAGCGGCGGGCTGAGGAGACAAGCGTTAAGGCTGGGCGGGCATGTCTGGTGGACGACGCAAGGCTGCTGGGCGCCGGCGAATCAAAAATTCGAGGTTACGCTAGTCAGCCAGCCGAAGCCTCGCATGCCAAGACCGTTCGCTCATGCGGCGCTGCATCCTCGTCTCGCCAGCCCGTCCGCGCGGGGCTGTGGTGGTTTGACTTCACGAACATTGATTCATCTAGACGCGGCCTGAGAGCATGTTCTTTTGTACAATTGCGATCTCCACGCAAGCTGCCTTGCGCTGGGATGCTCCAGACCTCCGCAAAGACCCCCTCTATTGGAAACCCCCGGCAATCACGATTTACTGGTCCTTCTTGAGCTGCCAGACTGGTTGCAGTGACGTGGGTCAGCATCACATCCTCTTGCGTGCACGAACGCAGGGTTGGCTTACCCGCAATGCCGAAGGGCGCGCCGAAGCCGACAGCTGCTCCACCATTAGCTTCCCTTTCCGTCGCGACCCGGTGTCACAGCTCACCCATGAAGGTCCAGTAGCGCACGGCGAAGAACTTGGTCAGCGGGTTGAAGGGGATGTTGCTCTGTCGGACGGTCAGCCGGTGCAGGTCGGGGCGTTGGCGCGCACAGGGAGACGAACGCGAGGACCCTGCCGGCTCAGTCAGCACAATGCATCAGTATCAGCGAAGCTGGAGCTCCGACGCACCTCGGGGTAGTGGTAGGGCGAGGAGAGCCTGGCGCGGGTGGCGGAGAAGGCCCTCTTCTGGACGTGCGAGGCGACGCGGACGGTGGAGCGGGACAGCATCTGGGCACGTCAGTCGCGGCTGGGCGACAGCCAATGCCATCTACGGGGTGTCTGGCACGCACTGTGGCGACGTGGGTACTGCCGGGTAGGAAGGGTGAGTGGAGATGGGTGGTAAAGCAAGCAGAGAGTGAGCTTGGCCGCATCGCATGATCCCGCGAAGTTGCGGCCGCGCGGCGAAACTCCGGCCCCCGAATCATCTCCTCGCGTCCGCCGTCTCCTCACTACCGCACTCCTCACCCTTCACTATCACACTTCCCGCTCATTCCGCGCGAGATCTTTGAGACTATGCGACTATCTACTGCCTGCCATATTCATCCAGCTGGGCCTGCACTATGGTGTACCTCCCACTGCAATAGATACCGTGTCTCCACATCCGCGAACCATGCCTTTGGCCGTGAACAGTCCCGCGCAGCTATCCTTCTCTGATGGGTCGAGATTCTCTACATCGTCCACCGGCTCCACCATCCACGATACACTCGAACTTTAGATACCGGATCTTGAACTGATTCATAGATCCCCTGATGCGATGTGACGACCAAGACCTCCTCAGACGTGCTTCCTTCCATGCCAATCACCGTACGACGCTCGCCGAAGTACGCTGCCTTTGGTGAGAACATTGGCGTTAATATTAGTATAGTCACTATGGTTGATGGCTACGAAACTAGAAAAGCGGCTGGTTTGAATTCAGCATCATCCGTTTCACGTTCCTTAGCTTTGGTGTTACTAGCGGCTTGCCTCTTTTCCATCGCTGTCGAGCGGAGGAAAAGTCTCTGGCTGTGCTTTTTCTGCCCCATGAGCAGACTCTGACCCTCCGGACTTAGCTCTGGCTGATAGTCCGAAGAATTGGAGTAGGACTTGTCAGGTTTCGCTTCAGGGGAGCCGGTCGTAGGGGTCAACCAGGCAGATACGTGGGAATCAAAGGAAATTTCGTCGTCACGTCCAAGGGAAGGACCGGCTGGCTGTTCAAGCTGATCTGGAGATGGCTGGAGTAGACGCCCAAGCCAACGACCACCTTTTTCGAGGACCTATCGATCAGCCACTCTTGGTAGGATCCACCATCGGGACGACGAGCCACATGAAACATTCCCTTTCGGTTCTCCACTCTCAGCTGCTCCGGACATTCGTCGACAGACTCGACGTGCTCCTCGCCTTCTCTATCCTCCACCTGAATCCGAGACGGAGCTGAGGGCTACATAGGTGACTTCTGCTGATTTGTGCGCGAAGAAACACGAGGGTCTCGACCAGGATATGAGTAGTTGCGACCTGCCCGATTCTGGACCTCTCAGCCAGAGATCAAGTCGATTCAGCAGAAGCCAGCCACGAGGGGAAAGAAATTCGAGTCGTTGAGCGGAATGCGTCAAAAGGCTGCTTCGGATTTTGGACTCATGAATCGCAGCTTCTCTGGCGGGGCCCCGAAGCGCAACGTGAGTGTTTCTTGAGGGTCGCCTGCAGGGACGGCGACGAGCGAGGATGTTCCCGTAGATATACATGAATAATGAGCCTCGCAATCTCGATGTGCCTTTGCGCCAGCTGACCGGTGAGGCCCGTTCGGGCACAGTGCCGATGCATGGCCGGGCGGTGCGGGCGAATGAGGGCGGCGAAGCTTGATCAACGGCGTGCCTGATACGCAGGGTGGCAGGGCTGAAGCTGGTGGCGACGTCACACCCGCAGGCGACGGTCGGCAGCCGGCAGCTGCGGCCGATTCGTTGTTCCGGGCGCGCGCCGATCGATCGCGCGGCTGGCGGGCGGCGTCCAAGCGCAAAAGTTGGTTGCTGGGCACATTTCTGGCCCTCGACACCTCCGCTCTGTGGTGCCCGCCAACCACCACCGCCATGGACGAGCTCTTCGACGTCTTCGACGGCGAGCCGCAGCCTCAGCGGGACCAGCCGTCCAAGCTCCCCAAAAAACCCAAGAAGCGCCAGGCCAACGGCGACGTCAAGTCCCCGAATGGCGACGCCGACACGCCCCCCCAGGATGCCTCCATGACCGACGCGCCTCCGCCGCCCCTCGACGATGCCGCCGACCTTGCTGCCAACGGCGCCGACGACCAGCAGCTGATCGCGAAGCGCATGCGCCGCGATGAGCCCGATCCAGTTGTCACCGATACCTTCGAGACGGAGCAGTCGCGCGAGGTCGCCGCTGCCGCCGGTCTGCAGGCTCAGAAGGACGGAACTGCCGTCGTGCTGTCGCACCAGGTCAGGCATCAGGTCGCTCTGCCGCCGGACTACGACTACGTCCCGATCTCCGAGCACAGGCCCCCGGAGAAGCCTGCCCGCGAGTACCCTTTCACTCTGGATCCCTTCCAGCAGGTCTCCGTCTACTCCATACAGAGGAATGAGAGTGTGCTGGTGTCTGCTCACACGTCTGCCGGTAAAACAGTGGTCGCTGAGTACGCCATTGCCCACTGTCTGAAAAACAACCAGAGAGTCATCTACACCAGTCCGATCAAGGCCCTCAGCAACCAGAAGTACAGAGAATTTATGGCCGACTTTGGCGACGTTGGCCTAATGACCGGAGATGTCACCATCAACCCCACTGCTACCTGCTTGGTCATGACAACGGAGGTATGCAACCCAAGATTTCTTTCCAACCCGCCGTGGCTGATTGTTCGCAGATTCTGCGCTCTATGCTTTACAGAGGTTCGGAAATCATGCGTGAAGTCGCCTGGGTCATCTTCGACGAGGTGCATTATATGCGCGACAAGTGTATGTGGCCCCGCGTGCCTGAGATGCGACAATTGCTAACGACGAGCAGCCCGTGGTGTAGTTTGGGAGGAGACTATCATTCTCCTGCCTGATAAAGTTCGCTATGTCTTCCTTTCCGCTACCATCCCTAACGCCATGCAATTCGCCGAATGGATCACCAAGACCCATAACCAGCCGTGCCACGTTGTATACACGGACTTCCGACCTACTCCGCTACAGCACTATTTCTTCCCCGCTGGCGCCGACGGTATACATCTCATTGTGGACGAGAAGGGTGTGTTCAGAGAAGAAAACTTCCAAAAGGCCATGCAATCCATCGCGGACAAACAAGGCGACGACCCGGCCGACGCCATGGCCAAGCGCAAGGGCAAGGGGAAGGATAAGAAGCTCAACAAGGGTGGCCAGAAGGGTCCTTCGGACATCTACAAGATTGTCAAGATGATCATGATGAAGAACTACAACCCGGTCATCGTTTTCAGCTTCAGCAAGAGGGAGTGCGAGAATCTGGCGCTGCAGATGAGCTCCCTGGCTTTCAACGACGAGTCGGAGAAGCAGCTGGTCACGAAGGTCTTCAACAGCGCAATCGAGTCGCTGAGCGAGCAGGACCGAGAGCTTCCGCAGATTCAACATCTTCTGCCGTTGCTCAAGCGCGGCATCGGTGTCCACCATTCCGGCTTGCTGCCTATCCTCAAGGAAACGATTGAGATTCTCTTCCAGGAGGGTCTGATCAAGGTTCTGTTCGCAACGGAGACGTTCTCGATCGGTCTCAACATGCCTGCAAAGACGGTCGTTTTCACCAGCGTTCGCAAGTTCGACGGTGTGACGCAACGTTGGGTCACTCCGTCGGAATTCATTCAGATGTCTGGTCGTGCTGGAAGACGTGGTCTCGATGACAGGGGTATTGTTATCATGATGATTGACGAGAAGATGGAGCCGACCGTGGCGAAGGAGATCGTACGAGGCGAGCAGGACAAGCTCAACTCTGCCTTCTACCTGAGCTACAACATGATCCTGAACCTGATGCGTGTTGAGGGCATCTCCCCGGAGTTCATGCTTGAGCGCTGCTTTTTCCAGTTCCAGAACACCGCCAGCGTTTCGGGCCTCGAGAAGCGTAAGTTCTTCAGAACAAAATCCGCGTAGTGCTCATCTAACTGATGTGACAGAGTTGAATAAGCTGGAGTATGAGAAGGCGACCTTGGAAATTCCGGACGAGGGCACTATCCGCGAATACTACGACTTGCGACAGCAGCTTGAACAGTACACGAAGGATATGCGCGATGTCATCACTCATCCCAATTACTGCCTGCAATTCATGCAGGCAGGTCGACTGGTGCGCATAAAGCATAAGGACTATGATTTCGGTTGGGGCGCCGTGGTTAATTTCACGCACCGCAAGCCCGGCAAGGGTCAGAAACCGAGCGACATCTCGCCACAGCAGTCGTACGTCGTCGACGTTCTCATTCAGGTAGCGAGCGATGTGACGTTCGCCCCGCAGCCTAACCAGGATTTGCCCCAGGGCGTGCGCCCACCGGCACCGGGTGAGAAGGGTAAGATGGAGGTTGTGCCGGTCTTGCTGTCCTGCATTGATTCGATCGGACATCTCCGGATCTTCCTCCCGACCGATCTCAAGTCTGCCGACCAGAGGAATAGTGTGCGCAAAGCGCTCGAAGAAGTCAAGAAGAGGTTCCCTGATGGCATCGCCATCCTTGACCCGATTGAGAATATGGGAATCACGGATGAGAGCTTCAAGAAACTCCTCCGGGTAAGGAGACGCCTGCGACACTAGCAATTGCGGCTCGCTAACATGGTTTAGAAAATCGAAGTACTCGAGTCTCGACTGCTGTCCAACCCGCTGCACAATTCGCCAAGGCTACCGGACCTGTACAACCAGTATGCGACCAAGGTGGAGCTCAACAGCAACATCAAGGAGGTGAAGAAGCAAATCAACAGCGCGCTCTCGATCATGCAGCTTGACGAGCTGAAGTGCCGCAAGCGTGTATTGCGGCGTCTTGGTTTCATCAACGAAGCCGACGTGGTGCAGCTAAAGGCCAGAGTGGCGTGCGAGATCAGTACGGGAGACGAGCTCGTGCTCAGCGAGCTCCTCTTCAACGGATTCTTCAACGAACTCACACCCGAGCAGTGCGCTGCGGCGCTGAGCTGCTTCATCTTCGAGGAGAAGAGCAACGAGACGCCGGCTTTGAAGGAGGAGCTGGCAAAGCCTTTCCGGGACATTCAGGCGCAAGCGCGCATCATCGCGAAGGTGTCTCAGGAGAGCAAGCTGGCAATCAACGAGGACGAGTATGTCAACGGCTTCAAGTACCAGCTCATGGAGGTTGTCTTCGCGTGGTCGAAGGGAGCATCGTTCGCAGACATCTGGTGAGTGGCTCGCGGCCGACTGCTGCATAGATGGCACGCTAACGCAGATGACAGCAAAATGACGGACGTCTACGAAGGCAGCCTAATCCGGCTCTTCCGCCGCCTGGAGGAGCTTCTGCGGCAGATTGCACAGGGCGCAAAGGTGATGGGCAGCAGCGACCTGGAGCAGAAGTTCGAGAAGGCGCTCGCAGCGATCAGGAGGGACCTGGTGGCAGCGCAGTCGCTGTACCTGTAGGGTGGACGCGGGGGCTGGCGCAGGATGCGCGTTCAGCGGATGGCATTTGCGGCGGCGTCAGGTGTTTAGGACCAGCACAGGCGGTGTTTGTTTGTAAAAAGTAGCTTTGGGCATAGTAACGGCGCAAGTGCTGGAGGCCGTGGGCGGCCGCGGACTCAGCGACAACGTGACAGCACAGCGGGCTCACCGTATGTTTGGGCGACCCACGCATGGAACAGGCTGTATAGACGGCGGCGGCTTCACTGGCCTCGGGCGGCGCTGGCCCGGGCGCGGCTTGGCGCGGCTAGCCTGGTTGCTCTGCCCATGGCAGCCGCAGCCCTTGTGCCAGGCCTGCAGCTAAACATCCACGCCAGACGCCCGCCAGCTGTCCCACCTCTTCTTTCATCACCACCTCGCCCGCCTGCCACTGGCCGCCGGCCACATTGCCCTCCCTCTGGCCTCTTCGTCCCCCGCTGCACCGCGCCCGGGCCGCCAGCCATGAACAGCGTGCTCGCCACTTCTCCCTTCTCCGCTCCGCACCTCCTCCAGAACGCCCGCCTCTCGCCAAGCCGCTCCAGTGCGTGTCCGCCCGCCCTGCATGCCGCCCGCCGCGTGCTGACCCCGTGCTCTGCAGTGCCGTCCGCCCCGTCTGCCATGTCCTCGCGGAAGCGCAAAGCCGACGACGATCACGCCGACCAAGACGAGCGCATGTCCGCCTCCCCCGAGCGCTCGCCGTCGATGCAGCAGCGCTCCCTGATCCCGCCGAATGCTCGCCACAGCAGCAAGCGCATGCGGAGCAACATCAGCGGCCGCCCGCTCGGCCTCTCCCGCCTGCTCGAGACGCTGGGCCCCGACGACATGCGGAGCCTGCTCCAGTCCATTTGCGAGCGACACCCAGACATCGGCGCCGAGGTCGTCAATAGCGCTCCGCGGCCCAGCGTCCCATCCGCCCTGCAAGTCCTGAGCAACTACGAATCCGCCCTGCAGGCTGCCTTCCCCTTTGGCAACCGCAACTCGTCCGACTACGCCTACAACCGCGTCAAACAGCCTCTCTACGCCCTCCTCGAAGCCCTCAAAGACTACACCCCGCACTTCCTCCCGCCCAACGAGAACCAACCGGCCACCTCGCTCAGCTTCCTCGACGGCGCCACCGAGATCCTGCACCGGCTACCCAACTGGGACACGTTCCAGCACAACCGGCACAAGCAGGATGCATACGAAGAGATGGCCAAGGCCTGGGCCATGGTTGTCAGGGAAGCAGCAAAGAGGGGTGGAGGCATCCAACTTGGGTACGGCGGCTGGGACCAGAAGATTTCGAAGCACAACGACATGTCGGGCGGCAGGATGCAGGAGGCCGTCAACGAGCTGCGCTCGCACCTGCGCTGGATGGGCGGCAGCGATGCTGCCGGTCCTGAAGCAGGTGTAGGCCCCAACGATCCAGCTTCGATAAGGCAACAGCTGCTCAACGGCACATACGGCTTGGGCGCTCCCGTCCGCGTCGGACCCTGGTAATCAAACAAACGGCGTGGATCAGAGATTTTATTTCCCGTCATCAGCACCGGCAACCTTGGCCGACGGCCGGGTTTCTGCTTTCTTGTTGATATCAATTAGTGCGAGGCGTCCTTTGTTCGATTTGGCGGTTAGCCCTCTTTTTCCTCCTTTCTATCACGGCCTCTCGGAAAGTTCTTTATCTCTTAGCTCATCACCGGCGTTTCTGGCGCATCATCGAAAGACTGGCGGGATTACATACGGGCATTGATTCTTGTTCCTTTGTCTTTTTTTTTTCTGGGATGCAACACTCATCCGTCGTTTGAGCACCGCATCATGATATCAAATGGCGCTTGTCTTTTTGTGCGCACGCACACAACAGCATTCGTAGCCTTTAGGGTAATGGGAATCTCGTTGAATCGTCGACCAGGTTAGGTTTTCTGATGCGATGTGCCATGATGTGGGCTTTGCTGACGTCAGCTCACGTCTTCCGATTCGCGGTAGATCTGTGATGCTGGTATCGTGTTCGTCGCGTCTCCTCGCTTCATCTGAGTTTTGCTGTGTCCATGAGATCTCAATTCACTTTTTGTCCTTGATAGAAAAGAGTAAGCAACTCCAAGTTGAGGTGTGCACAGTGCAGGCAAATTGTCCGCGTGGACGACCTCTCCGCCAAGCATCAGTATTGTCGTGCTTTCACTTCATTCGCAAAACCATTATTGGGATGCTCTGCATTTGTGTTCGTTGCTCCACGGAGAAATGTATTTCAAACTAGCCAGACATGCTATCACGCATTCCACCAATCAACCGCATCTGTCCTGTTGCAGGCAAGAAGCCGTATGAGCTGGACGAGGTTGAAGAATTAGCTAAGCTTTAATTCACTAAAAGCAGCCCCGTCATTGACATCGCAGTAAGAAACGAGGAAGCTAGGACAGTGCTGCCGTGGGGAATCTCTGTTTGCGGAAGATGTGCAACAATCCAAAGGAGGAGTTGAAATACTTTGCAGCCTCGCCCTCGGCACTCGCGTCACGCTTTTCTGACAGCAGGATTGATGCAAAGGCCAAGCGGAAGGCAGCGGGCCGAGCGATGGCGGATATAAGCCGGACATCAGCGGCGGGTGCGGGGATGGGAGGGGCGCTGCACCTCGGCCTGTCGGTTGTCTCCACAACCGCAGCTGGGGTAAAGGGCCAAGCTCCAAGCTCCCGGCCGCGGCCCAGAGAGCATGTTTAAATGCACCGCAGGCGATCCTCGTCGCCATTGAGCTGCTTTGCGGATTGCTCCAACCCGACCCGTCGAGCTTGCGCGTTGCCCCAACCATCACCACCACTCTGTTCGACACCGCCACCATGGGCAAGAAGCAAGGAGCCAAGGAGGCGTGCTACGTGCTGGGCGTGGGCATGACCAAGTTCGTGAAGCCGCGCGGCAAGGTCGACTACAACGAGATGGGCTTCGAGGCGGGCATCAAGGCGCTGCTGGACGCCGGCATCAACTACGACGACGTCGACGTGGGCGTGGCGTGCTACTGCTACGGCGACAGCACGTGCGGCCAGCGCGTCTTCTACCAGTTCGGCATGACCCAGATCCCCATCTACAACGTCAACAACAACTGCAGCACCGGCAGCACCGGCCTGCACATGGGCCGCACCATGGTCTCGCACGGCGCCGCCGACGTCGCCATGGTCGTTGGCTTCGAGAAGATGTTCCCGGGCAGCCTGAGCACCTTCTTCCAGGACCGCTCCAATCCGACCTTGACCACGAACCTGGTCATGAAGGAGACGCGCGGCGTCACGAATGCGCCGGGTGCGGCCCAGCTGTTCGGGAATGCGGGGAGGGAGTATATGGAGAAGTGAGTAGTAGTTTCCTCCCACCCTCTCTCTCATTTATCTCGATATATATGAAAGGATATATCTGACAATTCCCCCCAGATACGGTGCCAAAAAGGAAGACTTCGCCGAAATCGCCCGCGTCAACCACGAGCACAGCAAACGCAACCCCTACTCCCAATTCCAGGACGAATACACGCTCGACCAAGTCCTAACCTCACCCACCATCCACGAACCCCTCACCAAGCTCCAATGCTGCCCCACCTCCGACGGCGGCGCCGCCGCCATCCTCGTCTCCCAATCCTTCCTGGACGCACACCCCTCCCTCAAGCCCCGCGCCATCCTCATCGCCGGCCAAGCCCTCGCCACCGACTCCCCCGCCCTCTTCAACAAATCCTCCATCGAGCTCATCGGCTACAGCATGGCCGCCGAAGCCGCGCGGCGCGCCCTCGCCGAGGCGAACGTCCGCGCGCGCGACATCCGCCTCTGCGAGCTGCACGACTGCTTCTCCGCCAACGAGATGGTCACGCTGGACGCGCTGGGCCTGTCGGGCGGCGAGGGCCGCGCCCACGAGATGGTGCGGCGCGGCGACATTACGTACGGCGGCCGGTGCGTCGTCAATCCGTCGGGCGGCCTGATCAGCAAGGGCCATCCGCTGGGCGCGACGGGCATCGCGCAGTGCGCGGAGCTGGTGTGGCATCTGCGCGGGTGGGCCAACAATCGCCTCGTGCCGCCCGAGGCCGCCATGAAGGGTGGAGAGAAGGGCGTGGACGTTGCGCTGCAGCACAATTTGGGGCTGGGGGGCGCGTGCGTGTGTACGGTGTACAAGCGGCCGGACGGGAGGGTGGGGACGGAGGTGTCGAGCGAGGAGGTGGGGAGGCTGAATGGGTTGGGCTATAATCCGGCGGTGGAGGCGAAGGGGTTCACGCGCGAGCAGGCGGATAAGGTGAGGAGTAAGAAGAACAGGAGTGAGTGGGCGTTGCAGGATACGCACCAGAAGGTTGAGGCGAGGTTTTAGGGAGGGGAGGGGAAGGAGGTTGGAGACTGAACGAACCGATGGACGGATGAACGAAAGATTCATGACTGGACGGTAGGGCTAGCGGTTGGTAAGTGAAGCCAACGTGTTGAGCGAAGGCCTTGTGCCTGCACTGGACTCTCTTTACATCTGGATCGTCTGGAAGTATCTGTTTTTGGAGCTCCGCGGGGTGCAAAAAGGGATGTGGCGCTATGCTACATCTATCGAAATATTTAGTGGCCGTGAGTGGCACATTCTTCCCTGAGCTTACCTTGCTTGTCACCCAAGTGCTCCCATTGTAAAGCCTGTGCATCCCAGAGTCAACAGCCTTATGATTTATTTGATACACCGCTCTGGTCGTACTGCCACTTTCTCCTCTCCCGGGCTTGTCTTCCGTGACAACAGACATCACAACCGACCGTTCAGGAACCACCTTTTGGGTATTATTTTCAATTTCATATCCTATAGCTAACCACAACAAGTATCCTCGCAAAAAGCACAAGTCCGTCTTTCTTAACACAAGCCAAACGCAACGACAACACAAAAGCAAGTGGGGGCATCCAGACAAGAGACATGAAAAATGCAAAAGCAACAAGAAGAAGACGCCGCCAGATACAACAAGAACAACCCAGACGCCCCCCAGTCAAGCCTTGTTCCCGGAGAATAGAGACGTGTACAAAGAAGAGAGTTAATAAACAGGTACTGAGAAACGCTTAATCCGGGTATACGATGCCGCTAAAAACACAAAAACACGCATGGTCGCAGAGTGCCAGAGTAGAGAGGACGCCGAGCAAAGGGGAACGTTGAACAGGAAAAAAGGGCAAAGAAATGACTGGTGCCCGCCGTGATAAACCGCAAGAAGCAACCAACGCGCGCATTACAATAGACAATTTAGAGGCCCACCGATGCATGGGATACAAGAGAGAAATAGGAAGGCGGTGACGGGGAGAGGTGTGAAATAGAAGACGTACAAAGTCTTTACAGAAACATAAAAGAGAAGAATCACTGCTTCTGAAGCAGCGACTTCAAGAGAAGGGCAAAAGCCCGGATAACTTCGACTCGCGAAGCGGAATCAAGTCCGCTGCTAAGAGAAAAGCACTCTCAAGCAAAAGAGAGGGAGGCAACGAAGGTGCCTCAGTGATGGGGCTTTTTGATACGTCAAAAAGCCCGGTTAAAGATTCACGGATTACGCCGTGATCATTCATACGTATTTGTATGCTTTTTCTTTTCTCTCAACGCTGTCGGTACACCAACCTCTCCAATCCGCCCCCGCCACTGCCACCTCCACTTCCGGGATCGTCTGGCTGGTCGCCTGGCGCCCCCTGGTGACTCGGAGGTGCTGAGAGGGAGGCGGCTGCTGGGTCGGCGGAGCTGGTTGTCGCAGGACGTCTCTCATTGGCACTGCTCCATCTTCTCGCGCGCTGCTGTTGGGGCTGGTGGAATTGCTGTTCCGGACCAGGGCTGCTGCTGGTGCTGGTGGCGCCGCAGCCATCGTCGGTCCAGGAAGCTGCGGTTGCGGTGGCATCTAGGACAGTTGGAGTGGAGGAAAGGGATGAGGGGGCGGAGGATTCGGTGGGATAGCGCATCAGAGCGGAGAAGGCGGGGGTTTGGGAGTACACGATGGGACCCCAAATGCGCCAGTGGAGAACGGAGATGTGGGTGATGCGGCGGGCGATGTCGTCAAGGTATTCCGACTCAGGGCCTTCTGGCTCCTCCTGGGATCTCGTTGGATCAGGAGGTGTGGAGGTGTTGGCTGCACTGGTGCCGTGGGAGTTGATCAGGGTGTTGAAGATGTCCACTGGTGAAGAGGAAACGAGGGATTCGGTGCTCTTCATCACGCGGGCTGTGAGGGACTCGCGCATAGCGCTGGCTTGCTCGTGGAATACCATGCCGAACTCTGGGCGGACAAGGTGCCTCAGTCGTTCGGCTGTAGCTCCGACGAGGTTGGCGTCGTAATTTGCCTCGGCTCCGCACAGGGAGAGGGCATGACGGACAATTTCGACAGCGATGTTATCTATGTTGACAAGCCAATGCTGGTTGTTGTTCGTGCCCGCGACCTCATTGACGACGACAATGGCAGAGACGGCCTCTCTCAATGCCTGCACATGGTGACCAGGCACCGATCTAGTAAAGCCAATCCTTCGAAGAAGCGATTTGAAAGTCTCGGTGCACGCGCCAAGATACACCTGGTCGCGGAACTCGGCCCTCAAGACACGCAGGCGGTCGAAGTCCAAGTAGAACGTCTCCGGAAACGAGCCTTGGCGATCTGAAGAAGTCAGCAACGACAGCAAGCCGCGGACAATGACTCGCAAGCCCCTGTCCTTGGCGTTGCGATCGGCAGCTATGCTGCGGCACGTGATTGCGTGTTGGGCGAACCAGCATTGCGATCTCTCGACAAGGATCCGCCGCCTCGCTATCCTGTCTAGATGATACTTCTGCTCGAAGTTGATGGTGTCCTCGATCAGCAAGGCACGGAGATGTCGGATTTGGT
Source organism: Neofusicoccum sp. Z2 (assembly GCA_037356115.1). Lineage (NCBI taxonomy): Eukaryota > Fungi > Ascomycota > Dothideomycetes > Botryosphaeriales > Botryosphaeriaceae > Neofusicoccum > Neofusicoccum sp. Z2. Next base: position 121,374 of record JBAWJY010000022.1, read on the forward strand.
GGTTCGCGACGTCCTAGTTGATGAAGTGTTAGACCGGGCTTGCTGACGTGTCAGCAGGATTTTCATTGCACGACGACGTACCAGTTTCATGGCTTCAAGGATACCCAAGAGTTCCCTCAAGCCGTTCACCAGGGATCTTCCGCTTCCGCCACGGGTACCCAGATCGATCTGTTCCACCATCTTGTCCACCCATTCGTCGCGCACTGGTGCACAGTGAGCTTTCAGCAGATGCGAGAGCCACTTCGCCACGCTGACCAGATCGCAGACTCCCTTCTCAATCTGCTGCATGAGCATATTCGTGTCCAGCTGCTCGTCGACTCTCGACTGATCCCGCTCTGGCACCAAGCTCTTGATAATTTCCCTGATCGTGTCGAACATGGGCGGGATCCTCCTCTGAGCAATCTGGATGACGCGCGTCCACGATGCTCCCTTGCGCAGCTCCAGCGACGGGGCGCCATTGAAGAGGAAGGTGTAGAGCTCCAGCTCGGCGGCCAACGCGTTCCAATACTCTTCCGCCGTCTTCAACTTGAACTTGCCCTTGGCACCGTCGAAGTTCGGTCTGAAGTGGAGCTCGCGGTCAAAGTTGACGTCGTGCCGTAGCTTCGGGTTGTTGATGATGGCGCCAATGTCGAGCTCGCTCAGCGAGTGCTTCGTGATGGGCGGGTAGGAGCTGGCGTGGGCGAAGCTGTGGGCGAGACGGGCACCTTTGCTTCCGGGCGACGTCTTCTCTATCCACTGGCACAGGTCGGACAGGATGTCGGCGTCGGTGACGTGAGCCTTGCCGGCCTCCAGCGCTACTGCCTTCCGCGCGTCCGTGTCCAGCTCTTCGTCGCAGAAGCCTTCCTCGCGGAACTCGGAGCCGCTTCTCTTGCGCCTGACATTCATGAGCTCTGGGCGTCGGTGGTACGTCTCGCCGCTCGGGGTGGAGGCGGCGGCGGGCTGCTGTACGACGCGTGCTGTGCGATCGGCGGCTGCGCCGGACACGGAGGAGTAGCGCAGCGAGCTCTGGTCGGAGGAGTCGCCGGCGTAGCTCATGGACGAGCCGCGGCGCGACTTGTCCTGGGTCTGCGAGGCCATGTTGCTCTTGCTTCCCTGCGGTTCTAGCCCCTTCCGGCAGTTCGCAGTCATTCGCCGAAGACGGAAGCGGGTGGTCGTCGGAGAGGGAGGGCGGCGGGAGGTGCGGCGAGCGGTGCCGGGCGCAATAAAGGACGGGGCGGGCTCGACTGGGTGGACGGGTCAGCTCTGGGCTCACACAGGTGACTAAAAGGCGGTTTGCCGAACACAGGCGGGCTTGAGACTCCAGGGACGCGGGAGTACGTGTTCGTCGATGGGCGGTCACGGCAGGCTGCATGAACGCAGGCAAACCCGTCTTGGGGCGCGTGCTCCGAGTCAGGACTGATGGATACCTTCACATGTACGGCAGCCCGCTGGTCGGGCCCGGGGCGGACATGGCTTGGGGTCAAAGGAATGATGCAGGTACCACGGCGATCGGCGGCTGGTTGCGGCCGGGCGCAGTCGAGGAGGGCGCGGGTTTTGTGTCGGGGCGGGCAGAAAGGAGCGGAGCGGGCGGATGCGCTTCAGTTGTTGTGCTGCGCGGCGGCGCGTGGAATTCGCAGAGATGACTCGTTCCGTGAGCGGCGCGATGCAAGGATCCCAGGCATCCGGCCGGGCAGGCGCCGCGTCCTCGAATGCCGGCGGGCGAGCGACGGGAGCAGGGCGACGTTCAGGGCGGCCAGCGGGCGGCCGGCCTGAGAGCCTGGACACGATGTTGGTCTGGCGGCTCGTTTCGCCGCCAGCGCTCACCGCCTCACTCTGCCGCCGCTGCGTGCCTGGCCGCGCCTTGCATGGCCGCCTCATTTTTGCGCGCCGCGCCCGTTCCGCAGCTGCCCTGCCCGCCGCGGCGTCGTCGTGCGTGCGGCCGCCGGCGATCACGCTGCTCGCGCGGCCGATCCGATCTCCGTATAGCGAGGCTGTCACCGGCGCACCGCTCTATCTCGCGCACTCCTCATTGGCGCTGGCTAGCTTCCATATACAGGCCCGCGCTGCACCACCCGCCGCACTCGTCCTAGGGCTGAGCCCCCGCGCCCGCAACACCAGCCTTCCGTGTCATCCGCCGCGCCGGGGCTGCTGTTGACCCCATCCTTGCCTCCTCAACCGGACGCGCGCCGTCATGCACTGTGGCCGCTGCCGCCCCATTCCTCAGTTGCCACCGCCCGCACAATGCAACCTCACAATGCCATTGCCGCCGCTGTGTCGCCTCAACTCGGGTGCAGCGCCCGCTGCAGCTCCACCAGCCGGCCCATGTGCACGAGCCACTTGCGCGCAAACACCTCTTCCGTGAAACGCTCTGCGCTGCGCCGCGCCCGCTGCCGCATCTCCAGCGTCTCCTGCCCCGACAGCGTCAGCGCCTGCCGGAACCCCTGCGCGAATTGCGCTGCCGTCGTCGCGTGGAACCCTGCCGCCCGTTAGCAAACAAGATTCCTATATCAAAGTACCACACGCAGGAGTCAAGCTGCAGCTGCCGGAATGAAAACCCACCTGTCGGCTTGCCGTCAATCTCCACCACGATGTCCAGCTTGGGGCCGCCGCTGTCGTTGACCACGCTAATGAGGCCGGCCGCCTGGTACTCGACCACCCCGATGCCGAAATGCTCATTCCACATGCCGTTGACCCCGACGCTGGCGCGCCGCAACCACGAGAGAATCTGCGGCCATGTGGCATCGCAAATGAACTCGACCGATTCCTTGACCCGCAGCTCGTGCGCCAGGAGACGGAGGTTGTAGACGCGGGTGGCATCCTCCGGATTGCGCACAGACCCAATCAGCACCAGCTTCGGCCTTTGCTTTTCCTCAGAATTCTTCGGCCAAGAATTGAGAAGCTCGGCGAAGGCATGCAGGATCAGCTGGTGGTTCTTCTCCGGCCGGAACTGAGCAATGTAAAGAAGGTACGGGCCTCTCTCCGCCTCCGTCGCCTCCGACACCTCGATCTGCTCCGCCAGTTCCTCGACGGCGACGGGCGGGAAGACGGCCTCGATGGGATGGAACTCGTGCTCGGCGGGCACCCCTTTGCGAGACAGGGCAAACGAGAGCACGAGCGAGTCGAAGCACCGCACCCGCTTCGGCCGGGGTCCCCAAAGTTGCTGGATGTGGTCCTGTGTCCACGTCGAGTTGGTCATCACGACGTCGACGAAGCTTCCCACATAGCTGTACAGCCTTGCGAAAAGAAGCCAATACCACCGCTTCAGCTTGCCCTTGAAGCCGTGTCCCGCGCCTGCATTTACGCCTCGCGTTGCGCCTTCCTTTTCCTCGGCTGAGGCGCCCAGCGAGCTAAGCATGTCGGTAGAGATGGTCGGGTAATGGACATAAGCGCCCGTGGGGACCAATGGGAAGTAGAATTTCGACAGGGCGAGCGCGAACGCGTAGCCCATTGTGTCGACGAATATATCGGGGACAAGCAGACTGAAGGCATCGTGAGCGAGGATCAGCGATCCAAGCGACTGTCCCAGGAGCGTGAAGTGAGGCCAGGTGCTGCTGAGGACATAGTGGCGGGTGCTGAGATATAGGAATGTTATGGTTGGAGGGTGGAGGTGGATGTTGAAGCGGTCCTTGGCGCGGTTAGCAGGCGGCGCTGGGGTGAGGCGGAGCGCCGCGTACCTCGACTTTCTGGATGATGGTGGCCTTGTCGACGTCATGATCGCCTGTATACACGACGCAGATGGCGCGGGGCCAGCGCTTCTGGGTTGCGCGAATGGCGGCCCAGAGCACTCGTTCTCCGCCGCCTCCGGCGTTGCTGTGACGCATGTGAGCCTGAGGACAGCAAGGCAGCGGCAGCGCCGAGCTTACCAGAAGGGATGGAAGAAACCGACGACGCCCTGCCAGTCCTTGTCGGCAGCGTCGGCGGGCGTGGAGGCGCCGGACGAGCGGGCGTCGACCTTCTCCCAGTCCTCGTCGTCGCTGCGGGGCTGCTTCTGGTGCTTCGCGCCGAACTCCTTCTCGTCGGCCTCGGCGCGCGCCAGCAGCAGCTCGCGGCGCTGCTGCGTCTTCGCGCGGATGTTCCTTCCTATGGCAATGCCGGCCAGGCGGACGAGCAGCGGGAGCAGGCGGATGGCGACATAGAGCAGGGTGCAGAGCTTGGCGGCGGCTGCGCTGGAGGCGTCGTCGGAGCGGAGCAGGAAGGGGACGAGGGCGAGGAGGGCGGCGATGGGGAACAGCATGGTCGTGGATCACCGTCGCATGCGGGCCGGCAGCGTCGGGGCAGGCACCATGGGACAGCGTCGGGCGTTGAAGGGAAAGGTGTTCAGAGAGTGTGGATGTGGCTCAAGCTCCACGCCGCCGCGGGCATCGTCAACGCGTCACACGCTGCGCGTCGCACCCGCCTGCTGCCCGGCGAGCCGCCCGCGCCGCCTGCTGCGCTGCGAGCACGCGGGCTGCGCGTCCTCGTCTCCACGCAGCACGCCGGCCTGCGCGCCCACGCAGCTGGCCGGGCTCGCAGCGCGCCGCCGGCCACGACGCATCGCCGGCGCTATGATTGCCCGGCGATCACAATGCTCGCAGCGCCCAAGACGGCGCGCAAGGCTGCGGCGGAATGCAAAGGCGATCGGGAAGCCGAGAGCTCGGGCCGAGCCGCGAGGGCAACGCGCGCGCTTTTTGGCGCCGCAGTCGCCTGCCCGCACCGCCCAAGCCTCCCATCGCGCACCATGCTCCCTCTCCCTCGCGCCGCCGCCCGCTCGCTGCTGGGCCTGTCGCCGCCCGTCCGCCCCGCCGTCTGCCGCCATGCCCGCCCACGCTGCCTCAGTGCCCCCCGCGTCCGCAGCCTGTCGCAGCAGGCCGGCAGCGACCTGCCTGTGGACGCAGCCTACTACCTGTTCGAGACCCTGCACAACTGCGGCCTGTCGTGGGCCCTCGCCATCCCCGCCGCCGCCGTCCTCGTCCGTGGCTTGGTCATCATGCCTTTCCTCCAGCTCCCCGCCCGCAAAGCCCAGCAAACGAGCGCCCAGCTCATGCCCCTCCGCCGCGCGTACGCTCGCTTCATACACCACAAGGCCCGCCTCCAATACTACGAAAAAGGCCCGCAGCAGACGCGCACGCTTGCTCGGAACTTCATGTCCTGGTACAACGTGAGGCTGAATAAGCGCTGGGGAGCCCAGCGGTGGAGGCAACTGCTGCCGTTTGCTGGACTGCCCATCTTCATCGTTATGGCCGAGACCATACGCAGAATGGCAGGCGTCCGGAGCGGTCTGTGGGGCCTGATCTTTGGCCGCCGCTCCTCGAGCTCCACCGATCCCCCAACCGCGGAAGCATTGGACGGCACCGCCCTCCCAAGCTCTGTGCCAGACGGACTTGACTTCCCTGAATGGATAGAGGCTTCTTTGGCCGACGGCGGCGCCCTCTGGTTCCCCAACTTGATGCTCCCGGACCCGACCATGACACTACCTTTCGTCGTTTCTGGAATCACCCTGGCCACCCTTGCCCGTGGTTCGAAGCCCGTTGACGACACAAAGGAGAAGCCTGCCTTTGTACTCCTCAGGCGCGTTCTCATGGTTGGTGCCCTGGCCATTGGCCCTCTGACACTGAACATGCCATCCGCCATTCTACTTTACTGGTCTGCCAGCACGTCCTGCGCCTTCCTCGCCCATGTCTACTTGGATAAGTTCTATCCCATCCGTCTCCCGCCGAAGCCCTGCAAGCGCTCCGTCTCGCACTCTGGGATTATGCGCCGCGCGACGTCCAGGAGCTAAAATTGGCGGGATTCCTAGGCTCTTGACGACAAAGCAAATAGATCGCCCTCTGTGTGTAATCCAGCGCCTTCCGGAACCGCAGCAGCAGTTCCCGCTCCTACGGCTGGTGTGAGTCAATCCACATCCGATTTGCCTCCATTCATGGCGAATGGTGCGACCGCACAACAATGGAGGTTTCATGAGCACTATACTCAATCATCATCTCTGAGACATTTAGGAAATTGTTGATCGCAGAACATCTACTTCCAGCCTGTATATGTACCACCTGTCAAGCAATTGTATCATAATGCATGGCTTGCTTCTTGGTAGCTGGTGACTCCGCGGGTTCTTCAAGGCACCAGCATTGAGCAGGGACCAACGAGAGATAAGTGAGGTCTATCGCGGGTAATTTGTCTGGATCTATTGAGGGTCCTCTCGCTCCCCCCGCTGGACAAGCTCTCGTGTGACGAGGACTACGCCCGTTGATTCAACCCACGGACGTGCGGAAATCATCGAGGCTCATGTGTGGCTCAGCACCTCTTAGCTTAAATCGCCTAAAGCTGCGTGCCACGTACCGGTCAAGCCAAATTAGGAGGTCTTTTTTCCTCTAAGTCCGACGCATGTTGAGAATCCTCAACATCAAAAAGAGAAATCTAAAAAAGAAAAAGAATATGCAGCTACCTCCTCATCTGTAATGTTGAATCGTGATTCTCCAGCTGTCAGATTGTCAAGTCTCAGGCGACTTGGTAGGGACCGCTATCAAGGGTTATGCCAATGGGGCTCTACCACACCTCCCAGCTTCTAATTCAAGGACTTTGAGAGACGTATTGTTCTGTTACGAGACATAGCTCCACGCTCTCCATCTGAAATCTGACTCTACGTCAGCTATACCGTCCCGAAGACCACCCTTGCCCTTTGAGTACCAAACTCAGATATAACGTCTTTCACTTAATATGAGCACTCCGAGTTTGAGCCCGGCATTCTTCCAGGCCTCAACTTCTGAATATACATCAGTTCAATAATGCACTTCTCGGGCTCTTTGGCGCCCTGGGTTGGAAGAGAAATACTCGAAGATGAATGCAAGATCGTCAGACAGCTGCCATAACATCATTATTTCATCCATATCGTATCTACATTGAGGCGTGATCGCACTCTGGATCTGGCTCTTCTTCTTGTAGCGAATCTGAGAAGTCTCACGGGCTTTCTCCTTCTATTCAACATGTAGAGCTGAGTAGGCACCGTCAGAAATTCTGGAGGCTGCTCTTAAGCATGCATTAAACTGTCCTGCGAACGGTTCGTACCTTATTCAATAGCAGGATAACCCTATATTATCAGTTCCTCTAACCTCTGGATCTATAAAATCTAACTCATTTGCATCAACTTTGGCGTCTGTTTGAACTGGAGCCTCTTTGGGCAAAGTACTACATACCGCACGCAGTGCAGCTGTACCAAAGGGCTCAGGGTGCACGAAGCCGAGGACTACAAGCCTCAAAGCCGGAAACTCATTGTCTTCTTCCTTGGTTCCGTCTTGGGGGGGTTTTTTCTCTGACGTTCTGCGTCCAAAATGCCTCCACGATTGCATAGGAAAGCCGTTCTTCACGTATGTCCCACTCGTCCGGCACGTAAAACCACCATCCTCGGACCTTCTGTTCCTTGGAAGGAGCTTCTGCAATGAGGACGGTCCGGCCCACGGACATCTCCTACCCTCAACACCATGCGAATAATATACAGAAAATGCTCAGCAGGGACCTGTCTTAGTGATGTAAAGCACAGTACAGTGCATGAGACTCCTCCACCTCAATTTCCTTAAAATCTTGTGTCGATTCATCTTTTCCAGGTGTCAGTTGACCTATCCAGGAACCGAGGCTGTCCTGTTTAAGATACTCACGAGACGCATTGAAATCGGAAGACAGGCCTTTGATCGGCATAGGACGATGCAAAGACGAGACGAAGCGGCGATTGGTCTCATCACAAGATTCGAGAAGAATTGCTGAAACGGCAGTCCATCTTGTGTACCGTGTTGATGCCAGAAACGGCTGAGCATTGGGCATTTCTTGGAAGAGTAGCAGATCAAGCAACAAACTCAATCTACATCAACTTCATTGCCCCCTTGTTCGCCTTAGTGAAGCATAGTGACTGCTATGTTCTAGACCGTCGCACTAATTTTGACATACAGTATTGGTAAGCGGGACTTAACGGATCCGAAGCCAATTTATACGTTACGAGTTTGGCGTATGATGTGTCTAGCGGCATGAACATGCTTTGCAAACGTCTTGGCGATCACGACCGACGTACACGTGACCAAACGGCTTGGTTTTTTTTTTCCCCTCGGCTGGTCTTTGAGAGGTCATATTTCTGACCAAGGCAGTCAATATTCAATAAACATATACATTATAAAACTCGGTATACCTTGTCAAGAGCTCTCTCGTTAAAGAGGGGAGGTAGGAAACTGTCATCTCTAGCCTAGCGTACAGGCTTCCTGAGAATGATCACGACCTTCCAAGCCTCGCCTTGAGATTTTCCTTACATGATGAATAAAGCCTGCGAATGATTAACATAATGTGAGTAGACTATAAAGCTCAACAGTAGACTTCTATAAAAAAAAAGATCTCAATACTGCTCCAATTAAACACACACCAGGTCCGCCGATTGGATTCTTGAGAAATATGAGGCGAACACCCGGGTCGTTAAGTCTGCACTAGAGGATGCTATGTCTCCATTGGTCTCTAATGATTATAAGAAACTCGGGATTGAATGCTATATGGGCGTCATTCTTTGAGAAGCCCGAGCGTGATCTTGATCTGCCGCTGATCAAAATCGTCCGTATGCTACGTAGATTTTCGAAAAAATTAGGTAAGAGTGATAATGGCCTCTGTTGAGCTTACTATGGTTATTTTGCAGGTACCTTATCATCCTAGGACTAAGTAATTCTAGGGTAGGCGCTTAAATATTGAATGACAAACATTGGGTCTTTTACTGCAACAACTTCGCCACTCCACCAGGCGAAATGATCCAAGAACGGTGATGACGAGTGCTTTTAGAACTACTCTATAGCCACTGCTCATGTATTCTTAGCTCTCCAAACATTTGGACCTGACAATTACATTGTAGTCTTGCTCCCTCCTCTGCATTCAAGGATCAGAGTTGGATGTAATCGCCATGAGTTAATGGTTCTAGTACTGTACGGTCCACGGAAACCCCCTCCCCTGATTCGACCACTGAGTTTAGGCATCAAAGATGAAGTCTTCTCTTGTCTGCTTTGTGCATCTTCTCCGTCCTAACGCAATATATGCCTAAACTCACAATTGCCACTTGGATTTGAGACAACCAGATTCAAACGTACTTGTTCTTTTATTCTCGACGCTCTCTGGGGGTAAGTTTACCACTGTCGTAGTGGCAGTATCTATTCTGTTGCATAGTCTTTCTCTTGCCTAGATGGGAGTTCTCACTCGAAACTCTCCTTGAACTCGCACGAAGTCTTACAGTGTGCCAAAACAACAAGAAATGGACTTTTGATAACCAAAGATGCATGGGGAGGCACGCACACATGTCTATGCCGTTGAATGACGCCACAATCTACGCTTTATCAGCCAGCTTGCACAAATGCTGAGCTAGGTCGTTCCTAGGTAATCTGCTGCTAAATTGGGCATTAATCTGCGGTTCCGCACTGACGAAAGAAGAAATAGTGCTTGAGCAAGAGTCAGGAGCATTGCGTGAAAGAAAGAGACTTTGATTTCGGGCCGGTCCAACGAAGCACCTCGTACTCAACGGACGGGTTGTGATTAGACCTAGGTCGTATCAGTAAACACTTAGGGCATGTGCTGTAGTATATAAATCCTCATCTCGAGTGAAGGTCTGCTCTTTGTCTCACGAGGTCTGGTCATGGACTCAGGTCAGTGACCCGGGACCCGTAGCACGAAATTGACTCAGCGAGGCTGGCATGATGTCTTAACTCTTCTACTTCCAACACGAAGAGACAGGCAGACGTCCACTCTATGGATTATCTCCCTCAATCACGACTATACAGCGGTATAGGTATACGCTGGTGGGGTTTTTTTTTATGGATGGCAGGCCGGAAGAGGGGGCATGCCCACGAGCTGTTTGTTCATGCCAGCCTCCGATGCCGGACCCATTTCAATCCGAGAAGGACCACGAGAACCAGTCCATGGCCTATTGACGATCAGCGGTTGGATTTTGTTGCGGAAGGTCGAGGAGACTCCGCCAGCACCCCAAGTCATTGATTGGTGTACTGCGGAAAGCGCACGCTGCCGATTTGCGGCATGAGAGCTGCAGAGTCGAGGCAGTGAGGGGCGTCTGCCTCTGACTGGGCGCTGGCCAACAGGATCGGGGCTTTTTTGGGTTCAAAGCTAGCATCAAATGGCCTTGGGCTGGCGCAGCTCTTGGAAGTTTGCCACGAGCTGCTTGGCTACACCGGTGTTGCGGGGAAAAAAAAGGAAAAACGGACAGGCCCAGATACTTCCTGTGTCTGAGAGCCGAGTAGCGAGCAATTTAGGGCCTGGAAGGGATGGTGGCGAAGATTTCGTAATCGTGGAGGCGAACTACCCCGGACTTTTGGCTGCCTCAGCGTCGACGGCCGGACCATTCCCTCTCTGTCCCTCCCGCAACCCGCCTGCCACGTGGTGGCCTCGTGTCTCGTGTCGTATTAACCAAGCTTTCCCATGCCTCGTGGAGCCCTGGTAGGCGCCTCTCCGCCCGTGCCCAGAGTCATGTGTAGCCGAAGAGGAAATGACGCTGCGCCAGTTTAAGATTTCCGTCGCGACGACGCATAGACCGCCCAAACACCCACACCACAGCGCCCAGACAAGGGTACACGGGGCGAGCAATGCACCCAGGGTCCACGAGCGTGATTCCCGCCGCTCCGCCTCAGGCGCCGGCCATCGAGGCTCTGGCACTCGTCGCCGGATACGACTGTTTCGCCATTCCACCATCTTGTCCGCGCCCTCCCCTCGCCGCCGGCGTGGCGGTGTGAGCACGCCGGCCGTTTCCTCCGTCTTCCTTTGGCTTGCCTGCAGTAGCGCAGAGGCAGCGTCGGCACCAGTTTCTCTGGGCACGGATGTGCCGCATCATGTCACTCTAATGCAACCGCTGTGAGAGCGCTGTTTGGCCAACCGCTCAGGACCCTTCCCCGTGGGAGAAAGGAAAACAACATCCATGAGTCAAACGCGGCATCTGGATCACAGAGCTGCCAGCCTTCGGCGGCTAACGTTATCCCGCGCTCGCCCAGGCGAGGATCTGAGCCATCGTACCACCCTGTCCGTTGCTCTGGAGGGCGGCTCCCCTCCCTCTGCCCCCTCAGGGAGCGGACAACCTTCCCGTCTGGCTGAGGCGCAGCTGCTTCTTGCGCCCTCCATCGGCCCTTTGCGCGGAGTGGGCGGCCCCCGTCGAGGTGTTTCACTGGTCCCCGCCCTCCGTGCTACCACTTATCAGCGTGGGAACCGCCTCACTATACTGAGTCGTAGACCCTAAGCCACGTCCGGCTCCCGTGCTTTTTGCTGATGTGCCTTCACGTAATGCTGCCGCGGGTTGTCTCAGATCATCATTGCGTCCCGGTGACCTCATTCCGGCACTTGCTTACCCATGACGTACGAGAAATTGGTCCCGACAACACTTCAGTTGGCGCCTCTCACATCGCCAGAGTGCTGTCCGGACAGAAAACTTCTGCGGCAATCCCATGCAGCGCAAGCAGGATGCTGAGCGGCGGCGCTGAACGGGCGCGGGCATTTCGGAGAGCTCGATGACGGCAGGAAACGAGAAAGACAAACGGCGCTTCTTGCTCAACTGGCCGCAGAATACGACGGTTCTTGGCGAGACTGTGGCTGGAAATTGCAAGTGAAACTGACTCGGGCGCCTCAAACGCTCACGCCCATCGCTAATGTATTTAGTCAACCGTGATTAGCGATGTGTCGCCGTGTTTGGCCCCCACTTTGCATGCTACTTCAGCCTCCTACATCGAGGACCGAAGGTGGGCGGTGGGAAGCGAACGTGCGAGAAATGGCCAAGGACCTAGGACACATCATGAGCGTTTCTTTCGGCGCCGTACGTACGTATGCGCGTGCGGCCGCAAGGCGGCATGTTGCGGCACGTCAGCGTGATCCTTCGCAAAGTTGAAGGATGCTCGGCGCGTATCGCGCTTCTCGAGGCGCGGCTGACCTCGATGCACGGCGTGATGGAGCTTCGACATTTTCAGTCACACCTGCAGTGGAGTGTACACGCAACAGCGCATCTGCATTGCGAATCGGTGCTATGGCAGGCCGTAACCTTATTCCTCAGCGACGAAGTATGTGGATTGGTGGGGCAAACGTCGCCAATGCAGCAACGCGCTCCGCTATCACTTCGACCCCCTTCAGCAGAGGCACGGCAGGGACATGAGCTGCCCTCTGCAGCATAGAACTCAGCTACCAAGGTGTCTTATTTCCAGCAGATATTGCGATGCGGCGTCCATCTTGTCCGCCGTCTGCTTCGGCTTTTCCGAGCAAGCCGAGCGTTGATAAATGCGTATTGACGGGGGAAACGGCGGCCGTGGGTCATGACGGACTAAGAGCGTGTTTGCTGGACGGCAGAGTTGATGGAACTACCCGGTTTGATGTTAATAATGGTCTGTGGCCTACGTACCTGTGATAGTAAGCCACTCCGGCGAAGCGAATGTCGGATGAAGATAACAGTTGAGAGGCATTCGCTAAATCCCGTCTCGAAATCGCGGAGTCTCTCTCGGTGAGTTGGATCGGGCCTAAATTCATTGACTATACCTTTCCTTCTTCGACGGCTAAACCGACTTCCGTGAAACGAACGATACATCCGAAGTGTGTGGGCGTGCGGCGGTCCGGAAGCGGTGCGGGTCCATTGATTCTTAACATTTGGCCGGTAGCGCAATCCACAGTCGCTATGGCCATCTCGGAGAATGCTCGCCTTGAACGGGAGACGTACTCCCGAAGATAGTGGCGAGCATTCCGCCGCGGCGGTTAGCAGCAGGCTGGGTCCGGAGCCCACTCTGCCTATAGAGAAGGCAACGCTTTGACAGCAAGGACGAGGATTGCTAGCGTCTTCTTCTATCAATAGGGCTGGAAGGTGGTTATTAGCGCTGGGATGAGTGAGGTGAGCTTGTGGCTGCCGGCGATGGCATCGGAAGTGCATCGACGGGCGCCATGCTTGCACGCTGGTGAAGGAGCGGACGCCCAAAAGCTTCCTCCGCGGAGAGCGACAGAGCAACAGGCCCCTTTCATCATATGAAAGCTTCATTGCCTTCCGCGAGCTTCATTCGAAGCGACCGGCATCATCTAACTATGACGCAATATGTACGAGCAGGTGGGGAAGGAAGGACTGCGCACGCGTCTCATCCCCCTATTCATGGCTATGCGATCGCACCGGAGGGCGGCATGTTCCTGGGATCGTGACGTATGTCGGGGGATTTAGGAGACAATCTACAGTGACCCAGCGCCGACAGAAGGTTGCGGCGACCACCTGCGAGATTTAGTTGCGGCCCCGACGAGGAGGGTCTGCAGTGAGGCCCGGGGGACAGATGGACCCTTAGGCCCCCTTTTCTCTCCAGTGCCCGCCAGCGTCACTCCCTCTTGTCCGCAACGACCCGCTGTAGCATGGCAGGACACGCACGGCTCCGCGGAGCATCGTGCACACGGCGTTCGACATAGCACGGCGACTCGCGGGCTCCGTGGATGGACGAGGGGCGCTCATTGCAGTGCCCTGTATGCAGACTTCAGCGGCGGAGCCTATTCGGGGTGACTGCCTGGGCAGAATGTGTACGTCCGTTCGAAATACTCGCCTGGCAGGGCGCGTGGGCGCCCAGCAACCCGGTCCCCGCGGCGGGTACCTAGGACTGCTCTACAGCATTTCCCGCCGCTTGGCGGGGAGCTGGAAAGTCGCTATACAGAGCACGAGAGGCGGCGCTCAGGACAGACGCCATTCTATTATTCTGCCATAATCGGCCCTATATCCCGGGGCAGCAGGGCTGTCGGTGGCAGTCCCAGGCGGGCTGCTCGAAGCAAGGTTTTTGGTACAGACGTCCCCTCCTTTACCTCACCACCACAGCGACAGCTGCCGCGGTCCTCGACGCTCCGATTGGGGCAGCAGGCTCGGTGGCAGAGCAATCGGCCGCCTCACGAGCTCGGAGTGCCAGGCCGGGGTGGCAGCCATGCGCGTTCCCGCAACAAGCGCCAGGCACGCGGCAGCCCGTCTGCTCTGCTGCTGTCCCCCTTGCACCAGAGGCCCGCCTGCGACTCGGTAGGATCTAAAGTGCTATGACTCTACCTGGGGGGACGATCTGCCCGCCTGCGACTCAGGCTACGGCAGCACGCATCTTGCCCCCAGGCTACAAGCTTTTCTGGTCCTCGCAGTGTTTCCGGGTAGCCCGAGAGCGCCTTCTCTGCGCCCCCCATGCTCGCCTCCCCCGCCTGATCGACGTTCTAGAAAAGACGGTTGGATTGGAAATCCGCCGCACTGGCGAGCGTGGCGGCGCGGCGGTGAAGACGGAGGAGTCTGCGGTGCTGCCCTCCGTAACGGCCGAACGGCCTGCGCGCGCAGCATGCCGTTTTCGTCGCGGAGAAGGCGGCGAGCTCGTCTGGCGACGTCGGTCTGATGGCCAGCCTTATAAAGACACGCGCCGCCCTACATATTTTCGGTTTGGCTCTCCATCTCGCAGCCAACTCTAAAGACAGCGCGTTCGGCGTCTCTGGCAGCGAGAGGCGCGCCCATGGCACAGAGTGATGTTTGAAGAAAAACGGCCGCGTCTGCACCACCCTTGGGACGGGCAGGGGACACCCGGCTTGGGGGGTAGAGGAATCGTACGACTTTCGAACCGCCACAGCTGCAGTGCTCGAATCAGAACGTACCACGAGAAAGACCCTTTTATCAGCGCATTCAGCGCGTCGTCAGGGCCGCATGGTATCAGGATTGGTGTCGGGCAAGGCCTGGACTGCCGCATTGCCATGGCGTTGGGACACTGCGGTGCACTGCCTGTCCGGCAATCCGGGGAGCAGGCGCCGCCAGAAACAAAGTTATTGTTTTGCGGTCCGGGCACGCACGACAGCTGCCCCGTCGCGGCCGCCGACCGGAGAGCCCGTCGAGCCGTCGGGAGGCGCCCGCCGTGTCAGCCGGCTCGGCCGCCGCGCGCGAGTCCTGCGGTGAGCGCGCCGCGGCGACGAGCTGCTGGCGGTGCTGACGGCCGGCACGTCCCACGTCCAGCGCGCCAATATCACGGCAGGGTTCATCTCGAAGCGACGGCCAATCAGCGCCGCGCGCCGCCGACACCACCTCACGTCGTCGACGTCCGCCCGTGCCCGTCGCACGCGCGCGCAGCCAATGGCGCGCGCACCGCAGCGGCGTGTCGCTGACCGCATGTCGAGAGAACGTGTGGGGCCTGGCGTTCTGATCACATGCGGATCTGCTGCGGCAGATCCAGCGGGACGCGCAGAAAAGGGTCGCGAGGCAGAGGGCGGCGCGCTGGGCTTCTGGAAGGCGCGGGAAGGGAAATGAGAGGGCGGGAAGGCTAAAGGCCACGTGTTGGTGGAGCTGGCTGCAACGGCCATCTTCCCACGCGCTGCGCGTCGGCTGGCGGGCGGGCGGCGACGCCGTTTTCGAAACTCGACAGATCTCGGGTAGTGGCCTTGCGCATGGCGGTAGGGCGGTGCGGGGGTGAAGCTTGAAAAGATTGACTTCTGAGACCCTGGTGTTGTGCTGCCGAGCGTCTGCACCATGTTTCGCATCGTCCCGGCTGGAGTGCCACCGCGCGCGCGCTGGCAGGTACCTGTACGCTGCTGCTGAGACCGCCGCCGCCCAGCCTCTGCAGCGCCGCCCCTGGCGTCCACGCTCCGCCCTGCACGCACGCCATCACGTGCCGCGCCCGCCCGCCCGCCCGCGCCTGTCAACCACGAGGTGGCGTAGAGGGCGATCCCGCACAAGCCTGCGCGCCCGCCGGCGACAAGGCTTGCGCGATCCCCGTCTAGGCCTGTTCGAGGCGCGCTGGCGGATCGCTGCGAGGGCGACGGCTGGTGGTGGTTTGCCCGCCGCCCTTGCTTGCCCAGGGCCTGCTTGCGAAACTGGAATGCGCTACATCATCATGCACCCGCCCGCAGTGCTCCAACTCCCCCTGGCTGCGCACCTTGAATTAGGCGGCGCGACGATCCGACTGCTGCCAATTCCAAATCGCCGGCCAATTGCGACGGCCGCTCGCGGCCAGTGCAGCCACGCTGGACGCGGCCGTTGGAGCTGTGATGCCTCGCTGACTCCTGCGGCGGTTGCAACGGGCAGCAATGCGAGAGATTGTGAGTCGCCGGGCCGGGGCCACGGCATCTTCCTTCGCCATCCCTGGCCAGTGACGGCATTCCGGCGCTGCATAGGGGACGCAGCGGGGCCGATCAGGCCATGGGCGCCCGCCGCTGCACGTGGGCTGATGAGGCCTGAGGAGCCCGACGGGCGTGCGCGCTCTGCCTCTGCGAACACGGTGAGCAGGAATCAGCAGATGCAGGTGCAGGATCGCCCTATCGAACGACGCGACACCGGGACCCGCCGCGCGCGAGTGGTGAGTGGCCTGGGTGCGCGCCGGAGTGGGCGCCGGCCGACTAGCGAGCACACGGGAGGCGTTTGGGCGCGCAGGCGTCGAAGGCGGCGGCTGCCAGGCTCGGCATGCTGCAAAGAGGAACTTCACCACGTGGGTTTCGGTGCCGGCGCGCTTGGCTTCGGCGACGCCTGCGGCGCATGACTCGCCGCCCCAGCACGGCTCGACGCGGCTCGTGAGCGATCCGCGCACGCAGACGCAGCACCCATCATCACGACGAGGGCCCGCCGTGACGAGGCCGACCTGCTTCCCGGGAATGAGCTGTCCGGCTTATATCCGCCACGCCCGCGGGAAGCGGCCGGGACGCCTGCACGCCGCCCGACGGCCACAGGCGGCTCTTGTCACCACCGCGCGATGCTGCAGCAGCGCCGCCGTGTCACCTCGCACGCCGCCTCGACGCACGCAATCCAGGCGCGCCCGTGCGGTGTCTCTGCAATGTGCTCCTATAGCGGTGCCTGTGCCTGGACCGCCGGGCCTGAGCGGGCTCGCGCGCTTGCCTGCTCTCTCCAGCCGGCCAGCTAGCCCGAAAGCGGCGGCCATGCGCTTTGCTGCACTCCTTCGCTCGCGGGCGCGCTGCCATTATTCCGCCCGCCTTCCGCCTGGCAGACGCGCGCCGCGTCGCCGGGCCGCCAGGGCGAAGCGAGTTGTCAGACTCGTTTCGGGCTCGCGAGCGCACAAATGAGCGTTTTGGATTGAGCGCGACGTGGGGTGCGCGTCGGGGGCCCGCCTGCTTGCGGCGGCGCGCACGTGTGGGCGCGGTCTCGTCGGAGATTTTAGCTGCGCACGACGCCGGCCAGCGACGCTCGCGCGCGCCTCCAGGCTGCGCGCACCCGAGGCTCGCAGCGCGCGACAGCGCGCGGGCGGACGGGCTGGAAGTATAAGGGATGGGGCCTGTGTAATTTCCAGCGCGCCGGCAGCCGGAGGGCTGGCTGGCTGCGCGCCGACGTGGTGGGCGGCCTTGCCGCCAGGAACATGCCTGCGCGCCCGGCATTGGCTGAGAGGCGAAAGGAAAGCTGCGGCGCATCCCGGCCGCAAAAACGTGGTCTGGGTGCGGGGAGGCACGTGGAAGGCATGGGAGGCAGGCAAAGATGAAGATCTCGAGTCGATCCCCACCGCTGCGTCGTCGCCGCGCAGCGGTGTGGCCGCCAGCCTGGCGCGCAACACGTGCGCCGGCGGATGCGACAGGTCAGCTTGCCTGCGCCCGCCACTGCGACCCAGGGCGCCCGCTGCGTGCAGGGCGCCGCCCGCCTGCCGCGAGAGACACACATAACTGCGCGCCGCCCGGGCTGGCTGGGAGCGGCGGGCGGCGTGCGTGCAACACCAGCGCCGCCTCTCCTGTCGCAGCGAATTGACCCGAGGGCAGTGGAGCCGCGGTTCTAGAAGGCGTTCGACGCGCGCAGCCAGCGCCGCGTCTGACCACCTGCCGGACTTTTCGCAGCTCCGCGCGCACCGCAGGCGCCCGTCTCAAGCAGCACATACCTGCGTCGTTACACGGCAACGGGGCGTCTAGCACGGCGACGAGGGCCAACGGTGCTGCAGCTCTGAAACCCGGGTCAGCGCTTTGGGCCGGGCGCAGCAGAGCGCTGCGGCGCTTGAAGAAAACGTGCTAGGAGGCCGCTCTGCACGGCGGGACGCGACCCGGATGAGATGCAGCGGCTCTGCGCGCCGCGCGCTGTTTGGCGGGCGCGCTGTTGGGCGCAAGGAGACGCTGCTGCAGGCGTCTGACGGCAGGCGCGCGACGGCGGCGAGGTGGCACGCCGCTGCCCTGCCCGCCCCCGAGCAGCGCGCGGCCGGGGCCCCTGTGCCCGCGCGCATGCCCGCGCCCTCGTCTTCTTCTTCTTTTCCTCCTCGAACACCAGCCGCGCGCGCCCGCCGCGGGCCCGCCGCGTGTCTCTGCCCGCCAGCTCGCGCGCCCGCAGCCGACACTGCGCGCGGCAGGGCAGCGGCGTCGCCTGCGCGCGCATGGCATGATGCAGAGCGGCGCGGCCGTGCTCGCGGGCTTGGGCTGCTTGGCGTCTCAGAGTGACAGCAATACGAACCCACTTATCTTGTGACAAACTCGATCTTGCAAGGATTATCGCGTGGGAGCCACAGGGGCCGAGGGAGGCGGCCGGGGCGTCTTTTTGCGATGGCGGACGCCATACGATCATCCTAAGGCCCGCGTCTTGCTTAGCCCTGTTGGAAAAGGTCGGTCGACTCGTGAAGTTAAACCCTGAGCCGGCTAGTCAGCGTACCCACCTTTAGGCCAAAAGACTCCCTCGCGACGCTCTGATGCCGCATACTATTGCTTCTTCTCCCTCGCCCGCCCGCCTCCAAGTCCCGTCGAGGCCTCCTTCCACCACCCCTCCCACCACCACCACTGCCACCGCCGGCTCCCCCAGCGCACCGCTTTCCTGCCCAGCACCCGCTCCCCCTGCCCGTCCTGCGCCCGCCGTTACGGCTTCGCTGCCTCGCCCAGCCCGCCCCGGCGACCCCAGCACTCGCAGACTCTCCACCGACCGTGGTCTGGGAGACTTCAGCTGGCTGTCTCGCCGTCTGCCCGGCTTGCACCGCAAACCCTCTGCGGTGACCAGGATTGAAAAGGCAGGAGCGCCGCGCCCGCACCCGGAAGCGTCATCGCCGCCCGCCGTCCACGCTGCCGCAGCACCGAGCCCTGTGAGGCCGCAAATCGCTGATCAGGAACCACGCGACGCTCCCGACAACCCGTATTCGCAATCTGTGGAGGTGCTGCCACAGACGCAGAGCGCGCCCCATCCGGAAACGCGGTCTCACAATCCCTCCGCGCCACTGCCGGCTGCGAGCTCACCCCGCCGCCTGTCGAGTGACGCGCACAGCAGCCTCCGCGACTCCATTGACCACGGCTTGCGTCAGCACTCCCGTCCCGCTATAAACCTCGAGAACCCCCCGTCCCACCCGCCAGCACAGGACCGCGCCCGCGCCAAGGAGCCCAAGATGCATCAGACTTCGTCGAGACTACTTCGGATGACCGATGATGATCGGCCATTCACAAGAGTAAGTGCATCGCCCAGACCCTTTCGCCTCTTGCCCGCGACGTGCGTGCCTGCTTTTCATTTCTTTCGGGCGAAGCGCCCAGCCGACGGAGGCATTGGCCCCTCAATGCGGTTGTGCGGGGGGTTTTGGGTGGCGATGGCGATGGGACATGGCAGAAGCCATTGAGTCCCACCCGTCGCCCATCCTGCCGCTGGCGTCCCACAAGCCTTCCGACTTTCCGAAGTTCCACCATGGCACCCGGAGCACGTTTCTCAGGTCGATGGGCGCCGTCCACAGGCGAGACAGTCGACCGCTTAAGAATTGAAAACGTGCCGGGAGCGGAACGTCGATCTGTCGTTTCGTTGCTTTTTTGCTCGGTTGACCTCATCCCTGGATTCGATCGCAGCTGACACATCCGCCCGCAGGATTTCAAAGATCTGTTCTCCACGCTCATGGTCAGCCTGCCCCTGACGCCGCACCGCGTAAGATGGCAGAAGATCGACCACAGTTTCACCTCGGAGGAGGCCATGACGAACTTGGGCTCGCTGAAGTTCTCGCAATCAAACCGCATGCCGGATCCGAAGGATCCATCAAGGATTGTTACCACCACTACCACGACCACCTTCTCCATGGCCAAGGAAATGGCTCGCTCGGTTTGCCAGAAGTTCTTGGAGGCTCGCTTCATCGAATCGGTTGAAGGCAAGACGGATTTCATGTCGAAGACGGCGGTTTGGCAGATGACTCCTAAGGGCATGCACGTGTTGCAGAGATTTTGCCAGCGCAACGGTATCAACCAGAAGCACGTCTACGAAGTCCTAGACTCGCCTCGCAACACTATGCACTTGGTCATTCTGGAGCGTGAAATGGATTCCGACAAGCTGAACCATGATCAAGCCACGATCGAAGTTGTCTTCCGTCGCTTTGTTGGCCACGAAGGCCCTAACGCTAAGGCGAACACCGCGCAGGCCGATTCTGACTCGCTGAATGAGTACTCGACTGGTATGGTTGGTGTGAAGATGGCAAGGGAACGCAAGATCGGCGACAAGATTTACATGAACACCTTTACCGGCAAGGCCTCCGTGGACTGGCTCATGGACTGCAGCACCATGGTGGACAAAAGGGAAGCTTACGAGATGTGCTCGCTTTTCTACGAGTTCGGCCTGATGGCTCCTGTTGAGTCGTTTCCCAACAGCAACCGCTTCCAGCCCACCAAGAGTGCCATCTACTACGTTACCGAGAAGGGCCAGAGGATTGCAGGCTGGATACAGAGCCCAAAGTCATCGCTCAACGGTGATGCCGCCGCCGCCGCCGCCGCCGCTCGGCCGCGTGAGGGCACGACGAGGGATTCCAACGCGAACCGCATGACTGTCATCATTCGTGACCCGGCCCTTCGTCTGCTCTTCAGGGAATTCCTGCGCGAGACGCACTGCGAGGAGAATTTGTCCTTCTACCTGGATGTGAGCGAATTTCTCGGCGGATACAAGCAGGCCAAGAGGCAAAATCAGAGTCCCAAGCTTGAGATCATCAGGGAAACGCTGGCCGCAGCATACAGTAAGCTACCATGACGGCCATCACAATGACGACGGTTTCTAACCCAATCTAGGTCTCTACAATGCGTTCCTTGCCCCTGGCTCCCCCTGCGAGTTGAACATCGACCACAGCTTGAGAACGGCTCTTGCTGCGCGCATGACCCGCGCCGTTGGAGATGATGACGCCATGGTGCGGAGTCTGGATGAAGTTGCAACGCTCTTCGACCAGGCACAGAACTCGGTGTTTAAGCTCATGGCTAGCGTAAGCGATTTGCAATCTTTACGAGTTTGAACGGTCAGCTAACAAAGCGACTAGGACTCGGTCCCCAAGTTCATGAGGGAGCCCAAGTACGCCTCGGTCATTCGCGACCGCAACCTGGACGCCGC
This sequence comes from Neofusicoccum sp. Z2, assembly GCA_037356115.1. Taxonomy (NCBI): domain Eukaryota; kingdom Fungi; phylum Ascomycota; class Dothideomycetes; order Botryosphaeriales; family Botryosphaeriaceae; genus Neofusicoccum; species Neofusicoccum sp. Z2. The sequence continues at coordinate 142,585 of JBAWJY010000022.1, forward strand.
TCCCACGTCGTTCACCAACTCGAACAGCGCCGGTCTTGCCGCCTCATAAAACGATCAGTGCTTGTGCCTCGATGACCCCAAATCCGACCCTTACACCATCCCACGCTCCGAGTCACGCGCCCCGACGCCCGCCACGCGATAGATTGATACCAGAGTACATCGGCGGGCATCCCGCGCGACCGAGTCTGCCTCGGCAGATGCGGGGACAGCGACGAAACCTCAGCAGAGGGTTAGCACGCGTCCGAAACGTCACGTACAGGCAATGGAGTTCTTGGGATGGGGCTCATTGCAACCTTCGGTTTATATTGTTTTTCCTCGTCACATTTATACTCTTTTCACGATTGGGTTTTCGATATCCTTCTTCGCATTGGGCTTGCGGGGCCCTCGACACTCGTTCGCCCAAACCTTTGTTTTCCTGTTTTCCGGTATGATTTGGGTTTTCTTCGCGCGACACTCACGGCACACGGGGCTAGACTGGCGTTTCCGGGGGTTTTGCAAAAACAAGAGCTTTCATCTGTCGGATAGCCGGTTTTGGTTATTCTGCATCTATTTACCTCTGCGCTTTGGACACGCTTTACTCGCAGGGGGTGGCTGTGGTTTGGTGGCAGAAACTGGCACGGGGGAAGGAAGAGAGCTAGAGAGTTTGAGTGAATTGAGGCTCAGCAACGCCGCCATGTATCATACTGTCTAGGAATCAACGAACCGTCATAAGTGCAGAGCAGCGCGCCGCAGCGGCCGCGGTGATGATGTAATCGGCTGCCCCGTGCTCGTGATATTAACGCGAAAAGGTGCGTCTGCCTGCGCTGCTGACTCGGCGCGCCAAAGCCCGCGTTTGCACCACCCGCCATGCCGCCATGCGAAACCCGCGCTCCGCAGAGGCTATAAGTGTCGTGCCTGTTGCCTGGTAGCTGCTGCCGCTCGTTCTCCCCCTCCTGCCGCCCGCAATGGGTCCTCCGCCGAATGTGAGTCGCTCTGTCCAGCGCCGCGCCTCTCCTCCGCGCGAGCAGCAGCGCACAGCGACGCTGAGATGGCTAACGAGCGCGCTGTGCAGTCACAGGTGGCGCCACTGCCGGCGGACCTGCCCTTCCGCGTCGTGTCCAAGACCATAGGACAAGGCGCGTATGCGTTGTAAGTGTCTCAGCGCATCTAGCACACGACCCACGCTGACGGAAACGCACAGCATCCGCAAGGCCGTCCCTCTGGCCGCGTCAAGCCCCGTCATCGCCGTCAAGTTCATCAACAAAGAGCACGCGTACCGCACCGGCCGCCTGAAACCAAACCAGATCCAGCACGAGGTCACCCTCCACCGGCACCTGGGCCGACACCACAATGTCATACAATATCTCAGCCACGGCGAGGACCGGCTGTACACCTGGATTGCCATGGAGCTGGCCGAGGGTGGCGACCTGTTTGACAAGATCGAGGCCGACGAGGGCGTGGGCGAGGACGTGGCGCACCTGTACTTCACCCAGCTGATCAATGCCGTGGGCTACATGCACTCCAAGGGCGTGGCGCACCGCGACATCAAGCCCGAGAACATGCTCCTGTCGGTCGACGGCGACCTCAAGCTGTCCGACTTTGGCCTCGCCGCGCTGTTCCAGAACAACGGCAAGAAGCGCCTCTGCAACAGCGTGTGCGGCAGCCCGCCCTACATCGCTCCAGAGATTGTGGCCGGCAAGAAGTCCAAGGCCGTCGACGTGCTGGATAAGGGCTACGAGCCGAACATCGCCGACGTCTGGTCGTGCGGCATTGTGCTGTTTGTGCTGCTCGTGGGCAACACGCCGTGGGACGAGCCCACCCGCGCCAGCTACGAGTTCAACGAGTACGTGAAGACAAACGGCCGCACGACCGACGAGCTGTGGCAGAAGATCCCGCCCGAGATCGCGTCCCTGCTGCGTGGGATGCTCAAGCTGGATCCCCGGGAGCGCTTCACGCTCGACGAGATCCGCACGCATCCCTGGTACACGCGGGCCAATCCTCACCTCAGCCAGTCGGGCACGGCAGCCAACCCAATCCGTCTGGCCACGCAGATGCTGGAGTCGCTGCGCATCGACTTCAATGCTGACCCGACCGCGTCGCAGCGCGAGCAGCAGCAGCGCGACATGGACGCCATGGACGTGGACAGCCAGCCCGTCAGATTTGCCGCCACGCAGCCTGAGACGCTCGTCGTGGATACGCCGTTCGAATGGGAGCGGCCGCCACGTATCGCCATCAGCGAGGGCTTCAGCGCCTCGCAGCCGACACCAGAGCTGCACACGGCCAACGGGTCGCGGCACCAATCTCGCGTGTCGCACGAGCTGCTTGGCCGCCTCGCTGACGACCCATCGCTCTCTCAATTCACGCCCACGCCCTCGGTCCCGCTGAGCCTGACGCAGGCCGCCCGCCGCTTCGGCGACATCGTACCCGCGCACTCGCTGGCCCGCTTCTTCAGCCCGCTGCCCTTCTCGCTGCTGCTGCCGTCCCTGGGCGAGGCGCTCCACCGGCTTGGCGTGCCCGTCGCGCCGTTCCCGGCCAGCGCACTCGAGGGCTACGACGCTGAGGCTTATATCAGAGTCAAGACGGTGGACGGCCGTCAGCAGGGGCTGAACGGCACGATTATCGTCGAGCGTCTTGACCGCGACGTCAGCGAGGTGCGGTTCGTCAAGGTCAAGGGCGACCCGTTGGAGTGGCGGAGATTCTTCAAAAAGGTCGTCGTCCTGTGCAAGGATAGCATCATGGTGCCCGGTTGACGTGGTACCTCGGCCTCACTGAGATCCTGATGGCGAGTAAGAGACCATTGGTAGGCAAACTTATTTCTTTTCCGTCCGGAACGATTGGTGTTACGATGGTATGTAAGACTAGGAGATACCCGGGGACACATGAGCATTTCGGTCCTCTGTGGCATCATTTTCAAATTTTTTCCCCATTTTTTCCACTGTTGGATTGCAAAAGTTGAGAAGCATTTTTTTAGCGTAATGGTTTGCATTGGAGATCGGATCAATGTTCCCGGCATCTGATGAAATGGATCGTAGGTAGACTTTGATGTTTTTTCTCGCCTTAGACAATGGTGTTCTGGATTACAAGTTGTAAAAGGAATTACCCATTCAATGTTTAGGAAAAGAATACGCCGTTTCCTGTTTGTAAATCGAAAAGACGAGAGCCATATCCGACGCCAGAAGATGCTTTCCCAGGCGAGGTTGCGCGGTTTACTAATCTTCGATATCGACCGACATCAACCCCATCAAGCCGATTGGGCATTTGTCTTTCCTCCACCAGGCTTTTTACCTTTGTCTCGCCAACTTAGGATAAATGAAAATGTGGAGCCGCCGAAACAGGGACCTCAGCATGTGCCATTACTTTTTTTTCTGCTCCCAAACGAGGTTCAACCGGGCCTAACAAGATGGATGATGTTGGAGCCCAACCATTCCACCAATACCGTTCAAAATACCCGCATTAGCCGTATCATCACTTCCTAGGACGGCGACCACTGCCACCCACGCAGCGCGGGTCTTAAGGACGGCAGCGGAGCCCCTCATGCGGGCAGAGGGGTAGAAGAGACGATAGCTCCAGCCTTAGTAGCTTTTTTTTTGGGCGGTAGGTGTGTATGCTCTAGCTGGAATGGAGAGCGATGTCAAGGATGGATTAGATGAAGGAATTGGAGGGGAAGACTGGTGAGTTTTGGCCGGCACGAAGCCGCAGGCACTGCGCTCTTCGTCTCCCGAAAAGCAGGTTTGCTAGCTAGCGTGATCTCACAGACTCGCATTCTTATTTACTCTATGGACATCGAGGGCTGTGGAATCAATAGGTGGTAGTCTCGATGTGATCGATAGCAATTGTGGCTTGTAGGAGGTGGTGCTTCTGCTGGAAATGCTTAGTACGATGGGGGACGGTGAATGAGTCAAGATCCTCTATTCTTGCTCTGATTTGCTTTCTCAACTTTGCTTCGCAGCTTGTGGACCATATTCCCACCTTTATCTTCCTTTTCCTCCAATAAGAAGCAACACAGGAAGAGGAGAGGCTGTGGAGAACGTAACATGTCATGCTGTACCATTGAGGGCGATGAAAGAGGATGATTTTCATGGTGGTGATCAGTAAATCACGAGTAAGGAAGAACAGGCTTTTTTCAACCAATTGCTGATTCAAGAGTCATCTGTTTTCAGAGAGAGGGAAGCCAAGAGTGTGCATAGACGTCCCCATGATGTGATTAGGCTCAATGAGCTAAACGCTCCGCGTTCGGGCCGCTGTCGGCTGCCTTTCGAGTGGGTGTCCTTGATAAGATAGAAACTCTTGTAAGTGACACCGATCTCTGTTGTCTTTGCCTGTAATAATATTAGAAAACCTAGCTGTATTTCACCCTAGACATAGTACAGGTAGCACATTAAACAGCGTCACGAACATATTTGCTACAAGCAGCTTAATCAAATTGGAGGTATCAATCCATTCTCTGCTGGTTAGTGCAATTATGCGTGATCATCTGCGAATCGGAAAGAGATTCCACTTGCTGCATTGGCGGGACAATGTTGTCATTGGGACTGACGGGGAGAGCACTTTCAATGACAGAACAGAATTGAAGATAGGAGTCTCGGATTGGACTGGGAAAGTGGTGGAGTTTTATCTCTTGACGAAGCTTATGGGCGAGGAATAATCGCAGGGACACCGGGACGAGAGATTGCGCAAGAATATGGCGAGGAGATTGGTGATTATACAAAGGCACAATGACGGTCATTTCAAGACAAAGCCACCTTGAACAGCCCTGCCATTTGAATTATTTTTTTGAGCTCCTTTCATCAAGAGAAGGGCTCAACAGTCCAGTTACCTGCCCTCCCATCTATCAGGTATCGTTCACACGGTTGCCTCACTCAAAAACCGAAGGAGGTGCCCTCGCGCACCCTTGACAGCTTTCCACGGTTAAAAATTTCAAAGCCCCCTGCTTCATGCTGCTGCTGCTGCTGCTTCAAGTCCTCGCTTTTTTCGTCCTCTAGTTCGTTTCGGGGAAAGAAGAAAGATGATCCCGCCCAAACACCACGTTTTTTTGTCCTCGCCCGAAACAATGCCTCATGATGCATGGGAAACCACGGGTTTTCGGCCCCGTTTCTTGCTTGGAAAAGAACTTCGTGTTCAAAGCGCTCACTGCTCGCGATTCTGGCCGCCGCGGCCGCCCTTTCTGCGGTCGCCTTGGCCGCCCTTCTGGCCGCCTTCGCCGGACAGGGCGTCGCCGCCGCCGAGGGTGAGGGCGGCCGTTGCTAATCTGTTGGACAGGTCGATCTGGGTGCGGATGGTGTTGGCGAGGTAGGAGACAACGAGGACGTCCTGGATGTGGTTGTTGCTGGCCGGGTGTTAGCATGGTTCTGGAGGGTCTAGAGAAAGAAAGAGTAGCGTACAAGTCGCGCTCGATGTCGGCCGGGTCGACCTTGGGGGCCAGCGACAGGGCGTTCATGAGGAACTGGCCGAGGGCGCTCGAGGGCTGGGCCTCCTCGTCGAGGACGTTGTTGACGTAGTTGGAGACGCGGTCGAGCATCTCGAGAACCTGCTCGACGGCGCGCTCGAGCGACTCAATGTCGGTCAGCACGGCCTGCTCGCGGTCCTCGCGGTCCTTGGCGGCGGATATCAGCTCGAGGCCGCTCTTCTCGGGCTCGCCGTACTTGATGTCGTGGGGGACCGGGATGAACAGGCAGCTGTCGGCGGCGCGCTCGGGGGTGACGCCGATGGGGGCGGAGATGTAGGTGCGGGCCTCGATGTCCTGGCCGGGGGCGGTGGAGACGGTCAGGTGCACGGCCGGGTAGGGCCAGGTGCCGTCGCCCTGCTGGCCGTAGAAGTTCTGGATGAGGGCGGAGAAGGTGTTGAGCTCGGCGGACGTGGCGTACCAGCCGACAAGCACCTCGCGCGGGTTGGCGCGCAGGTGCAGGGCCAGCATCTGCTTCTGGTAGTCCATGTCGACCTCGACCTGCTCCTGCGTCTCGGTGTGCGGCACGGCGTAGCAGTTGCGGATCTCGACCTCGGTGCCATCCTCGCTGCGCACGCCGAGCAGGGTGCCGATGACGCGCTCCTGGTCGGGATTGCGGCGCAGCGAGTGGTCGAGGATGGAGAACAGGGCCTGTCGCAGCGGTCAACGATGGCTCGGGGGGCCCGCGGACGGGGAGCACGCACCTGCGGTTGAATCACGACGCTGAGTGGGGCGGTGGACGGCTGCGCGCCGATGTGCGCGGGGCCCAGCGGGCGGGCGAGGTGCAGGAACGAGTCGGCGTCGGCCATGGCGGGCAGCGTGGTGGCGGAGGCGTGGGCGGAGGCGCGGGCGGGGGTGCGGGCGAGGGCGAGAGGGTGAGGGCGTGGCCGGTGGAATATCTTTTGGCGATGCCCGGCGTTGGCGCGCGCACAGATGGTGTGCGCGAAATCCCCAGCAAGCGATTAGATAGCTACGGCCGGCGCCGCGCCCGCCCGCGCACAAACTTTTCCTGCTGCCAGCCCGCTGCCTCGCCGCTCCCCAGACCGCAGCAATGGCGCCCTTCCGCGGACGAGGCGCCTTCAGAGGCCGCGGCCGGGGACGCGGCCGTCCCAGGGGCGGTGCGCGCGCGCCCCCCCGCGCCGCCTTCGCCGTGTCTCGCATCGAGGACCCCGACAGCGACTCCGACAGCCCGGCCGTCGACGACGAGCCCATGCAGTCCGACCCGGAGAGCGGTCTGTCCGGCAGCGACGGCGACGAGGAGCTCGCCGCGCCCGCCGCCCGTCCGTACGCAGCCCTGCTGCAGTCTCTCCAGCAAGACAGCCACGACGGCCCCAGGCAAAAGAGGCGCAAGCTCGCCCACCAATCTGCAGCCTCTCCGCCGCCCGTGGAGCCGGAGGAGGACGCTGTGCCGGAGGCGCTTGGCGGAGACGACGCAGCGGACGACGACGACGCGGCCGGATCCGACGAGGAGGAAGACCTGTCCGATCCCTTCGAGGCCCACTTTGCCCGTCCTGACGACAACGAGCTGGCCAAGAAGCTCAAGGCCATCTCGGAGAACCGCTGGGAGACGCGCAAATCTCAGGCCGCCGGACTCGGCAGATGCAGCACCCTAACTCCCGGGGCTCTCGAGCCTCCAAAGAAGGCGGTCTCTTCGCCTGACCAGCTAAGGATCAAGAGAAGGCTGCTGTCCAAGGCGAAGGAGCTGATGCCTGAGTTCAGCGACCTGCAGAAGGGGCTGGTGCCGCCGCTCTTTGCCTACCAGGACGTTCTTTTCGGCGCCAGGACCGTGAAAAATGCCGAGAGCCTACGCCAAATCACTTGTCTCCACGCGCTGAACCACATCTTCAAGACGCGAGACAAGGTTCTCAAGAACAACGCCCGTCTGGCCAGAGACCAGGAGAACGAGGATGCCGAGTTCAGAGACCAAGGCTTCACTCGACCAAAGGTCCTTATGCTGCTCGAGACGAGACAATCATGCGTCAGAGCCGTCGACACCATCATGCAGCTGTGCGAGCCGGAGCAGCAGGAGAACAAGAAGCGCTTCCAGGAGAGCTATTCCCAAAGCGAAGACCGGTTCTCTGAGGACAAGCCGGAGGATTTCCGCGAGCTCTTTGAGGGCAACGATGACAACGAGCACCGTATGGGCTTGAAGTTCACGCGGAAGACGGTGAAATACTTCTCGCAGTTTTACAACTCAGATATCATTTTTGCCAGCCCTCTGGGTCTGCGGAGAGCAATTGAAAAGGGCGGAGAGTAAGTCTCTGTGTGGAACAAACTTGGGGGGCTGAGTATTGACGAGTTCTCTACAGCAAGAAGAAAGACTATGACTTCCTTTCTTCCATCGAAGTCGTCATTGTTGACCAAGCAGATGCCATGCTGATGCAAAATTGGGAGCACGTTGAATACGTCTTCGAGCACCTGAACCTGCAACCCAAGGACGCGCACGGCTGCGACTTCAGCCGCGTCCGAACGTGGTATCTCGACAACCAGGCTGCTCACATGCGGCAAACGGTTGTGCTGTCCGCGTACCTGCAGCCGGAGCTCAACAGCCTCTTCAACAAGCACATGCGCAACGTTGCCGGCAAGGTCAAATTCCAGCCGGAGTGTGAGGGCGCGATGCTCGACATCGGCCTGCAAATCAAGCAGACCTTCTCGCGCTACGACTCCACATCTCCAGCCTCAGACCCTGACGCTCGCTTCGAGTATTTCACCAGTGCCATCATCCCAGCGCTGAACCGTCTCCCCAAACCTGCGGACGGCGGCCAAGGCGTCCTCATCTTTGTTCCTTCCTATCTCGACTTCGTACGCGTGCGCAATTACTTTGCAACGTCTACCGCCACGCAAAACATCTCCTTTGGCGCCATCTCAGAGTACACAGAGCAGGCAGAGGTCCGGAGAGCGCGTTCGCATTTCTTGACTGGCCGGCACTCCGTCTTGCTGTACACGGGCCGTGCGCACCACTTCCGCAGATACCATGTCAAGGGTGCTAAACGCGTCATCATGTATGCCCTGCCAGAGAACCCCTTCTTCTACCAGGAAATGGTGGGTGGGTTTTTGGGCAGCTCGATAGCGGAGGGCAAGGTTGATCCTAGTGAGACAAGTGTGAGGGCGGTATTCTCAAAGTGGGATGGGCTGAGACTGGAGCGGATTGTGGGGACGAAGAGAGTGGGGAGTATGTTGAGGGAGAAGAGCGGTGATACCTTCGATTTCATTTGAAAAGGGAATAAGCAAACCAAAATACAAGTAGCGATAACTCTCAGCATGAGAATGTGGCGTTGAAAGCGTTGGTGAGATTTGTCTGGGCATGAATAGATTATGCCTTCCTTCACTCTCATCACGTCTACAGCGCAAAACATTGGGCTCGTGATCACTATTCTGTACACAAACGAAATTTAACTAACCCCTCTTTATTATGATGTTTTGCATATTTTTCAGTCTCCTGCGTTCATTCATTGATTGGTCTTGATTGATATGATATCGACTATTGTAGAATCTCTGCAGTCAGATGAAGAGCGGCTTTTCCATTCACTAAATGCGCGGATTCGAGTGGGCGAAGGTGGACCTGCCAGTTGACCGAAAGAAACATTCGTGTTGACCTTTTTCGGAAGAATTGATGCTCCAAAAACTGCTTGGGGAGTAAGTACTGTGGCGGATGGACTGCTTGCTCTGGTAAAAGGCAAAAACAAGATACGTTCCAACCTACCACGTCCCGGTCGTGGAATTGGCTTAGGCTGCTGATATAGTTCCATCTTGGGACCATCTCCAACTCTTCATCGGAGCGGAAGTTGCAGTTTTCTGATCTCTATACCGATACTCCTTACTCCTTGGTACCGGCCATTGCTCACCTCTACGCATTCGAGCAAGACGAAGTCTGAGAAGAGATGTTCTTTACGATTTTTTTTACACCATTTTCTCGATATTCCATGCTCGGCATCCTCTCTTGCTGTACGCCAAGGAAATTCTTTTCTTTCGGCCCAGTAAAAGGTGCAATCAATTCAGTACTACGCATTTGCTTTTATGCTTATCCTCTCCTCTCCGTCTTCACCCTCTCCAAGGCTTCCTCGTCAGCCGACATTTCGGCGGCAGCAGGGGTGTGGGCGGCGGTGGTGGTGGGCTGGATCTTCTCGTTGCTGAACAGAGCTTCCTTGAGCAGGGACGAGTTCGAGACCTGGTCGGCCTGGTGGTGGCGGCGGCGCGACTCGTTCTTCCAGCTGATCTGACCGCCGTCGGCCTCTCGGTGCCTCTGGGCGTTGAGCTTAGCGGCGCGGATGGAGGTACGGGCGTATACGAAGAGGAGGCCGGCCATTGTGATGGCGGCGAGCGGGGCCATCATGGTCTACAGGCGTGCATTAGCGGGGCGTCGGCGACGCGGCGAGAGGCGGCAAGCTGACCCTGCCATTGAAGACGAAGGAGCCCGGCGGCCGGGTCGGGCGCGAGGTCTCGTTCAGCTTGTCGGGGCCACGGGGGACTGATTGGCGGCCGCCCATCGTGGAGTTGGTGGCGGCTCGAGGGCGTTGCAAGGCGGAGGGGCTGTCGGTGGAGGAGCTCGCGGGCGGCTCATGGCGTGAGGGCTGGAGCTGCGACGTCATGACCAGTGCGGCGGAAGCGAGCGCAGCGCCGCGCAGGCTGGCGGCGCAGGGACATGGATGCTACTCGCCGCCGCATGCTTCTTCCGCTCCGCCATCGACGACGATGAGGAATCAATGTTGCCGCAACGGTGCAGGGCGGCTCGTCGGGGCGGCGCCAGCGCTGACTAATGGCGTGCGCAGCCGTCGAGCACGCCGACAAAGCTCCCCGCTGCGTGTCTAGATCTTCGGCGCCGCCCAGCTGCGTGCTTACCGAGCAGCACCGCTGACCTTCCTCATCGCCGCCAAGTCGTCGTCGCAGCGGGACGCACTGAGCCGATCCGCCCTGCCGTCATTGATAAGTCGCGTCGCGCGACCGTCCTACTTCTTCGCCGCCGCCCTCGCTCCAGAACCAGCCAAGCTGTCTTCCACACTCTCCTCCCGCCTGCTCCTCGCTGCGCCGTCGAGGCTGGCATCAAACAGGCTCTCCGCTTTTTCGCGCCAGTTTTCCTCCTTCCAGCCCGCCATGGCGCCCATCTCCAAGGAGTGCGACTACCTCGTCATCGGCGGCGGCAGCGGTGGCCTCGCCTCCGCCAGGCGTGCCAGCGGCATCTACGGCGCCAAGACCATTGCCATTGAGAGCAAGCGCCTGGGAGGAACCTGTGTCAATGTTGGGTGAGCCAGAGCCCCGCCAGCCCCGCCAGTCTCTCCAGCCTGCTGACCTCTCGCAGCTGCGTGCCCAAGAAGGTGACATGGCACGCCGCCGCCCTCGCCGAGACCTTCAAGGACGCCCGCGCCTACGGCTTCGGCTTCGACAACCTCTCCTTCGACTGGAACACCATGAAGACAAAGCGCGATGCCTTCGTCAAGCGCCTGAACGGCATCTACGAGAGGAACCTGAAGAACGACAAGATCGAGTACATCCACGGCCGCGCCGCCTTTGTGGACAAGAACACGGTCGAGGTCAAGCTGGACGACGGCAGCAAGGAGACGATCAAGGCGAAGAACATTCTGATTGCAGTTGGCGGCCACCCCACCATTCCCAACATCCCCGGCAGGGAGCTCTGCATTGACAGCGATGGCTTCTTCGACATCGAGCACCGGCCCAAGAAGGTTGTCACCGTCGGCGCCGGCTACATTGGCGTCGAGCTGTCGGGCATGTTCAACGCCCTGGGCACCGAGACGCACTTCTTTATCCGTGGCGAAAAGGTCCTTCGCAGCTTTGACCCCATCATCCAGGACACCATCACCGCCGAGTACGAGCGCCAGGGCGTCAATCTGCACAAGAAGGCCGCCATCACCAAGGTTGAGGATGCTGGCAACGGCAAGAAGCGTGTCTTCTACAACGAGGGGGAGCAGAAGGACCTTGTCGTCGAGGACGTGGACTACGTCCTCTTCGCCATTGGCCGCTCGCCCGAAATCGAGGACCTCGGTCTCGAGAACCTCCCGGGCATCAAGCTGAACGAGAAGAAGCACATTGTCGTTGACAAGTACCAGAACACCAGCGTCGACAATGTCTACGCGATCGGCGACGTCTGCGACAAGGGCTTCGAGCTGACTCCCGTCGCCATCGCTGCTGGCCGCCGTCTCGGCGACCGCGTGTTCGGTGGCAAGCAGGGCGCTCACTTGGAGTACGAGAACATTCCCTCGGTTGTCTTTGCTCACCCCGAGGTTGGTTCCATTGGCTTGACGGAGCCCGAGGCACGCCAAAAGTATGGCGATGCCGTCAAGGTCTACAAGACCGACTTCACGGCCATGTACTATGCTATGATGGCGCCCGAAGAGAAGGGCCCGACGGCGTTCAAGCTCATCGTCCAGGGCCCCGAGGAGCGCGTTGTCGGCGTCCACATCCTGGGCCAGGGCGCGAGCGAGATGCTGCAAGGTTTCGGCGTCGCCGTTAAGATGGGCGCGACGAAGGCTGACTTTGACCGCTGCGTGGCAATACACCCGACCAGCGCCGAGGAGCTGGTCACGTTGAGATAGAGGTAGAGAAGATAGGATATAGAAGACATCCCGAGAGTAGAATAGCGCTCGGTTTTTTCGATGAATTCAAACGCCTTCATCTGCAGCCTGCGGGAAGCCTTATCTGAGCAGACAATGAGCGGCATTCGAGTAACCTGAAGAAAAGCCACCCAAGCGACAAATCGAGGCGAGCAACTAAGGAGGGGGCGCAGGTCGTACGAACTGGCAACTGGCGCCGTGAGCCAAGCAGGCGTTCGCACACGCCCTGGATTTGCGCAAACACCCGATCACCTCCTTCCTTTCGCTCGCCGCTGCCACCCTTCCATCGCAACCCCGGCAGCCAGGGGGCTCAAGCGTTCCAGGGGTCTCGGAAATTGAGCGAGAGCGGCAGTCCACGACAGGGAGGTGCTCTCGTCCTGGCCGGCCAAGGAGCAGCCGCCGAATTCTCCGGCCGTCGAGATGGGTCAAACAAAAGAGCTTCCAGCCCAGCGAGATGCTCGATTTCCATCTCCGTCTGAACACTCGCGGTGCCCGTGGCCTGGTCGCTGGATGTCAGACTGGACGCCTTGGCCGGTCGACCACCTTGTCTTCCTTCACACGAGGCGAACCACTTCGCTTCACACAAACTTAGCTCAGCAGGCCTCGCGGAGGACAGGGCATCACTAAGACCGTGATGCAAGCTCTGGATCGGCGTCTCGAAACGGAAGTTTGCGATACCGTCACCTCTGGGTTGACGAGGCTCGAAGCCGGTGCGCCTCAGTGGGCCTGCAGGAGGTCGAGAGTCGCGCACACTGCCACGGATGAGGCCGGCGGGGAATCGAACTGGTCCAGCATCCCGAGTGAAGAATGCCCGTTTGGACGCGGCAGGTGTCGACTGTGGCTGGGCACGAACAGCACGACCACGCGTCATCCCTTGCCGAAGACATTCCCTCGAATTTCTCGCAGCCTCTTGTCCCGCATTCCTGATGCTCAACCACCAAAAGCCACTTAGCAAGATGGCTACGCAAGGGCTGGACGCCAGGACGCGCTCGACGCGTTTCAGCGCGCACTTTTGCCTCTTCCATCAGCATGTCTGGCCCCCGCCACTAATGTCTTGCCGCGCAAGCCGGCCTCAGGAAGTGGCAGGCAGAGGATCGCTGACGGGCGCAATTTTTTTTCTTGTACCTGCTGTTCGTCTCTTCTACTTCACTCCCGAGGGCACGCGTCCGCCCCAGAAGCAAGGACGACGACCCGCCCGGCATGGTGTTGTTTGCAGTCCTTCTGCTGCTCGCTGCGGCAGCAGAAGCCATGCCGACCGTCTCTTTCCCGCTCAACTCGCAGGTGCCGCCGGTCGCGCGCGTGTCGCAGCCCTTCGACTTCCAGTTCTCTACCGGCACCTTTTCTCAGGCTTCAGGACCGCTTCAGTACAGTCTGTCTGGATCTCCTCGGTGGCTATCGCTGGACTCGCCCAACCGGAGACTATACGGAACTCCAACCGCAAATGACGTCGGAGCGCCGCGGTTTACAATCGTGGCTCAAGATGCGACTGGATCGGCATCAATGCAAGCAACGCTCATAGTCTCCCCCGAGCCCGCGCCCCAGCTGGCGGTCGACATCACGGGCCTGCTGTCCAAGGCCGGGAAGCTGTCGGGACCCAGCAGCTTGTCGCTCTACCCGTCGAAGCAGTACTCCGTCCAATTCCCTGCCGATACTTTTACCTCGACTACGACGACCAATCTGACGTACTACGCCACCTTAAGCGACAGATCTCCGCTGCCTTCTTGGGTTAGCTTCAATCCGGATTCCCTGGTCTTTTCCGGCACGACGAGCCCCGCGCCACAGACCGTCGACCTTCTGCTGATCGCTTCTGATGTGGCGGGTTTTGCTGGTGCATGGGTCACGTTTACACTGAGTGTCAGCGCCCATCAGCTCGTCTTTTCTAACCTGGAGCAATCCGTCAACACCACCCCGGGGTCGCCAGTCAGCGTTCACAATATTCGCAGCCAGCTCAATCTTGACGGAAAGCCAATCGCCGAGTCCGACTTGGAGATCGCAACAACCGATGCGCCCGATTGGCTGTTGTTCGACCCAAAAACATTCAGTCTCAGTGGAGTCGCGCCGAAAGAAGCCAATTCCACCAGCTTCACAGTCTCTGCGGCGGACAGGTTTGGTGACGTTGCGAACACGACCGTGCGGCTTACAGCCCTGCCTGGGCTCCTTCGAGGAGATGTTGGGAATCTCAGCGCCGTCATCGGCGAACCCACCAAGTTTGACCTCAGCACCGTGGTCGTGAGGCAACCTGGTCTTCAAGTGCAGGTGGATCTCGGGGCAGCGGCGCAATGGTTGCAGTTCGATGAAAATAAACTCACCATTCAAGGCGAAATCCCCGACTCCGTGCCGCCGCAAACCATCCAGGGCAGCATCAAGGTGGCGACGGCGGATGGTTCCATCAGCGATTCAGGCGTCTTCGACATTGTGGTCAGGAGCGTAACCGCCACAGCTGGCTCGAATGGAAGTACTCCCCGTTCTACTTCCTCGACGTCCAACGCGAGCACAACCGCAGAAACGTCAGAGACGGCGGCGTCAAACCTCTCTCCGAAGGGGCATTCAACGGATCACGGCGTCATCATCGCCGTGTCTGTCCTCTGCCTCGTCCTTGCAATTATTGCCATCGTCCTTGGGTTCCTGCTGTACAGGCGTTGCAAGCGTTCGAGACGACCGCGCTCTCCGAGGAGGACGAAGGCAGATATTTCAAGACCCATCTATCAAGGCGAATGGCAAGCGCCCAACGATGCATTTACCGGAGAGAGAGACGTTGAGAAGGGCGAGGGAACAATTCGACACACTGAGGAACTGCCGCCACATATCGACACGCCTTCTCCCCTGAAGAAGGCTACTGTGGAAAGGCGAGGCATCCGAGCAAAATACAGGCAGTCTCATGGCACCTCGATTGACGATGGAGAAAGAGAAGTCTTGCAAAGCTCCATCCATTCCGGCGATTGGACCGTGGCTGCCGGCGCTACACGTTCATCTCCTGTCTCTGCAGGAGCTGGACAAAGCTCCAGAATAGCTGATGACTCACCCGCCAGAGGCCGCCGAACGCGCAGATCATTTCGAGTCCATCGAGACTCCCAGGATAGCTATGGCCGCCGTAGCGTGGGCTTGCCTGCCCGACGACGTGTTCACGGCATGGGTCACGGACGAGCGTCCTTCGGCTCGCCGTCCAGGCGGTTTTCATCACAACGCTCGCGAGCTGCCAGCAGCTATAGTTCTTTCAGTACACTATCCACCGGTATGCTCTCGAATAGCCTACTGTCGCCCGTGATCGCGAGTTTCCCGATACCTCCGCCATCTCCATCCCTGAACAACAACCGCTACTCCAACCCCGAGAACCGCAAGAGCGTACGCATCGTCCCCGGCTCGCCGCCAGTTGAAGGGCTTTCAATCCTGGCAGATACAAGGCCTCTTGACGAGCGGCGTCAGAGCTACATTCGTCACCGCGCTGCCAACCGCTCTCCGTTCTTCGCGGCGCATAGATCTTCTCGAGGCTCATCCAGCCAACGTCCCTCCGTGATCGGCGCGCTCGCTGAGTCTCTTGCCTCTGGCGAGGGTGCAGGCAACGGGACGTCCATCGTCTCCACTTCCGCATCGGCATATGGTTCTCGCCCAACAACGGCAGGCGCTGTGGCAAGTCCTGGCTCAGAACATCCGCGGTTCCCAGGGAGTCTGCGCCGCAAGCGCACAGGGAATGGAAGCACCGCTCGCGCGTACTCCGAGTCCTCGTCTGCCGTGGAGTCGCCGGCACGATGGAGAAGCACGACTCCGGGCTCGCAGGAGAGAATTGGACCATTGACGGGGAACGCGCCTACTGAAAGCCCGCGCAGCAGCGTCGTGTTATCAGGCCTGAGTGATAGCACGTACACAACAACCGAAGGGACGGGCACCGAGCGGGAATACAGCAACGGGCAGAACCCGACAAGAGAGCTCTCTCTCACCGACGACCCGATGGACATCGACGACCCCGAAGAGCTGCGGGCCGCCAGCCAAGACAGCAGCAGCGGAAGCGCCGCCCAACCCGCCTTCCTAACCTCCCCTCTCAGCCCCTCCGCCCTCAAAATCCGAAAGCGCCAACTCTCGGCCTCCTCCCCCTTAACCCAACGCCACCCCCGCACCCTCTCCCACTCCCTCTCCTCCTCCAGCAAAGAAAACCAAAACCCCCTCCTCCTACGCCCTCGCACCCCCTCCCCAACCAAATCCTTCAAGAACACAATCGCAACCAGCCCCTTCCACCGCTCCCCCTCCTCCCCCTCCAAACGCATCAACAACATCAAACACCGCGCCCAAAACTCCCTCTCCGACCTCGCTCGCCTCACCTCCCGGGGCAGAAACCCCGGCGGCGGCGACGGCGACGACACGCCCAGCATCGACGACCTCAACTACGCGGCCGTCATGCGCAACTCGGCCCTCGCGTCGCAGCAGCGGCGACGCCAGACGCATCATCAGGGGCCGGGGCCGGGGCCGGGGCTGGGGGGAAATAGGGCCCTGAGCGCGGCGGTGCGGCAGCAGTTGAGGGCGAGGGACAGTATCATCAATCGGGGGAGGCATGGGAGGAGGGGGAGCGTTGCTGCTTTGGGGGGCTGGGTGAGCGGTGTGGGGGGCAATCGGTTCAGTAGTCGGGTGAGTAGGGATGAGAGGACGGTGAAGAAGAGGTTTAGTGTTCTTTCGAGTGGTGCTGGTGGCGGGATGGCTCCTCCTTCTTCTCCGGCCTCTTCTTTGTCGCCGACGATGAGGGAGGCGGAGGAGACGGGGGTGGGTGCTGCGGCGCCGCCGCCGTCGTCGTCGATAGCGCAGAGAGGAGGAGGAGGCGGGGGAGGAGGAGGCGGGGGAGGAGGAGGAGGGGGACCCAGTGCCCCCGCGACCGGTGGCAGTCTTCGCATCCCCCTCGGCATGATCAGCAATGTTGGCAACAACAGCAATTACCTCGCGCCTCCTCCTCATCCTCCTCCTGCTGCTGCTGCTGCTGCTGTTGACCACCGCCACCGCCACCACCGCCATCACCACACCATCAGCTACTCGCCCGCCACCGGCGGCATTGGCTTGGGGAATAGCGGTTTACGCGAGGAGGAGGCTGTCAGGCTGGTGGGTGAAGGCAAGGCGAAGAGGCCTGTCAGCGTTGAGGGCACCTATCGGTGGAGTAGTTTGAAGGGGACGAGGGAGACGGCTGCGGGGGCAGAGAAGGACGATGATGGTGGGAGGGAGAATAGGGAGAGTAGTGTTCGGGGGAATGAGGCGTTTTTGTAGGATTACTTACCTGGTTTGGAGGTGGTTATGTGGTTGTACGATTCGGTTGGTGGTTGGCGACGCGGAGGATGGGGGTTGTTATTTGTTGTTCCGGTCTACAGCATAGCGCTACTCGTCGTCCTGGCCCAGCAAACAATTTGATACATTATTACCCCACTTCGAGCATCTAATGTCGGTTGAAGAACTTTTGGGACGTTCAATAGAGTATTTTCCAAACACCCGCTCCTTTAGTTCTGACCGAATCTTCTCGAACAGAACAATTGTTGGACCACAGAGCTATGCTGAATGCGAAAAATTGTCCGCGCAATCTCCACCAAGTCTTCCGTGTTTCCCACCAGTATGCACAGAGGCCGTTTTTCCTTTGCGCGTGAACTATGCAGCAGCAACCTTGAAGGCTGGCGGACATCTCGCCTGCATTTCAAATCAGCCCCACCATCACTCTTCCGTCTCCACTACTGCAAGACACGCAGCTCCATCCAATCATCAACGATTACCGCACGCAAAGAACCACTCGAGCTTCACCACGTCAAAAACGCACGCTGCGGGGAGCCCAACTCCAGTGGTCCAGAAGAAGATGGGCAAACAATGTCAGTCCTGCAGGTTTAATACGAAGAAGAACTACGGGCCCACACAGTAGCCACGTCTACTCAAACTCAAAGCTGGTCCCCTGTTCTTGTGGCCCCCATTCGCGGTATTGGCAGGGGTTGCTCTCGTGCTGATGAGCTTATTTGTATGGAGGAATGCTGTTGCAGAGAGTGGGATCACGTGGAGGACTGCCCGTTCCGACGGCTGTGATTTGCTGATGCGTTTCGAAGAGTTTCTCTTGATGTGGGGCTGGGTATCGTTACGCATTGAGGTGGTGGCCAAGCGATGTTGCTTATCTGTGGAGAAATCAGAGGCTTCATAAGGTACGACTGACATTGAAGGCTTTGAAGGGCCGTGGAATATCGAAGAAGATGCATAGAAGATGCCGGAAGGGGGTACACCTGGGCGCTGAGACACCACGTGGGCACGATCTAACTACGACAGGAAGGACGGCAGGGCAAGGATGAAAGTACACTCTAACGACATGATTCGAAAGTAGACGTTCGTTTATTCGTCACTGATCAAAGAGAAGTAAACTGTTGTACAAGTTCGATCCAGCAAAAGTAGAAAAACATTCGGCGAATAACCGGGCCATGGAAACCCCCAGATCACATCAGCAGCTAGTGATCCTTTCTGTAAGAGTCATCGTAGTAGCAGCCAACGCCCGACAGCCAGATCCGAGCCCTTCCGAGAGACACCGAGCCTGAAAGTCAGAATTGCACCACTACCGCAGATTTCCCATTCCCGCAAAGGGTGGAAATGTTCGAGAACGCCGTTCTCTAAGCCTTCTTATGGGCCTGGTCCTCCTCCTGGATGCTGCCCTCAGTGTTGCTGCTGTCGCCAGTCGACATCTTCTCAAGGTCGGCATAGTCCTCCGGGCGCGGGCCGTGGAGCTCCTCCTCGAAGACAGGCTCCTGCTCGACCGTCTCGAACTTGGTCTTGAAGTCCTTCATGTTGAGGGCGGTGCTGCTGTTGGAGCGGCGGCGGGGGTTCGTCAGGTGGTAGTCGTAGTCCTCAACCTCATCGCCCTCGCGGCCCCTGGGTGAAGACGTCAGTCACCATGCCGTGGCGCAATGAGATGAAGCGGAATGCGTGAAGGGGCAATTGGGGTTGTTGAGTGATGATGCAACAGGTGGGGAGACTGACGCAAGACGGCTCAATCAAGGAGTCGCCTCAGCCAGCTCCGGAAGGGACAGAGGACGATGAGCTGGAAGCAGAGTCACACGTACCAGTTGGCTCTTCCGTGGCCGTCCTTCTTGACCTTCTTGGGCTCAGCATCGACGGGGCCGTGCTTTGCGAAGAAGCGAGGGAGACGCTCCTCCTCGGCGCCCTCGACAAGGTGGTGGTCGCGGTCGTTGGCCTTGTGGGTGCGGGTCATGGTGGGTGGAAAATGGAGATTGGAGAATCTAGAGAGGCTTGCGGCAGGTTAGAAGGAGGCCGCTGTGCCAATTGAGTGATGACGGCGGGGGTGAGGGCGACGCTTCGTCAGCGCGCGGCCCTAGGTCATACCACGCGCTGGGTGGAAGCGCCGGACAGGGCGAGAGCGGGGGTGACTCACTTCAGGGACGAGGAATTGGGAGTGCGGTGGGATGCGGCTGATGTCGAGGCTGCAGCGATTAAATAGTGAGAGGCTAGGGAGTCGGGAAGGCAAGCTGTCCTCGGAATGCCTTATGTACTTCGAAGAGGTTCTGCTCTCGTGACCCTCAGGGAGCTTGGACCAATCGTGGCTGCGACTGACGGTGGAGCCACCAAGACAGGCACGCGGGGCGTGTGACGAGTGCGTACCTGCAGCAGGGTCTCCGGGCGCGTCTGGCACGTCTGTCTCCGGCGCGGGTGGGGATGGTGCGGTGAGGTGCGGTGCTGCGCTGCGCCGTGGTGTGGTTCACGTCAAAGAGCGCCTGTCTCACGCGAGCGCGGCCGGATGCTCTCGCAGGCCTCGCAGGGCGGGGTCCCGCGCATTGCTGCTCGCTGCGCCTCCCGCCCTCAGCTCAGGGTCGGCGGCTTCCACCCTCTGCTAACGGGCCGTTTGGGGCGCGCCAGGAAGCATCGCCGCGCGATGTCGGCCGCGCCAGCGCCCTCCAGGCGGCCCTGCTGGTACGCTATTTGCAACTTGTTGCCAGCCTGCGCCCCCGGGGCCGACACCGCTGGCGCACCGCCGGGGGGCGCTGCTGGACCCGCTGCTGGGGCCGCTGCTGGACCCTTTGCGCGTTGCGTGCTCTGGCACTCTGGCTGCACTTGCTGATCCGGGGTACTACGTCATCGTCCCGGCGGTCTGGCCAAGGCCCAAGGGCACCACCTCCTTCCACGTCGGCGCCAGCACGCCGCTGCCTTATTACCGATCGGCCTGTCGTTTGCCACCTTCAGCGCGTCTGCCAGCACGCGTGGACGCATCCCACGTTTCGTCTTCCCGCGCGCGGGCTGCCGCAGGAGCTTCGCAGGCAAGCTTCCCCGCATTCTGCCCGGCGCTGCCATCGCCAAATGAGCATAGCGTCGGTCCCCGGCATGCCTTGGCGCCCGACGCCCGCGACGGCCTAGCGCGGCTGCCCGATTCCTCAGGCCGGCAGCCGGCGCGCCGCTCGATTTTTTGCCGCTTTGATGGCCGCTGCCCACTAGCTTCTTGGCGCTGCCGTGCGTCGCTCCACCGAAGCGCGGCCAAAGTTGATTACCAACGACCCTCTCTCCACGCACTCGCGTTCTGTTTTATGACGCGACGCTCACCACCAGCGCCCGATTATAAATTTTGCCCGCCCTCCTAACTCTCTCGCTCCTTTGCTCCCCTGGTTCCTGCGCAACGTCCTCGAACATGGCGCCCTCCGTTACAATCGATCTTTCCTCTGATTTTGCCCCGGTCGCCGCTCACCCCACCAAAGCCGTTGCCGGCTCTCGCACGCTACTCGTAGCCCCACCCTCCGTAGCTGCCCATCCCGAATTGCTCAACCGCATATTCGAGAGCCATGACCGCAGCGTTACCGACTTGCAAATGCTCGACCGCCTGGCTGCCGGCCTCGTCGCCCTTGCACCCTCCACCTACGATGTTATCCTCCTCCTGACCGACGCCGACGGCTCCCGCTCGGAAAGCCAGAAACTCTTGGGAAGGGATGTGATGAGCAAGCTTGTCGATGCCCTGAAGGCTGGAGGCAGGTTCCGCAGCCAGGACGGCAAGTTCGGCGCTGAGGGTTCAGAGAAGACGGAAGCCATCTTGGCAGGTTTGGTCAGTCAGGGCGGAGACGGCATGGTCAAGCCGGACCATGATGTCGAGCAGGCGGTTCCCCTGCGATTTGGCAGGAAGAAGACAAATGCTACGGAGAACGGCGCTGTCCCTCTTCCTCTCAACGGCAAGCGGAAGAGCGTTTCCCAGGAGCCTCCGAAGCCGGCCGGTGTTGGTTTCGTGGACTTTAGCGACGACTTCGGCGAGCCTATGGTGACTGGAGAGGACGATGACGACGACGATCTGATTGATGAGGACGATCTCTTGACCGAGCAGGACAAGATGAGACCCGTAATGCCTCGTAAGTCGACGCATTCGCCACTTCGCGACCGGAAGCATGTGGCTGACAGCAGAGTAGCACCCGAGTGTCGCCCAAAGGTTGGCAAGCGGAGACGTGCGTGCAAGGACTGCACCTGCGGGCTGGCCCAGCAGCTGGAAGCCGAAGATACTGCCAAACGGGCGGCTGCCGACACGGCTCTCAACACCATGAAGCTCGACACGAACGACCTCACAGAAGTCGATTTCACCGTCCAAGGCAAGGTCGGCAGTTGCGGCAACTGCGCTCTGGGAGACGCGTTCCGCTGCGACGGGTGCCCGTACATTGGACTGCCTGCTTTCAAGCCCGGCGAGGAGGTGCGCCTTCTCAACAACGACATCCAGCTATAATTGTGCGCATCGCGGCGGAGTTTTCGGAGGCTAGCGGGACGTTAATAAGGCACATGCCACGGCATGCGCTTGGCTTGGAATAACTCGGTTGCTCCGGGGTCATGAGAGGTTTCGGCGGGTAATGAATTGTTTGTTTGGGATGAGCTGAGGCTCAGGCCCATCGGGTGCATGCAAAACGGCGTTCGATAGATGGATGTTTTCACGAAGAATGGATACGTTCAACGACTTTGATGTAGATAGCGTTCCAAACATGCGCGAAACGAGAGGTCTGGGGTGGAAAATTCCACGGGGCCCGCGTGCTGTGCTCTGTTTGAGGGCCAGGCTTGGCGCGTCTGCCGATCCTGTCACTCACCGCGACTGAAAGCGCATCCATGCAACCACGAGCCGAAGACAGCTTCGAGAAAACAACACCCAGCTCCCCCCCTTCACCTCCCCACCGACCACGCGCATCGCGTCTCGTCGCCGTCGCCCCGCCCCACCATGTTCTCGCCGGACGCTTCCTTCCACGGCGTGCATGGCGCCTCTTCGCGCAACCCCCGGCGGCGGCAACGTCACGACTCTGACAGCGCGAAGAACCAGCCCGAGCGGAAGCGGAGCAAAATCGCGGACACCACCTTCCTCGACCCCGCCAGCCCGGCAGTCAACGGCAATGGCGTTTCCGGATTGAACGGTCACCTCGTCAACGGTGACGAGAAGCGGCGGTCAGCGTTGCGACACGAGATCCCGCTGCGCGAGAAGCACTCAGCAGCGCCTGTCAGGACCGTCAAGGGAGACGGAAGCACTACCTTGGTAAATTCTAGCTAACTTCCGATGCTAGCGCAGACGCTGACCGACGCCGTAGACAAAATCTCCCAACTACAGCTTCAAGCAGCTTCCTAGCTTGCCGGAGCCGCTTCGCTCCAACCCATACGGTATGCGCCGCCGAAAGCTGCGCCCTGAGCTGCGCTTATGATGATTATAGAAGAATACCGGGCGTTTGTACTGCCTTCGACTCCCTTCGCGGTGGCCTTCACCCACGAACACGCTTACGTTTGGGATTACACCACACCCGTCGCCACACCCTCCTCGTCCCGTACCCTCCCTCTGCCGTACCCTTTGAAGCGCTCTGACCCTCTACCCGTGGGAGCCGTTGTGAATACCGGCCCATCCGGCGACCTGGGCTTGATTGTGGTTCACCCGACTTCCGGAAAGATCAAATTCTGGGAGAATGTGGACAGCGCGGAATCGCTCAGTCTGTTCCAACAGCGTCGCCAGGGCATCGAGGGCTCTGTCGGCAGCTTGCTATCCGGAGAGACTGTCGTGGACATCGTGAACGCCGAGCATGCCGGATTTATACTGGTTTTCAGCACAGGACGGGTGGCGCAATTGATGGTGCGCGATTCTCAGGGAAGGCCGCAGATCAGTGTGCAGTTTCTCCGCAGTCAGTCGCAAAACGGCTCCTCCGGTTTCTTCGGCAATCTCAGCCACTTCTTCACTGGATCAGGGTGGCACAGAGACGTAGCGGCCGTGAGAGTCCGCCCGTCTCAGCTCAAAGGCCAATTGGAGGTTGTGGTCGCGACTGGATCCGGGTCTTTCCAGGTTTGGGATCTTAACTGGGCCGGCCAACACGCGCTCAAGGAGGAGATCAATGCCCAGGAAGAAATCCTCGCATCGTTTCAGGCCGGAGCCATGCCAGAGATGCGAGGCAACGGCATGTCGGCAAGGATACTGGATTTCACCGTTCTCGACGAGCCAAAGTCCCAGGGTTCCGACGATAGCTTGGTCGGGTCGTCGCAAAGCATCGGGATTCTGGCGCTGGTTGCCTTGTCCGGTCCAGCCGGGGTCAGCTACGGACTCGTTGAGGTTTGCTTGATTGGCAGTACGGCCAATGTAGCAAGAATGATTGCGCTGGATACCTTCGCGGGCGACCTAACTCAGCAGACGCCGGAGACGGGTAAGCTCTTAATACCGCCGCCTGGGCATACTGCCTTCGTCGTTTTCAATCGCGCCGTTGTCATCACATCGCTGGTAGAGCGGACGGAATCACCGGATATGCAACTCATGGTCGATGTTGGAACTGCTCCAAAGCCGTTCCAAGACGTCATTTACTTCCGAAAGGAGAAGAATCTGCGCTTTGTCGGCTATGCTTTAGAAGAATCTACTCGAAAGTCAAAGCAATCGAGCTGTGTTGTCTTCACTAGAGGGCTTGGAGCCATACGAATTACGGCACCCGAGCCGAGCCTAGATGGCAAGGATATCGAGCGGTCAAGACCTACGGCAAAAAGCCGGATTTCCCAGGCAGTATTCTTCGCCAGCTCACCCGACAGCAATTTTGATTTCTCCGCCAAGCCCGAGCTGACTTTCGATAATCACGAGGTCGAGACAGCAGCGCTTCAGATTAGCCAGGAGGTCCTCGATTCGAGTTCCGAGCACATTCCCGTCGGCTTGGCATCACAATCCCAGCAACTTGCCATTAGGGCCGGAGCTCTAGCCAACTTGGCAAGGCACCTGAAGGAGAATTACCCACCCTTGTCACGAGGTGCCAAATGGCAGTTGCTCTGGGATGCCGAAAAGCTGGCATCGGCCCAAGGAGTCTGGGATTATTACGAGAATCGCCTAAAGATGAAAACGCCTCACAAGCCACTCCTGGATGAGATCATTGACATGCTTCATGAACGGCACAAATCAGAACTGAGACCGGAGCTGGGAGAGCTGGACCCTATTCGGCAGTGGTTCATCAAGGATGTCGCGAAGATGCATGTGATGATTCCATGGGCTCAGCTTTCGGTCAGAGAAGTATACAAGGAGGGCGTGAAAGACTACAACACGTTGATACTGCTTGTCAGCGAGGCTGATGACATCTGTCTCAGCGCGCTGGAGAAGGCTTTCATTTTCCGAAGGGATCATTTATTCGACTACGGCTTGGAGTCTGAAGAGCTCGACTACAACATTCTGACCGCTGGGTATGAGGGTCTGCCGCTGCCCTGGACATCAAACCCGAACATAGTCAACTCGATTCGGTCCCTGGTCGATCTCGCAAGGGAGATGGTCTTCCAGATTTCTGAGGAGCAAGGAGAAATCCCCTTCTCAAAGAAGGTCGCAGGTGATAACCCAAGGCTCGTCAAGCTGTGTTGCCAAGTCCACATGGAGCGTTACCGCTGGTGTCTGGCGCAGTCCGATGACAAGACTCGTGCTACTGGCCAAGCACTCAAGCAGGAGTTCGAGGGGAACATCCGCTACAATCAGGTAACGGCTCTTGCAAAGGTCGGCATGGCGGAGAGCGGCATGATCATTGCGGAGCGTCTTAAGGACATGGTCACGCTCGTCAGCCTTGTGTGGGATGAGCTCAATTATCTTGGAGAAGAGCGCGAGAACACCGACAACGAGGAGGAAGAACGTCACTTCGAGAGTTCCTTGAAGAAGCTAGAGCAGCGCATCCGTGGCTACTTCGACAGGTTTGGCCAGGCATGGGCGGATGCCCTCTTTGCCAGCCACATCTCGTTGCAAAAGTCGGCAATGATGCTGGACAAGAGGGGCGTTGGCCAGGAACTTCTCACGAGATTCTTGCGGTCGGACCCCGCATATGCCAAACTGAGCTGGATCAACGACATTCTTGGTGAGAAAGACTTCGCTGCTGCCAGCGGAGCTCTTATGCAAGTTGGCACCGCTCAAGAGCCGCGGGACTGGAGCAAGAAAGTGGAAATGTCACTGGCGAAGTTGTCCCTTCTGGCAGCGGAAGCCGACGGTAAGGCAGATGCCATCCCCAAGCCCGAGGCACAGCATGCTCGTTGCGACAGCGAGCTGCGGCTTCTCGAGCTGCAGGAGAAGGTCTACAAGCACATCAAGCCAACCATCGACGGTGCCCTTGACGATGATTCTGCCATTGATCTCGTCATGATGGACTATGGCACGCTCTTCGTCAAGGATAGGCTCGCTCTTCAACAGCTCCTAAAGCGTGGCTTCGAAGAGATTATCGCACATCGGGTGCTAGACGCAGGTCTCCTGATCGACGTCCTCACGCTCATGGACCATGCGCAACATGAGGCGGGACCACAGGACATCAGCGGGCGTCAGAACTACATGGCTTTCCAGGCTCTGGCCGCTGCAGCCGGGGTTCTGGATCAGGTCACTTGGGAAGGATGCTTGAAGTTGGCATGGAAGAGGGCTTTCCTCTGCGACGACTGGGAGGCGGTCAACAACACGGTGCAGCAGGCGGACGAGCAGGTGCAGGAGACACTGGAGAGCACTTTGATCTTCTGGACCCTCAAGCAGGGTTATCAGACTGGTACGCGCCTCTCCACACGTTTGATCAATACGAACGATCTCGCTAACATGTGGACCAGGTCTCTGGGACAAGCATCCTAACCTCCACCTCTTCTCGCCTTCAGAAGTGCTTGACGCCGGATGCCGTGCGGAGGAACTCCAGTCGCGGTTCCCTTCTGAAGACCTGCGCGACCCTATAATCAAAGACAACATCAAGGATGACGACGACCTGCAGGGATTCCTGTCTGCGTGTCGTCTGGACCACTGGTATGCAGAGATCAAGGAGCTTGCCAAGCGGCGCGCGTTCGACGATGCGGAGATAGATGCGCAAAGGGCAAGGCTCAGCAGGCAGATCGTGCAGCAGAATATGGACGTGACTCCACGTGCGAAGGTGCGGGTCAATGGAATCGGGGGCAGGATGGGAACCGTGGCGGAGGAGCCGGAGGAGGGGATGGAAGACTCGGACGCGGTGCAGCAGTCGGCTGGGGGGTTTGAGGGCGACGACGAGCAGAGCGAGGACGTGGAGGGAGATGCAATGGAGGAGTGACGGGGCTTCTGTTGCACACAAGGGCTGTTTTCACCGGGCGATGGGCGGAGCGGGGCTGAGGCGGCGATGAGCGCAAAAACACAAATAGGATGGCGGCTGCTCCAGCGCCGTCGTCATCTCCTCGGCACACCGGTTGGGGAAGTTTGAGGATGATGGGCAGGCGGATGGAGCAGCCCGGTGGTACTTGCTTTCGACCGTGCATTATTTGGGGGGCGCGCGCAGCGGCATCGGCCTGGCGTTGAACTTTTGCGGTGAGCGAGACAAATACACAGGGCGCAGGAGAGCAGCGCATTCTGGCCGGGGCGACGTCGCATGCACCGTGTCGAACCAGGCGAGGCAGCTGGAGGTGCCAAGGGGCCGTTGGCGCCGGGCAGGCATGCAGGCCGGGGCGGGCGCAGTGGTCCGCGGCGCGTTCCAGAAGGAGAGGGTCAGCCGCGCGCGGAGCGAGTCGGCGGGCAGGCCAAGGAACAGTGCTAAAATAAACCGCCGTTGCGCGGCGTTTGATTTGCCTGGCAGCCTGGCGCGCCAGGCCGCGGGCGCGTCGGGCGCGGCGAGGGCGGCCGGCGCAGTGGACAGCAGCGCGCGCTGGTCGCAGGCGCGCGCGGAGCCGCAGGCCGCTGGTTCCTGCGTCTGGGGCGGGCAGCGGTCCCCTTTTCGCGCGGCGGGCGGCGACAGGCTGGTGTGGCGCTGCGCGGGCGGGCGGCCGTCGCGCTCGCGCTCGCTAGGCGAGGTTGAGGCCGTACCTAGCCACTTCCGTCGCCAGCGTCGAGCACCAGCCTCTAGCCTCTGGCTGCTCCCCAAGCACTCCCGATTCCCGCTCACCGCAGCGGTCCCCCATCACCACCTCACGCCCACGGCTCGACGCCTCCTCCCGCCGTCCGCCAGACTCGCGCTGCCCTCCCCCGCCTCGCCCCCCGCGCCCGAGCCCAGCGCCCTGCTGCAGCAGCGACGAGTCGTGTCGGCCACCCTCGCGCCCGCCCGCCCGTCTTCAGGAGTCCTCGCCCGACACCCTCGCACCCACGACGCCCTCCTCCACGCGCCGCTCCCGCCGCCCTGCCCGCCCTGATCCCCGCCACTGCCCGCCGCAACCATGGCCTCGTCGTCCTCGAATGTCGTGGGCGTGCACTACCGCGTCGGCAAGAAGATAGGAGAGGTACGCCGTCGCTCCTCAGCCTGCCCGCCCGCCGCGGGTCGCTGCGACCGAGCTGACTGCTCCAGGGTTCCTTTGGCGTCATCTTCGAGGGCACCAACCTGCTCAACAACCAGCAGGTCGCCATCAAGTTTGTGAGTCGCCCTCCGCTCCGCTCCCCAGGGGGCCCGAGGCCTTGGCCGCATTCCCGCCGCTGACATGAACGCGCCGCGCTGCAGGAACCCCGCAAGTCGGACGCGCCCCAGCTGAGGGACGAATACCGCACGTACAAGATTCTCGTGGGCTGCCGTAAGTGGGCTTCTGTTTCTTGCATGCTTGCTTATCCGCCTCGTCAAGGGCGGCACCGATCACTCGCGACGCAGGCTCGTCACCCAGCGCACCACCAGCGCACAGACTGAGCCCGCCGGCGACTCGATCAACAAGCCCAAGACGGTTCCGCGCGTCTACCGCAAGCTGCCTCGCTCCTCCCGCGCCTCCACGCTCTGAGCTAACTGTCGCGCAGCCGGCATTCCTAATGTCTACTACTTCGGTCAAGAGGGTCTGCACAACATCCTGGTCATCGACCTGCTCGGTCCCAGCTTGGAGGACCTGTTCGACCACTGCAACCGCCGCTTCTCCATCAAGACCGTCGTCATGGTTGCCAAGCAGATGGTGCGTCTCACGCGCTCGACGTCGCTGGCTGAAGCTAATTCCCCGTGTAGCTGTCTCGCGTCCAGACCATCCACGAGAAGAACCTCATCTACCGCGACATTAAGCCCGACAACTTCCTGATCGGTCGCCCCGGGACCAAGGCCGCTAACGTCATCCATGTCGTCGACTTTGGTATGGCAAAGCAGTACCGTGATCCCAAGACGAAGCAACACATTCCCTACAGAGAACGCAAGTCGCTGTCTGGAACGGCCCGTTATATGAGTATCAACACCCATCTTGGTCGTGAACAGTCGCGGAGAGATGACCTGGAAGCGCTTGGCCACGTCTTTATGTACTTCCTGCGGGGTGGTCTGCCGTGGCAAGGACTGAAGGCTGCGACGAACAAGCAGAAGTACGAGAAGATCGGAGAGAAGAAGCAGACGACCGCTATCAAGGACCTTTGCGACGGCTTTCCCGGTTGGTATTTTCCTGCCTTACGCTTCCGACTGAGTGGGCTAACCTGTTCCTGCAGAGGAGTTCAACAAGTACCTTAGCTATGTCCGCAACCTCGGCTTCGAGGATACGCCCGACTACGACTACCTGCGTGAGCTGTTCACGCAGGCTCTCAAGAGCACTGGCGAGGTTGAGGATGGCGAGTACGACTGGATGAAGATCAACAACGGCAAGGGTTGGGAGTCGATGAAGAGCCATGCTTCAGCCGCACACCTACACCACACCAATGCGATACCCAACTCGTCCGCTCGCGAGATCCACGGCGGCCAGCCTCGCGGCTCCAAGACCCCCATGCCCCCGGGTAGGCTCGATGCCGAGCTCCCAAAGCCCGGAGCGTCTCGCCCCCCGGGCGGAGCGGCGAGACACCCTTCCAGGACTGACGTAGCAAAATATCAGGCGGACCAGATGAAAAGGAAGAGTCAAGGAGACATCCAGGCACCCGAGGGGTCGACCGCAGCACAGTTCCAGAACAGCCAGCAGAATCTGCCGCAAAGGATGAGCACGACGCAGAATCCCATGCAGGGAAACGCGCAGGCGACGCCGGCTGGTAACAGGCCGCAGCCGGCTGCTGAGCAGAAGCAATCTGTCTGGAAGAAGATCGTGAACACGCTGTGCTGTGGTGAGTGAGGCGGGCTGCGACTTGCTCGCCACTCTGTTTGAGACTTGGCATTGAAGTTCTGTGATGTCGCAGGAAGTCTCGGGCGACAACCGCAATCGCACATCGACCTGCACAAGATCCCGGACACGAAGTAACCTTCGAGTCGCCCGCCTGCCTCCTCTCTCATCTCCCCGTTGGCTGTTCATCATTCTCGTCTTATCCTTCCGCATCTTCCTGGCCGTCGGGCTCTCTGTCATCTGGTCTTCTACTCTCTCGCGCGAACATGCATACTGGGGGCGCAGTGCGCTACCTGTGGGGCTGGCTGGCGCACTGCAGGCCTCTCGTCATACATACTGCTTTTAGTCCGCCCCCGAACCTGGATGTGTCCACGATTCTTTCTGAAGTTTTTCTCTTTTCATTACCGCACTTGTCACGGCCGGCTTGGTAGCATAATCGTCGTTCTGTCTTTCACGTGGGTGCAGGGGCGGAGCTTCTGGGGAGCCGCTTGATCGAATTTCCTCCTCTTTCGCCGTTTCAACCCTCGAACCACTGATGGGCAAATTTCTCGCAACGAACCGCGGAATCGATCTTTGCGGAGGTGTTCTTAGGGAAAGAGGGATGACTCAAGAAGCAACTCTACCACCACTACTACCAACCACACCAACCACCACAAAAAAAGCGCCTGTTTGTACTGTTAGACTTTTTTACGCTCATGCACTCAGCACACACTTCGTTTGTTGTTGGCTGCAAGCACCGGCGTTCTTGTCGATCGAAATTTTAATTGGGGGCTCTCTTCTTTCTTGTGGTTTCCTCTCTATATCTCTCTTGCGCGACAGCAACACGCTCGTAATCTTCGATCTCCTTTCCACCCCTCCGCCTCTATCACCTCATAGTCTGAGCGTTGACTGCGTCCGCTGCTTATGCACGGGGTTCATGAGTTTTTCGAGCGGGAAAGTCTTTATTTGTTACTCGCTTTTTGTTTTAGTGGGTTTCCTGCGTTTCAGCGTCGTTTTACTGCTTTTGATGGTGGATGTTGATGAGAGAAGCGTGTGAAGCGGCGGTGGTATATTGTTGTCGTTGGCATGATGGGCGAAGGCGTTCAGACAAGACCAAAGTTTCTAGTATGACTTCTAGTTCTTTTTCTTACTCTTTTGATTTCCGTCCCTTTCCATTACTGCGTGGTTTTCTGGCATAGGCAAAAAATCACTCCTACTTCATACCTCTGCGAATGAGGTCTAATGTGCTGCGACATTACTGGGTCGTGGTTGTCGGAATGTGTGTATGTGCTGTGTGACGAGAGTAGAGGAGATTTGATTATATTCTTTGTACTTGTTTTTTGCTGTGTGCCCGCATTGGCTCATCGCTCATTGTGAAAACCAATTGGAGAAAGTGACTAATGTGGATGTCTTGGAGAGTAATGGATTGTGTAGAAAATTCACTATTACCAAACATCCGTGAGGCGCGGTAAATAGACACGGCAGATGTGAGCAGGGCTTTCGCTGACGCCTAGCAAGTCCCTCAAAGGCAGTCCACCGGGTGCTACCTACCGGTATGCGCTGTCTGAGGTGGGAGTCTAACAACATACTGATGGTCATCAGAGAATCATCACCTCCAATTGCCCGTCTCCGTAAGTGATCGATGTCTCTTCAACGCCTTGCACTTTCTACAATATCCCTAAGGTCTCCTTTTGCTTTCTCATTTCCTCCCACTCTTGGGGTTCTCTCTCGCCGGATCAGATTACCACCGAAAGACACCGCCAACCGGAAGAGAAGCATTGACGCGCCCCGACTATCGAAATGCGCGCCCCCTTTTTGTTACCAAAGCTTTTTCTTCTCGCGAATCTTTTCCTCTTTTTCACTCCTTCCTCTCTCCAAGGCTGTGGCTCGCTGTCCGCTTTCTCGCCTCTCCCTCAATGCAATGCCGAAACGTGTGTGTATGTACGGTGTGTCTGATCTGCACCATGATGACGATACTGCGGTGTTTCGGATTCACTTTGAAACCGGAGATTGGGGTTGCGTCTGCTAAGTAAGTGGACTGCTCTACGTAGCCCTCCCGCCTATTGCCTACTACTACTGCTGCTCCAGATCCGACGGCGAGAAATCGCCGACTTGGCTGTTTGGAATTGCACCTCTTCTCCTTGTCCTCAATCTGATGGTTGGCTGGATGCATGGCAGTGTAGCCCTTCGTGTTCAATGACATGCCATCATGACAAAGCTCGCCCCAGTCGGCAGGTCGTACGTGGATGGACGGGGTTGGTCCGCTTGCCATCAGTCTTGGTATTGACTTTCCGAAGTGTAATGGGGGAGGTAGGGTGGTCTGCCACTAGGCTAGTAGCGCTCCCGGGCGCATTAATGTCGGACTGGAGATAGAGTACGGCACCGTACTGGTTACCAGCGCTGGCCATAGGCCCTCCGGCCTAACAGATTTCGTTTGCTTTCCTCCTTCTCCACGTACTAAAAACGCATGATTATCTAGGAACTATCGACTAAGCGAGTGTCAATTGCTATGATGCCTGGCCGACCCAGCATGATAATATCCGAAGAAATCATGTCTCATATTCGAACGTGTACAAGGCCTAGACTTTGCAGATAGGCGTGCATTCGGCCTACTGATATGTCCAGGCAATGTTAGAAGCGCATAGATGTGACCAAACGTCCGACTATCTCAATGCTGCAGCTGCTGTCAGCTTACAGTTGCCCCACATTCCTTCTTGGCATGCAGGTGCAATTGACAGCGAGCAGCGACAGGGATATGCTGTATACAGCCTAACAACACATTGTACATGTACATGCATACATCCCTGGGAGCATTGAGCAGTTCGGAATGAAGGAACCTGATAGATCCGAAGGTGTAGCCACTGGCTCGGCTTTCGGCACACGGCATTGGCCGGGCACGGTTGCGTGCAACAGCCGCAGAGTGCGCTGGCAACCTTTTTATTTTTTTTTCTGCTCTTACTTGCATACGCAGGGCGAGCGCGAGGGTCTTTGCTTGTTCTGAGCACCCTGCAGATCGGAGTCGCCGGAGTTCCGCCTTTTTGAGATGCAACCTTTTTACCGGCCCACGAGATCAGGATGTCCCTGTCGGCGGCAGAAGGGTTTTGCGGCTCCTCTCCCGACTGCCGAGCTCTACCATGGTTCTGCAAAGTTAAAGTTTTTTAGTCCCTTTCTATTGCTACGCTTCCTACTTCAGCCCTTTTACACGTGAGGATTTTCAAGTTTTAAAGTACACATTTTATCGTGGTCGGCTTCAGTCAACAGGGTGAAGGTGGTTCTAGTTTGGTTGACTGTAACATTATTGGCATCACATTCGAGAGAGTATGTGTTATCACGCTTGACAGTTAGCACGTTCGCTCATGGAACAAAAGGTTTTGAGGAGGCTATTGGAATCTTCTTTGGGGCAAAGCTATATTGAAGAAAAATGAAACTTCATTGGACGATGCTTATACGGCGAGGAGAGGTTGTACTTGATTGGTCCAACGAAAAAAAGAAAAAAGATCGGGCTTTTATGCGACACCTGTGAGATTCGAACTCACGCTCCCGAAGGAACTGGCTATCGACTTCCTCCATCAAGGAGATAGCAGGCCAGCGCGTTAACCACTCCGCCAAAGTGCCTCAGCACTGCGAGATCCTGAGGACCTCGGAGTATTGTTGGAGAAATTTGATCCATTGCAAAATACATAACTTGTAAAATTTTGCATCCCGTCAAAGATGTTTCGCGACGCAATGGACGAATGATGAACTTTCCATGTAAGGGAAGGCAGTTGAACAAGGAGGATGGGCAGGGGGCGAGTTGTCGCGGGGGTATCGGAAGTAGTATACCGGGAAGAAGCCGATTCTGTCCTCAAAAAAGCCAGCGCAGTTCAAGTGTTCCCTTTTTGGTGCATGCTCACGGAAGGTGCTCGAGAGAACGGTGATTCCGGATTCCAGAGCATAGTGTTGCGAAAATCGGTAATGCGTGTCGACGTCGTGAGAATGAAGTGTTTCGATTGTCGCCGAACTTGCACAGCACTACACTGCACTAACAATCAAAGAATCAACCAAGCCCATAAACGAACCCACCCCCTCAAACCCTCACAAACCCCGCGTCCTCCTCCCCCCTCCCCCCCTCCACCTCCTCATTCCTATACAACCCTCCAGCAGCAGCAGCAGCCCTCACCTCCCCAACCCACAACCCCCACGGCCTCCCCACCGTCTCCATATTCATCTCCCACGCATCCCTCGCCTCCCCCTCACTCAAACACCCCAACCCCAACTCCTTGTCCACCTCCACCTCCTCCCCCGCACCACCCCCAGCACTCTTCTTCCACCGCCCCGGCGCACCAGCATCGCCGGCGTAATCAAAAGCGCTCTGCAGCATCAGCGCCGCGCTCTCTGCTCGCGCAGCCGCGCGCGTGTAGATGGACTGGTAGACGGCGTGCTGGATGCTAACGCCAGCAGCCGTGAAGCCGTGGCCGCGCATGAGGACGACGGCGTGGTCCGGGGTGTCGGTGGTGTCGGTGCTGGTGCTATTGCCAAATGCGGAGGCGAGGGCGGCGCCGAGGTGGGGGGTGCGGACGAGGAGGTCTTGGTGGTCGGTGGGGGTGGTGTAGTGGGGGGTTATGTCCCAGCGGGGGACGGGGTTGCCTAGTGTGGGAGGTGTTGGATAGAGTAGGTAGGAGGGCTGGGGGAACGAGAGGAGGGCCGGGCAAGAGGAGGGCTGGATGGGAGGGGCAGGGGCTGGGTTGCTTACTGAGGAATCCTGACTTGTGGATTGTGGGTTTTAGTGGCACGCTGCTGATGCAGTAGGGTAGGACTTCTGCGCAGTGGCTGTGGACGACGCTGTTGATGCTGGGATACTTCTTTAATATTTCGCTGTGGATGCAGCGTTCGGAGTAGCCGGGGCTGGCATCGGGGTCTACGGGTGCGGCGTCCTCGATGCGGTACTCGATTATGTCGGCGCGAGAGGTGATTAGTGCTGGAGCGAGGCTCTGAGACATGAAGAAGGTGGATGGGCTATTAGGGTTGCGGACGGAGATGTGACCGTAGGCATCGAGGACGCCATGGTAATGCAGGATGTGAGAGGCGTCAATGAAAGTTGTGAACAATGAGTCGAGATTGTGATCTTCTTTTGCCATTGTCATCTTCTCATTCTTGCTTCTTGGTAACTTTGGCCAATGGGTGGTGGAGTGAACCCCGCGATGCTTCCCGCGGGTTGACGATGTCTTGCGTCATCGTCCTCCATACCCTTGTTCACTTCCTCCCCGCTTGCCGGAGAATGGATGTACTCTCCGTACCGTCTCGTGTTTCTTCCATTTCAATCTCCATAAAATCTAGCTCGACTTTCACTCCTGACGGATCATATCTCGAGATGCAGGCATCCAGGAGGTCAGATCTATTCCATGAAAAAAAACGTCATCATCAATACTCTACAGCCCTCGAGCAAAACGTCAAAAACGTCAAAAACAGCACCCAACAACCAATTGATCGCAATGTAGCCGCAGACGAGCATCTCTCGTTAATGCAGACTGTCCATTCCAAGCAAAGTACCATCTCTCACTGCCCGCGGCCGCGTCATTTGCTCTCCCAACACTTGACACTCCTCGCTACATCGTTGAACTTGGTACCCACCAAATCCGCTGTGCCAGGCCAAACCATCTGATCAGCAAGACCAGTGCAGTTATCCAATCTGCAATGTATTAGCCAGCCGCTCATCGTACAAAATGCGCCACGTTCTCTCAAAAGATATTACTTACACGTAGATGCCACAAATCGAATTTTTGGCCGGTTGAATTGACGAAATTCTGTCACGCCTAGCAACGCAGATAAGAAAACTTTTCCTCAGACAGAGAGGCCCTAAGAAGAGCTAAGACAGTTCTCACCAATCATAGCTGAGTGGCTGGCAGTAGTTGAAGAGCCGGGCGATGTAATCGCAGCGACCTTGGAAATATACGTCCTCGCAAATGAGCACCTGTGTTTTATTTAAGCAGTGTTGGTACACGTCAAGCAGCCCTAATCCGTCTAGACCAGGAGGTCTTACGCGGTAGAAGCCTGGGTTAATGGTTTCGCGAGGTGCTAACACCTCTGTTCCAGTCTCGGAATCAAGAGGCAAGGCCTGGCAGAGGGCCGAGAGAAGACCGATAATGGCAATGAGGATACTGAGTAGTTGCATTTTGCTGCCGATAGGTGGTGATGGTGTGTACTTCATGGCGAAGGGCAAGTAGTGGGGGAGAGACGTTATAAAGATGTGAAAGATTTCTGAGCTTGTCGGGGATGGTAGATAAGCTTGTAGTCTAAGCAGTTGAGCTTCGAAGCTCGAAGGCGGGGCGCGGGACACTGACTGATATATAATTTTTGTGGCCGAGTGAGATGATTGAAATCCGGATAGGTCGGCTTTTCTGGACACGCGTGTGTGACATTTGCGCACGCGGAAAGGATAGAGCTTTAGTAACTATTCCTATAGTGTCTGGCAAGCAATATCAGGGTGACCCGATCTCCGGGATACGTTCCAGATTTCAAAGCTTGAGCTTTGTTCACGGAAAAAGATGACCGGAGGTATTTGACGTGTTTCAGGTTTGTGCTACCTGGTCTGGGGAGCACAGAAGGGATAAAAAAAAAAGAGGCGTCATTCGACGTTAGACAAGGCAAGAACGGCTTCGCAACAAGAAACCTCCGCGGTCAAGTGGACATGGAAGAGTGATTCGCTTTCTTCAGTGACCTCAGAGGTCGGGTCAGCACAGAGAAGGTATGCGGTCGTGCCCATGTGATTTGGACGAGCGGCGAGTGTACGTCCTCGCTTTGTACCATCAGTGTACGCCCCGAGATGGAAGGTGCCCTGCATTCAGGGATGAAATGGTTGTACACGCTGTAGTACATTTTCCGGATCCACCAAGCTAGTCAATTTTGAAAACCTTGAAGCTGAGGAGAACCTGCTTTCGATTTCGTAAGCCTTAGCTTGAGCGAGATTAATATAACGCCGAGACATCGTACGCTGTCCCAAACCTGAATTTCCTTCTTTTAACCTTTGAGCTTATGACACTTTGTCACCTGCTTTCAAAGGATGGTTTCGACGAGTGGTCTGCGTGACTTATGAGAGGCTTTCTGAGTTACCAACACTAATCAAATGAAGCCAGAGGAAAGTGCTTGGGGGCTTTGGACTTGCTGGATATCTTTCTGTATCATTGCGTTCAAACCAATGCAAAAGTTGACGTCGTAATGAAGAAAAGCGACCGGGTTGTTGAAGAGACCAGCCGAAGAACGCTTGGGTTGAAGACGGTGACACGTGTTCTGGCGCCAAAGAGGGACTCCAAAGAAAACACAGGCAAAATAGCGCCGCAATTGACTCCTGTGCCCAGACTGACAATCACTCGGGGCTTTTCTGCGAACCATACGAACATTGACAGCATAGGGTGACAAGCATTGCTAAGGTGATGTGAAAAGTGTAGAAACGCTCGTGCACACACTAAAACCCTAATGACTATTAAATCTACGCGTTTTTAGAGCGCAAGCAGTAAGAAGCAATTCACATTTGGGTATCTCTCCAGCTCTTTCCTCCACTGAAAAGCCGGAATGATACACCTCCGCTTACGTCGAGTTGAACGTGAGAGAAAGGGGAAGAGAAAGAAGTCCTTACATAGAGGGGAGGAAAGACAATAACCTGGGAAAAGGAAAACGACTCCATGCGCACACCATACCATCATCTATGCCCAACTCAACAACGCGCCCACGCGCCATTTAATGAGGAAACCCCCCAAGACACGTTTGTTCATTTGTGTTTTTTTTCTTGAGTCATTGTGCTCATGCTCACTCATGTCGTTGCAGGTGGCTCGCCAAGCCGGAGCGCGAGAAGGGCTCGCAAGTCAGTGACGTGCTGCAAACCCTCGAGCAAAGGAATCAAATGCAAGAGGTCGTTATCTGTAGGATCGCTGATCCAGCCTTCTATCGGAATCGCGTTATCTGATTCGGAGGAAGGTAAAAGTTAACACAGTGATGAAAAAGCCAAAAAGGGCAGCGATCCGTGATGGACTAACCTTCATGGAAAATGTAACTCATGGGGCTGTTGTCCACAATCATGACTTTACTAAGGTCCGGCTCCACCTGACTGAGGTCCTTGATGTATGCGCCGTTGCGGAAGGTGCAGTGTTGACGGTAGTAGCGTCCAGCGAAATACTTGCGTTCTAATTCTAGCCAGTCGATGACAGGGTCGGCATACTCTTGCACCGACGCCGTGAAAATGATGAGGTTGTACCACTTAGAAACCTTGCGCAGGAAGTCGTCACAGTGCGGGCGCTTGTGAACATAGTAAAGAATGGGCACTTGCGGGCCGATGACCTGGCCGCCAGCACCGACTGGCTGGTTGAGTTTCACCTCAACCATGTGGCCAGTGGTGTACCTGCCGCCCTTTGCCATGCTGTGAATCAGTGTCTCGTCAAGGTCGAGGATGAGGGTCTTCTGATGGGGACCAAGGTTCGAAGGGGCTTTTCCGGAGTAGGATGGCTGACGACGGGGAACAAGCGGACGAGGTGGGACTGGGGCACGAGGAAACTTCAACTTCGAGGCAGACCCGGGACTCGTTGGCGATTTCAAAGCGGCAGCGGCGGCCTCGTGCGGAGACACGGACTCGCTGGAGGCTTTGGAGGCGGTGCTACCTTTCCGTTGCTTCCGCTTTCTGAGAGCATCCTCGTTGTGCAACTTGATGCGTATAGAGCGTCTGGCTGGGGCAATCTCGTCGGCAGTAGACGAGGAGGACTTGGATCTCGTGTGTCTTGCAGGGGGGTCACCGTCGCGCGTCGAGGGCCGTTCGCTTTCCGAGTCTGAGGTCATAGCCACCGAGCTTGTCGTCGAGGATACCGATGGAGATCTTTTTGACGACCTCCGCAGCAATTTTCCTGACGCGCTCCTTCTACCGGAGCGGTCGTCTATCCGTTCGAGCGTGGCTTCGTGCTCCATTCCTTGCATGGATCGTCTCCGTTTCTTGCGGGAAAGGGCGCGGGCAATGCGATAAAGCGGGAAAAGAGTAGAGAAATGGCCGTCATCGTCGTAAAAACAAGCAACAAGATATCTGCCGGGAGCGACGGCAGCGGTGAGCACCATCCTCAGGCCACCAACCACAGCGGAGGCAATGCGCTTCGGGAGCAGCCAGCCGCCCCATGACTTGGAGGGCCCGAAGGGCTCGGGCTGGTCTTGACTCAGTAGCGGGGTCTTCTCGTCCAGCGCGGCATTGTCCTCGCGGGCGGCGGCGGCGTCGTCCACGCGCTCGGAGCTCAAGGCGGCGCTCTTGTCGCCCCACGCAGCACCGGCCCCAGGCTGGACATCCTCAGTGTAGCTCCTGCCGCGCGCGCGCGAGCTGGAGCCGGGTTTGGTGATGTCGCTCTCGGAGCCGGCGCGAGAGCGTTGGGGGCTTGGAGGAGGAGTTGAGCCGATTGCCGAGAGGATGTTGAGCGAGTTCATAGTCCGGAGCAAGCCATTAACGAGGAGCAGAACGAGGCCGTAGAGGAGCAGCAGCTTGGATCGCGTCACGGCGCGGCGGGGACCGGAGGGTGCGCAGCGCTGGTCGACGAGCGGGCTCGGTCAGCGAGCGCGGGCGGGCGAGGCGGGGCGGGGCGAGCGCGGGCGCGGCGGGCGGGCAGTCGCGATGGGGCAGCAGAGGGCGCGCCGGCGGGAGATGGGCGAGGGCCGCCGCGGAGGGTCGCGAGGGTGGGAATGGCGCTGGCTGGAGGGCTGGGGAGTGGAATGGGAGGCCAGACTGTGGAGACAGCGTCGCCCATGCGGCATGACGAGCGCCGCCCGCACTGACGCCCGACCCGGAAAACGCGAACACCGCCGCGGAGTCAGAGGCGCCGCCCTCAACAACACCACGCCCGCGTCCTGGATCCGCCGCCCGAGCTCCTTGCAGCGCGCGTCCGGCTCGCCCTGCGCAAGCGTCTTGCTGTGCAACCGTCCCCGACTGCCCGGCGCCTGCAGCCAGAAGCCCCCCACCACCGCCCGCGAACAACGTCACGACCGCCCGCGAAAATTGGAGCCCACCATGCCTTCTCCGCCGAGCTCGAACACGCCGGGCTTGGCTTCATTTTTGAAGTCGCTCAAGCAGAACCCCGTCGAGTCGTCCATTGAGCACTTCATATCGTGAGCCCGCCGCCGCCGCCGCCGCAACGTGCCCTGCTGATGCCCTCAGGCTGCTCAAGCGCCGCCAGATCCGCAACTCGCGGCCATGCGCCATCGCCACCGCCCAGCTCCTCCGCCGCGTCGTCCAAGAGTTCAAGGGGCGCGATGTCGCCAAGCTGATTCGCCGCATCAAGGACGTCGGCCAGCGCCTGACGGCTGCTCAGCCGCGCGAGATGGTCGTCGGCAACATTGTGCGCCGCGTGCTGGGCTTGGTGCGAGAGGTGGCAGAGGACGACGAGAGCGGTGCCGCCATGAGCGACGCTGGAGTGAGCACGCCAGGCCAGCAGACGCCGCTCCACGACTCGCTGCAACGGCCAGGCCTCAGCTCGACCATCTCCACCTTCAGCCCGCTCAAGCATGGCGCCACCCAGCTTGCCGACCTCACCGCCCATCTTGACGGCGCCAGCGACTCGACAGACATGTCGCACCGTCCTCCGCTCCTCTCCTCGCACACCTCGTACGGCGGCTCGCTGTTCGGTCTCTTCTCCCAACCCGAGAACACAACCCCCAGCTCTCCCACCGCCACTCCCTCGGGCGCCAGGACGCCAAGCGGCAGGGCCCCTCTTACCGCGGGGAACCTCGCCGGCCTGGGTGATGCGGCTCCCAAGAAGGAGGACCTCAAGGCCGAAGTCCTCGAGGGCATCAACGAGCTGCTCGACGAGCTGGACCAGGTAGACGAGCAGATTGCCGAGTACGCGCTGCAACACATCCACTCGGACGAGATCATCCTTACGCACACCTCGTCCATGACCGTGCAGAAATTCTTGCTCACCGCCGCCAAAAAGCGCAAGTTCACCGTCATCCACGCCGAGGCCCACCCCAACGATAGCGACAACACGCACGCCACGGTGCTGACGGGCCGCAAGCGCAACGACGAGAGTGACGACAGCGACGATTCATTCAAGGCCCTGACGGCCGCCGGCATCACCGTCATTCTGATCCCCGAGTCTGCCGTCTTCGCCATCATGTCACGCGTCAACAAAGTCATCCTGGCCACGCACGCCGTCCTGGCCAACGGCGGTCTCGTCGCAGCCGTGGGCGCCCGCACCATCGCCAAGGCCGCAAAGATGCACCAGACGCCCGTCGTCGTTGTCAGCGGCGTCTACAAGCTCTCTCCCGTCTACCCCTTCGACGTCGACGAGCTGATCGAGTACGGCGACGCCGGCGCTGTCGTCCCCTACGAGGATGGCGATTTTGTCGACAAGGTTGACGTCGTTAACCCGCTGTTCGACTACGTCCCAGCAGATCTAGTTGATCTATACATCACAAACTTGGGTGGTCACGCTCCGAGCTATCTTTACAGGATAGTTGCGGATCATTATCGTGTTGAGGATGTAAACTTGTAGTGGACAGGCTAAGAAGCTACGAAGGAAGCGCAGGACGAGAAAAAAAAAGTTATCGTCAAGCGGACATAAGAATACCCCGCAGTTTCCGCGGCATCGGAAACCGACTCCAGAGATTCTCAAACTCCGTCAGGGGGAAGACGATCCGTGGGGGATGGCACACGAGGAGTTGTCGAATCAAAAAGACCGAGGCTGGGTGGATGACGAGTGGGGGAAGTGAAGGATCATTCCAGGTTGCGGTGGCGTCAGATGATGATGTGAAAGCTGTTAGACAAGAGCCAGGCGCATCATTGAAGCCGGCATAAAAATAAGGGAAAGAAATGATGACATGAACTTCAAGACTCCGCAATTAGCCAAATTCTTGGGGACTTTTTGACATGGACCAGAAACTCTGGCCTTGAATTTGCATTTGCGGATGCCTGGGGAGAGCATTTCTGCCTGCGCAATTTCAACAAGCACCTGGATGTCACAACTGCAGAGACTGGCGCTTTGTTCATGAATCGATGCTCTACAGGAAACCTAGTCGCGATGCGTCATTTCGACCAAGTATCAATCGGCTCAGCAAGGTCTGTCGGTATCGGCTTCGAGGCGTAGTATTAGTACACTCATGCGGGCAAGTAAAGCATTCGTCTAGATCAAATGACGCTGTCTCTGACTCTACTTTTCCGCTCAGATAAATGCTTCAGCTCCAGACAGGACAAGCAAAAGGTAAGCAATGGACAAGCAGGGGATAATCACTCACTATCAAGTTTCCAGGTTTTCCACAATGACTCATTCGTACGTATCAATGTCTAAAGTTATCATGTTTGACTGTAATTTTCTTGGCATCACAGTTATTAGAGAGGAGTTGGCGCAGTCTATCGTAGTCAACCGTGATAACACCACATACTCTTCATTGACGACGATGCTAAAAATATTACAGTCAAACATGAGAACGCCAGCGAGGTCACCTCATATCCGTGTCGAACAACCTAGATGAACCAACTGCACCAAGCGGAGGGAAGGGAAGAGGAGGTGAGAGCCTCCGCTGTTTGGTTTGATGAGTGATTGCAGACAAGTAAAGACCTATAACTTGTAAAAAAACAGAAGGCGAGAGTAGTGGGCGAGAAACTTCGGATGAGGTTGGGTTCGTGACGTGGAAAGTGTCTCCACATTCCGACCTGACTCGCACAGGCATGATACTGCCCCAACTCGACGAAAGAAAGCACAGAATAACATGATCTGAGCAATTACCGCGAGGGCCCGGATGTCAACCCATACCGCAGTCTCTCCGGGGTCCTTTCATGCGCTGCGTTCTTCCAAAGAGTTCCAACACCCACATTACTCACTTCTACGCAAGTTGAATGGGAGGAGGATTTCCCAATACAGGAAAGGAGAAGACTTGTACAGAAGAGAAAAAGCTAAGGGGAGCCAGTACAAAACGTACAACAGCCGGGATTCGCCGATGGACACCGACTCGCCTGCTCTAAATATCGGGATCCGTTGTTATCTGCAGGCTGTGCTTGGCATCACAGTTAATAAGGGGTAGCTGTCGATCGCACTGCCGAAAAGCGCCTCGCGGCTTCCCTCTGCGAGACAAGCTTACGTAGCATGTGCCGCCGCGGCTCGCGGCAGACGCAACGGCGTGCCAGGAACAGGAAAGCCAAGCCGGGCTCATTCCGGTGGCTCAGCGCGCACCTGGCGGCCATCGTAGGGCCTGCTCCCCGGCTCCTGCGCGCGGTCTGAGGCCGCTCTAGAGCGGATCGTCACCTCCGCTCACTCCACCAAGCGCTTGGCCGTGCTCGAAGGATGCTCTGGAGCGGATCGTCGCCTCCTCTCCGGCCGTCTATATCCAGCCGCCCGTCCTGCCGCCTCCCGTCTGCTTTCCTCCTCACCCTCTGCTACCAGCGCTGCGTCTTTCCGACCTCGTCACTCTTTTACGATTCGGGTCTGCTTTCTACTGCTATACTCTCGTTAATTCCTTAATCCCACTAATCCAACACAATGGCCGTCCGTGGTACTCTCGCCGCCGCCATCCTTATGGCTGGCGCTTCTGCCTCGCCGCTGCTCGACGCCAACGTCGGCGCCAACGTCCTGAACGCCATTGGCGCCAGCGCCGCCGTCGACGTTGCCAACGGCATTGCCGCCAACGTCGGCGTCACCCTTGGTGGCGGCTCGGCCACCACCTCGGCTCCCGCCAGCATCACCACCTGCGGCGCCACCTGCAAGGCCCCCTCCAACCCCGGCGGCTGCCGCGAGCAGTGCTTCCTGAAGGCCCTCGCCAACGTCTGCATCAACGACACCCCCGAGTGCCGCTGCAAGAACAAGGTCTTCCTGCAGGCCCAGGTTGACGCCTGCGTCGACCTCGTCCCGCTCAACGCCTGCCTCGACATCGACCTCACCCTCTTCGGCAGCACTTGGGACGACTCCTGCTCCTGCATCGAGTCCGCCCAGGCCTCTGGCTCCTGCGCATCCAGCACCCAGCAGAAGCAGGTCTCCTCCAGCGCCACCACCGTCCCCAACGACGCCAGCGCTACTCCCACCGGCGGTGCTACCACCCCCGCCGGCGGCGAGCCCTCGCAGATGACCACCTCGACCGTCTACGCCACGCAGCTCCACACCATCACCTCGTGCGCTCCCGAGGTCACCAACTGCCCCGCCCGCTCCGGCACCCCCGCCGTCGTCACCAGCATCGTCGCCATCTCCACCACCGTCTGCCCCGTGACTGCCACCGAGACCGGCAAGCCCTCCAGCCCCGCTGGCGGCAACGGCTCTGGCAACGGCCCCTCCGGCTCCGTGACCGTCCCTGCTGGTGGTGTTCCCTCGGGCCCTGCTGCCACCCCCAACGTCCCCGTCACCCCCGCCGCCGTTCCCCCGGCCGGTGGCTCGTACGGCTCCGTCGTCCCGCCCGCTCCCTCCGCTGGTATCCCCGGCTTCCCTAGCAACGGCACCGTCCCCAGCTACAGCAAGCCCGTCGTCCCTGCCGCTGGCACCTCCGCTGGCGTCACCGCCGCCACCACCCCCTCGGGCCCCGTCACCACCCCGTACACCGGCGCTGCCGGCCGCAACGGCGTTGCTGGCGGTCTGGCTCTCGCTGCCGCGGCCATCGCTCTCTTCTAGGCGAGCGATGTGGATGGATTTTGACGGATTTTTCTTTTTCGCTTGTTAGCTGTTTAGGCAAGCCTTTCTTGCTATGAAGATGGAGTTTCAATTTTACTTCGGGACTGTGTATGTCTACATATACATATGAGATATCTTGGCCTACGCAGACAGCTGCGCGGGCCCGCCTTTTTATTTCAACTGTTATGAACCTTACTTGATTTTTGTGTAAACGAGTGACAAAATGCCTGAATTCGCAGCCTTTTCATTTCAACTGGTATGAACCTTAAATTCTGCGTAAAAGAGTGACAAAATGCCTGAATTCGCAGCTACTAGACTTGAGGTTGTGAGTTTGACTCGTGGAAAGGCCGTGATGCATCAGCTGCCTCTCCCTCAGACCGCCGAAGAGGTACGTAAATAATAGGGGTCGATATGCCCCACTTGG
This sequence comes from Neofusicoccum sp. Z2, assembly GCA_037356115.1. Lineage (NCBI taxonomy): Eukaryota > Fungi > Ascomycota > Dothideomycetes > Botryosphaeriales > Botryosphaeriaceae > Neofusicoccum > Neofusicoccum sp. Z2. Next base: position 186,958 of record JBAWJY010000022.1, read on the forward strand.
GCCACTAGAGCAACAAGCTTGGCGATCAGAATCAGCGAGCCCATGACTAGACCTATCGGAATGCAGTAGCCTCCGTCACCACGGATCTAGCCTGGAGCAAAGGATTTGCGGTGTAGGAGATTTGTCAAGCTATACGAGGTGCCGTAGCCTGCGCACGCAGCTACGTGGGCCAGACTTCCGTTGCACAATATACCATGCGCGGGTGTGACTTTGTGGTGGTGTAGATAAGAGTGAGACTTTTAGCGCACTGATCCATTGTCAAGCCAATCTTAATCTCTACTATCAAACCAGTTCATCTGCCAAGTGACATGCGATCGTCATACGATCGTCTTAAGATACCGTTAAAACTCCACCAATTAAACTTGCGCCTTCCGCGAGAAAGTGTACTGGAGTGTCGGTAATATCCTGTACAAACCTGTCCTGCGCCTCGACTTTTGCTTTGAACCCTCATTGGTCGCCTCCTTCTTTCTTGCTGAATCAACAACCAGTCACGGGAGCAGACAATTATGAGACTCTTCCAGATATATCTGTACCATTTTTAGATCCTCTAAAGCCGCTCCGTGGTCCACGTACCTGAGAGGACCCCAATAAGATGAGGTAGTATCACCGGCACGCACAACGTTTTCCCGAAAGCCGTGTATGATCACAGAGAATTTGTCATTGAAGAACTCACCTTTCTTTGGTCGTAGCACTATGGCATGGTCTTCCTCGAGCATAGAGTGGTTATAGTATCTCAAGTCAAGTCATTGAAACTTTATCAGAGGTCAAAGCTGCGCCATCGACTTCTCCAGCACAGTGAATCCACGTACCGCCGAATTACGTCGTCCTGATTTAGAACCGCGCTCAGATGGTTCCTACCATCTTGAAGAAATACAGCTCGTTCTAACAGTTCAGCGCTCCAGAACGATTGAATTTCGTTGCCTATCTGATGGGCCTTCTCCCAGAGATACTGGGCAACATATTTTCGAGATTCGAGACCGCCAACAAGGTCTATGGCGTCGTAGGAACATCTGATATTGCTAAAAAGCAGAAAGAAAAAACAGGGATAACAACTCAATTGGGCAAGATGCTCACGCTCACCAGCTGCCAATTTTCATGATACCCTTGGCCATGGGCGAAGCTTCTTGATGGTATATATTTTTCTCTGGGTGGTGAGCATTAGAGGGCTGGATTGGACCCCGCTTTTTCGGCCCTGGTAGCACGACATCTGTAGCTGCTATCTGGGGGCTGAGCGGCATAAATAAGCAGCGAGAAGCCAGCACCCGCGAGCCGCGCTTACTCCCAGCCTTCTCCCCTCCGCCTGCACCTCTGGAGAACATGCCTACTGAGAGACGCAGACACCAACTGTTCAGCAGCACTTGGCGCCGTAGACTGCATTTGGCGCCTGACCCCGATACTGCTGAGCAGGGTTCTTCGCAACGACAAAGTTCTTCCGCCACATTAGCCAGTGAGCCGCGAGCTTCTGTCGATGGCTCCACCTCGGGCCTGTCGGATCATGCAGGCAGCACCAACACACCCACACATCCTGCGACCGGTCCTACATCTGGGTTTGCAGATGGGGAGGATGCCTTTCGCATTGCCGTAGGAAGGCACATTGACGGTCTCAGCAAAGAGGAACATGAAGCTTTTGAAAAAGCATATGATGGTCGAAACGCGATGTATATTCTAGCAGAAGTCAGAACACTCGATGAGGGGCATCGAGAGATATCAAAATCGCGTCGGCAAGCGGATCGGATTGACAAAGTGATTCGAATCCTGGATCCGTCTATTGCGCTTGTCTCAATCGGAGTGGCCACACATCCGGTCGCTTCTTTGATTCTGGGTGGCTTTAAAATCATTATCCAGGTAAGGTAATTCGCGTCGAATTGCAAACACTATCCATGGAGGTTGACCGATTCCAGATGGCAAAAGGCTGGCAAGAGTTCTTCTCACGACTGACCAAACTACTCGGTGGCCTGAGCGAACACATAGCTATATTGGAAGAATGCGCCCAAGCGCGACTCAAGAGCGATGAGAAACCGTTAGTTTTGGAGAGCCTTGCCGGCGTATACGGAGACTTGCTTAGGATCTGCCAAGAAGGCCGACGCGTATTTGTTCGCCTTGAGGAACAGAAAGAAAGACGATGTGTCTCATGGAGAGTTCTTATACAACAATTCTGGAGACCATTTGAGAGCACCTTCGGCGACATCGAAAAAGATCTGGCTCGACACGTCAGCCAATTGCAAGATGCACTACGAGCGGTGAACTTTAAAGCAACTACCGAGATTCGTGAGACAGTCGTGGAGAATCTCAAACGAGAGCAAGAAAAAGAGGCCAGGGAGAAGAGAAGGAATTTCATGAGCTGGATTTCCAAAACGGAGTTCGAGACTGCCCAAAGAATCCTCTACGAGAAAATGCATGAAGGGACGTGTGACTGGATCTTTGAACACCACAAGTACCAGATGTGGCAGAACAGTGGTGGGTCTTCGCTCCTGTGGTGCTTCGGAAATCCGGGTACGGGAAAGTCTGTCCTCATATCCAACGTGATTGACCATCTAACACGGCAATTTGAGTTGCTTGACGACTTTGGAATCGCGTTCGCATACTGCAAGTACGACGATCCCAGTACTCAAAATCTCATGGACATCTTACCGGCGATCATCAAACAGCTGTGCTACAAAAGAAGTCCGCTCCCGCCGAGGATCCTGCAAGAATTCCATCATTTTTATGATGAATCAAGACCGCCAACTCCATCTCTTTATAAGGAGATGTTTCACTGCCTCACCGAAGAGTTCACCTCCGTCTATATCATAATCGACGCCCTAGATGAATGCCCACGCGACGGAGAAGATGGATTGAAGCCGCGAGATCAAATCATTGACTTCCTTCTCGATGCTGTTCGCTCAAACGCCCGGGTTAAATGTCTCGTGGCCAGCCGTCTCGACGAGCACATCAAAGGAGCTTTTGATACATTTGGCCAAACTTTCATGATACAAGCAAAGTACATTCAAGAAGACGTCAGGAAGTACGTGGAACATGCACTCGAAGACAGGAAGCGTCCCAATCTGCGAAAGCTTCGGCAACCCGTGAAGGACAAAATCAAAAAAACTTTGAGTCAGAGCAATGATGGCATGTGAGTACAGAGATATTGAAAACAATTCTCAATAACTGTATTGACGATTTTATTAAGGTTCCTCTGGGTTCATCTTCAATTGGAAACCCTCAGCGCGCAGCCGCGCGAGATTGATATCGAGGAGTGTCTCAATACCACCCCGTTGGGCATCTACAAAGCCTACGATCGTGAGTTGAACCGTATCGACTCGCTGAGCAGAATGCAGAGAGAGCTTGCGTTTAAGTGTCTCTCGTGGGTCCTGTACTCTGCGCGACAGCTCCGGACAGAAGAGCTGAGATATCTCGTGGCTTTGCCGATCAACGACTGCAAATGGACTTCAGAAGTGGAGGCAATGCCGACCGATGCTATTCTGGCTGCTTGCAGCCATCTCATTGTAGAAGAAGGACCCGAAGGAGATCGTCTGATTCGTATGGTCCATTACTCTGCTAAGGAATACATTTTGGCAAAAGATTGCCACCAGACCCACGAGGAATGGTTTGAGATGTTGCAAAGGCCAGAGAAAGCGATCGATTACATTACAAGCTGCAGCCTATCCTACGCTCTCCGGCAAGATCTAGATCAGCCATGCGAGGACTTACTTCAGCTTATCCAAAGAGTACACGGGAACGGCGCGTTGTGGCACGCGGCAAGATACTTTGACGTATACGTCGCACGTTCTTCAGGGGTTCTTTCCAAGCGAAGCTTAGAGCTCCTTCATGAACTTCTTCACCAGGACATGGATCATCTCCGCGCTATTGTACAGCTCAGATATATTCGCGATCCTTCCGATGACCAAGCTCTTGCAGCCGACTTTCATCCTGCCGAAATCCCGGTCAATGGAGCTGCGCTACTCTTTGCAACCCACCTCTGCAGTGTAGAGGAAGTCGGACCGTATCGTCAGACCTTGGTGAACAGCGGCATTCCCCAGCATACAATCCATTTAGCAGCAGCAGAGGGGCTTCTTGAGTCTATCAAAGAGGTCTTATGTGCCGGTCATGGAGCCAATGAGAGGGATGCAAAAGGGGCAACACCCTTGTACTACGCTGCACAGAACGGTCATCTTGAAGTGTGTCAGATTCTACTCGAGCACGGAGGTAGAACGGATATTCAGCTCGACGCAGCCAGCGAGAATGATTCTCCCTTACACACTGCGGCAGAAGGAGGTCACTATCGTATTGTTGACCTACTTTTACGGAAAAAGGCTGATCCCTCCATTACTGGTAAGTTCCAGATCATCTACATAGGCTGAGTGGACCCATGCATATACATGGCGGTTACGAGTCCCGAAAGTTTGATTATAAGTCCGCATGACCTGTTTTTCTTAGACAGCCCTAGATAATTTTGAGATACTCGCCTCTAACATCTTGATAGGAGGTCGCTATCATACGCCCCTAATAGCAGCATGCACAAAATCGTCCGAATCCATTGCACGCCGCTTGCTTGAGAAAAGAGCGGATCTCCGGCCCGAAAGTGGAAAATACGGCACCGCCCTTTACGCTGCGTGTGCGAGCGGCTGCATCGAAATTGTGAAGGAATTGATGGATCGAGGAGCAAATATCAACCAAGCCTGCGGTCCTAAAGGCTCATATCCGCTCATAGCGGCATGCGAGCACGGCCACGATCGACTGGTAGAGCTTTTAGTTTCCAAGGGTGCTCGACTCAATGTGACAACATCCGAAGGCTACTATCGTCACGCCCTCCCGGCAGCATGTCATGGATGCGAGACAGCCACAGTATCGTATCTTTTGGAGCGAGGATGTGGAATGAGTAAGAGCCGAAGACGCCATAAGAACGAGAGTAGCGGGCACTACGATCGCGCTTTATATGAAGCATGCGAGAGCGGGATTGAAAGGTCACGACGAGCGCATTTGGTCCAGCTGCTCCTCCGGACTTATGGTGCAAATCCCAACACCTGTTTCAAGGCTACGGTGCACGGCTACGCGCTTATTGCGGCATGCAGTAACGGCGACACGAACATCGTAACGCTGCTCTTGAATCATGATGACCGCAAAGCAAACGTCCACAGTACGTTCGAGAACGCTACCCCGCTGACGGCGGCATGCGAAGCGCGCAGCCCGGAGATTGTGGAGCAGCTCATCCGTGAAGGTAGTGATGTCAATCGCAAGTTCGGGGAATACAGCTATCCTCTTCTGATCCCTTTTACCGCAAGCGGGCCAGGACAGAATGGTGATCAAGAGGTCGCCAAGGTTCTTTTGGAGAACAAAGCAGACGTCTGGCTCGTGAGCCGGCACAGCCTTCGGAGATTTCGACGCAAAGAAAAGGGGGGGTTGGCAGACTTAGCAAGAGCTACAGACGCGGACATGGTTCCAAATGCAACCGCACGAGAAGGAGAGGCAAGCATTGGTTCTGTTTTCTCGGAGCTTGTCCAAGACCAATCAATTTTGAAGGGCAGTCCCAAGGAGCATTTGATGAAAATCGCAGTGGCTCGAGAGATGTTTCGAGTGGGCAAAATCCTTAGAGACATTCCTATCAGCGAATGCAGGCATCCAGACCATGAGATTCTAGAGGAGTGGAACAGTGGATGCGGCAAGATGATGGGTTGGTGAAGATCCAGGGCCGCCTGTAAACCTCCTGAGAGCTCACTACTAGCGGCTGAGGCCTTGCTCGGAGCCCCGTAACATCTTGTTTGATCAGGCTGTAATGTGTTTATCAGTTCTTCATATCTCTCCTTCTCAAACTATGATCAACGGGTTCAGATTCCGGATTTTGGCGATGATTTGGCGCTTTATCTTTTTTTTTTTTGACAGAAAGATGCATCTGAGCCTAGATTGAATACGTGTATTGCTCGCTACTTTGGCTCAGTAGAAACCAGATTTCGTGCTCGGATAGGCACAGAGAAAGGAACAGCCAGCGTGGACAAGGGGCGCGTGGACCTGACAGTTTCTTCTATGATCCTGAAACTTAAACTCTGTTGTTTATAACTGCAAAACGCCAAACAAATCATCATGTACGACCATATGTTACCTGCTATAGAAGGTGACAATCATCCTAAGGGAAAGCGTAAGATAAAAAGGGACAAGCAAGGGACAAGCAAAAGACAAGCCGGGGATAATCACTCACTATCAGGTTTCCAGGTTTTTCTATAATAACTTATACCTACGTATCAATGTCCAGAAGTTACCATGTTTGGCTGTAGTTTTCTTAGAATCGTAGTCAACCGTGGTAACTCCGCGGCTCCACATCGCGAGCAAAATGAAATTGCCACCCCCTCCACCACGCCCCACGGTAGCGAGCCTGCTATCTGAAGGCAAAAAGATACGTCTCCGCTCCCAGAATCGAACTAGGGACCTTTCGATGGCATATGCCTTGTATATTGCCAATATAGGCAATACTTGAGATATTACAGTCGAACGTGATAAACCAACTACACCAAGCGGAGAGAGAAGGTGGTTGACCACCTTTGCTTGATTGGTAACAATTGCTTCGCACAATTTAACTAATATAGTACTACAAAAGAAATTTACTCAAACGACACGGTCAGCAAAGGATCACAGTCAAACATAATTACAGTGTCTACTCTCTATTAACTGTGATGCTAGGTATGTTGTAATTTAACGTAACAACGCTGTTTTACCCATGTATGAACCGTCTCATGAAGTTTCTTTTCTGGATATTTTTCCACACCGAGAAAACAGATCCAAATAGTTTCCTCAGAACCCTTTGGTCCATGCATGACTGAGACGATGCTGCAGCTTGTCAACGTGATTGCATCATCCTCATCTGCGGGGTAATCCAAGGCTGGGAGAACGCGGGGAAAAGCTCGTGATCAAACAGCTGATGAGGGTGAAAATTCGCCGTTCGAACAAGCTTTGCTTTCGGGATTTCTCGGGCCATAGCCGCTGGCCATTTAAGGTTAAGGGCGATCTGGGGAACTTGGTGCACCGGATTGCCGAAATAGGAAAAAGAACCCGATGCTTCTCACACGGCAGGCAGGTTGATGGACAAGGCTATGACTCCGTATTTGCCTCTATGTACATGGGCGTCCAGTGTAATTTTCGCAGTCTCTCAACCAATCTACGTAGCAGCTCTTTGTCATAACCGTTTCAATCATCACAGGGAGTTCTAAACTTTTGCGGGCTCTTTACGGCGCCTTGTAGCCAGCCTCAGCCAGGCCCTCCTTGAGGGCATTGAGGGCACGGTCGATGTCGTCCCTCCTGGAATCCGTCACGCTGACACCCATGTGGCCGAATCTGATGTACTTGGTGGCAATCTCCTTGTGGAGGCCACCGGCGAAGATGACACGCTTCTGCAGCAGGTTGGGCAGGATCTGAGGAGCCGCGACGCCCTCGGGAAGGTAGATGGCAGTCATGCCGCTGGCCTGGTTCTCAGGCTTTGCGGCAAGCTGCTTCAGGCCCAGAGAGGCGACAGTGTCCTTGACCTTCTGCGAGACGGCCTTGTGGCGGGCGAAGCGCTCGTCGAGGGGGGTGGCGAGGATCTGAGTCAGCGAGGTGTGGAGGGCGCGGACGAGCTGGGGAGAGGGGGTGGCGAAGTACGAGGCCTTCTTCGCCTCGTAGTTTTGCATGACTGTGACACTAGTCAGCGTGTGCATTGGCAGGATGTGGACGATTTGGGAGACTCACTGGGCATCCAGTTCTTCCAGGAGCCGAAGTACGAGGTGACCTTCGTTTTCCTGTTCTTGAACGTCTCAATGGCACGGCCGGAGGCCATGACGATGCTCAGACCCGCCGGGCAGCCAATGGCCTTCTGGCTGGCAGTGAGGACAACGTCGATGCCCCAGTCGTCGAAGCGGATCTCCTCAGAGCCAACGCTGCACACGCCGTCGACGACGATCAAAGTGTCGGGGCTGACGCGGTGGACGAGCTCGGCCAGAGACTTGATGTCGCTGAGAACACCGGTGGACGTGTCGACGTGGGTGACGGTGATCAGCTTGTACTTCTTCTCCTTCAGCGCCTTCTCAACGGCGTCCGGCTGGGGCCTGTCGCCAATGGGAGCCTTGAGCTGGGTGGGCTTGGCGCCGTAGGTGTCGAGGCAGTCGGCGAACGAGTCGGCGAAGTATCCGGTGTGCAGAACTAGCACCTCGTCGCCCGGCTCCGTCAGGTTGGCGGCGACCTGGTCCCATCCTAGTGTTCCGGAGCCCGAGATGACGAAGGGCTGCGACGCGGGGTTGGTGGTTTGGAACAGCTTGCGGAGCATGGCGAGAGTCTCGCCGAAGACGGCGACGAAGGGCGCGCCGACGTGCGACTCGCTGCATGGGTGCGTCTGCGTCAACGGCGACTGCTGCTGCGGCGACGGGCGCCGGGTGCGACGGGGTGCGCGTACCTGTAGTGACTCATCGACTGGAGGACGGCATCGTCGAACTCGATGGGGCCCGGGATGAGCAGTGTGGGGTGCGGCTCTTGCGACGACATGGCGGCGGGCGGGTCGGGGCGTGCGGCGCGGTGGGTGGAAAAGGGCGTGTTGAGGGGAGGGCTGGCGTCTAAATGTCTCGAGAGGAGACTTAGACGTGGTTGCGCTCGGGAAGCCAGGTTGGCGGCCGACGACAGGGAGGGGTAGAGGCTTAAGAGACGGCGCGGGGTCGCCAGGATGCCGGTTTCGGGAACTTGTTCCTTCGGGTGACGTTGGAGATCGCGCGTCTGGGTCCACTGCACGCGTCCAGTGCGGGCAGGGCGATTTGCAGCGGGGACGGCGGTGCGATTTATGTGCTGGAGAAGACGGTGGAGCGCGACGAGAAGTTTCAGAGCGCTCGGTACGTACTGCTGCCGATTTCGGGTCGCGCCCGGGGCCTGTCAGTCGAGCGCCCGGCTGTCCGTCGCCGCCCTGCGCCGTGCGCCGCGTGCCATTGACCGCTGCGCCTGCAGGAACCAGGGCCGCCCGACGGCTGCGAGGCCCGGAAAGGCCCTGCGCGACGGCGCAGTCTGCCGTTGCGCTCGTCCGGCGGCGGCGGCGGGCGCTGCGCGGCGCTTGGCAGGCCGGCTGGCGCGCGCTGCTCCGCCCAAGGGCCCGGGGGCGCGTGCGCTGGAGCTCCGGCCGCTGCCTCCGCTCAACCTCCCTCCATCGCCGGGCAGCAGCGTGCATGCGCGCTCACCATGACTTCGAGGCTGGTGCTATGTCTCGGTGACCTCTTCATCCCGGACAGGGCCGCGGTATGCTCCCTCCCCCCGCGCCCGCTGCGCCCCGGCTGACCCCCGCCGCAGGACATCCCGACAAAGGTACGCCTCCACCACCGCTCGCGCGCCCGCCCGCTCTGACGCCGCGCAGTTCAAGAAGCTTCTCGCCCCGGGCAAAATCGGCCAGATCCTGTGTCTCGGCAACCTCACCGACAAGGATACCTACGACTTCCTGCGCAGCATCGCCCCCGACCTGCAGATCGTCAAGGGCGACTTCGACGTCGACGCCCCCAACCTCGCCCTCTCCAAGGTCGTCACCCACGGCTCGCTGCGCATCGGCTTCACCCATGGCCACACCATCATCCCCCCGGGCGACCCGGACAGCCTGCTGATCGCCGCCCGCCAGATGGACGTCGACGTCCTGCTGTGGGGCGGCACCCACCGCTTCGAGGCATACGAGATGGAGGGCAAGTTCTTCGTCAACCCCGGCAGCGCCACCGGTGCCATGACCACCGGCTGGTGCGCCGAAGACGACGACCCCACCCCCAGCTTCGTGCTCATGGATGTGCGTCGCCCTGCTGCCCCGCCTGCCCGCCCCGGCTGACGCGTCACTACAGGTCCAGGGAGATGTGCTGGTGCTCTACGTCTACCAGCTGCGCAAGGACGCCAATGGCAATGAAAACGTCGGTGTGGAGAAGGTGTCATTCCGGAAAAACGGAGGTGATGTGGCCTGAGCGCCATTGGAGCATGGTACAGCAGAGTTTTGGGGAGCTTAATGATACCACCTTTTGCGACCCCGTCGTCCCGCACCGCCCGCGCGCGCTCCATCCGATATTGTGTGACTCTGGCCGTTCTCTAGCTTCCTGCTTCTTCCGACCTGAAGCTTATTCGCTCCTGGTGGCTTGTCTCCAGCTCTCGAGAGAGCTCTTTACCCCGCAACTTCGTTGACTCAGACCGGACGAGATGCGTGGCTGTTGCGTCGATCCACTCGACTTTCTGATAGAGCTACCTGGCGTGACGGAAAGATGCGGGTTGTTCTAGGAAAGGCTGACGTCGCGCTCGAAAGTGATTAAAGCGGATCTAGCTGCTTGGCGCGCTTCACCGAAGCTTCGATACATCCATTTCCCCTTTCCCCGCATGTCTGGTCCCGTGGAAGTAGGTTGCTCCCGTGGTTCCCCGTGGCAGGGATGGAGCACCAAGCAGATAAGCAGCGCCGCTAATGCAGCTCTCGTGTGGGGAAGATGATCGGTTCTCGTTAGGAAGGCTCCGGGAAAAGAAACGAATCCGGTTTCCGAATACGCGCGCATGCGGCGCTGGTCTCATTCGTGGAATTGATATGAGTCGAATATTTTCCGGAGCGCTCGTTCTCGAGGCCTCGGAACCTCGCCTAACGGAGGAGTCATCTCACTTCGCTCGACTGCTCGCAAATTATTCTCCAACTTCGTCCAAGTCCGCCTAATTGTCTACAAGAACCTTTGCCCGTTATCGTCGAATCTAAACAAATGGAGACAATTCTAAAGTTTCAGCAGTTGTTCCGAATCATGCCATACCACGGGAAACGTCCCATTTGTTTTCGCTACGCCGTAATGGATCTCCCACGTCATATTGGTCAGGACATACATGCTGGTAAGCCTTACTGGCTGATCCTCTTAATTGTGAGCCATCTCAGTTGCTCTTGCCACTGTGGGAGTAGGGGACTTAATGAAACAGAAAACACCTGGTAAACAAACTTGGGAGAGAGAGAGGGCTTTATCATGACAGAAATATCATATCTATCAGACTCTCTGATTTTATGACCAAGTTCTGTGTACTCAAATTCCTTCCCGATAGTCAAGGGTTCATCTCATCAGATCATCCCCCAGAAGGCTCAACCCCCGAACAGTGCCAATCTTATCCTCAACCTGAAGACGGAATCTCTCTACCGTATACCGATCACCCATCCACTTCCGAGACGCCGTCGTATCAGTATTCGGTGTCTCCAGAACAGACTAATAGCTCGCAGCGGTGGTGAGGTCGCGGCGGATGGTCCACGAGCCGGTCACGCTCTGTAATTCCTCCAACAGCACGTACGAGTGAAGCAGCTTTGCGCCTTAGGGGTTGGGGGGCATCCTTCGGGATCCCTGCCGTCTGCGGCCACGAGACGAAGGACGTGCTCCCTATGTACGAGATGTTGTACGGCGCGCTGGGGCGGAGGCCGCGGGAGCAGGTTAAGTTGGCAGTTCAGGTGCCGTCAGACCCAGGCTTCAGGTAGTCTGTGAAAACCTTCGGTCCCTCGCTGACATACTCAGTATCTTACACGTTGGACTAGGCGGCAATGAACAGTTTGGAATAGTATCCGTCCGGGCCTTTGAACTACTCGTAGATCTGATCCCGTCCGAGGGCCCTGTACTGCAGGAGAGAACTGTTCTCCTTCTATGTAGGGAAGCCATGTAGAGCTTGGATGATGATACTGTCTACGTGGACGTCGTTCGTTCTAGTCTAATAATTAAACTACAAAGGTTCCAGTTAGACAATTCCGACATAAGTTAATGATAAAGTAGGGAGAACTTACGTTCATATCGTAATACTTTAACAGATCGACGCTGAGATTCAGCGTCATGTATTTAGCGAAGCCTTCCAGGCTCTTTTTTGTGTTCACGGAATGTGGGGTGCCGAGGCTGATAGAGTTCTTAATCAATCAAACGATTGGGGCCATAGGCTTTGTATTTTTGCGATGTATTCCTAGCGGCGGTATTCCGTCGGAATTACTCTGTAGCTCACTACAGCTTCCACATAGATTTAAGCTATTCAAGCGTAAGCAATTACAAGGTAATAGTGGTGCCGAGCTAAGACGAAACGCTACTTGGCGTGGAAAGCGTCGGCTAACCGTACCGGAAAGGTTCTCTTCAATAACGAATTATTTTCATCGAGAATTCGAGACCTAAGCTCAACCTCGGGGTCTGACTCAAAAATCAAGCATATATACCACGAGTTAGTTCTATACTATTACTACGGCTAAGTCTCCATTTAGCTCTATAGTGCACACAGGCTCTAAACTAGTAGAGAAACCGGCCGGCCACCTTTAATAAAGCTGGTGGAGCTTTGGGCCTTCTGTTGGTGTAGACAATGAAAGGGGAGAAGATAGTGTATCATCAGTCGTCCTTTCCAAGACGACCTGACAGCTACCATATTACCTAGAGACTTATACCTTCCCCAAAAAGGGCACAGGGGAGGTCCCATGTCACCCGTCTCCAGGTAAAGGCGTAATATATGGTACGCCAGATTTGACGAGGACGAGAGTAGTAGCTTCAGTAAGCTGGACGGATATGTGCCATGTTAGTCAAACAGAAATACTATGCTGCCCTACGAGAGAAACCAGGGCTCTGTGCCCGAGCTGATCTCGGCGTTGTATGGATACATTTATGTTCCCTCACTGTATTGGAAAGTTGCATATTGAAGTTGTATACGGAGAAGTATCCGAGCTCCGGAGCTTAGATATTCGACTAGCGTGACTCCGTAGCTTTTCTGGTATTGGTACAGCCATTAATGTGCATTCCCCATCGTTTTTGTGCCCAACTCCCTTTGTCAGCCCAAAATAAATTTCTTGATCTTGGAAGACATGGCAGAATAAGCTATTTCGTATCCTAAATGCGGACACATTGCATGGTATCGCAACAGCGGCGCATAGGCAGTTGAATTATTCATCTGCATGTCAAGAGCCTACTTCCAACCGTACTCTCATGACCGGATGGATACTTCAACTCCTCGTGTATGAACTCCTGCAGTGCTGCAGTACTATGCGGACCGACCCCGTGCGGCTGAACAATGCTCCAAGCATGCACGGCATGCGCAAAGATTCATCACATTTCCGGCCTCCGAGGCTCTTTCCCCAAAGTATAATGGGCGTGCAGTCTGATACTAGAACCAAGGATACAAATCCTGCAGGCGTAATTTTGAACAGCAGCGGACTGCAAATGCGCAACGCGGAAAGTCTTCGTGCCGGTGAAAGAAATTGTGGAGGCGGAGAGCCTGAGTATCCACTCTGGTTGATACAGAGTATAATGGGGCTCCCATACAGCTGGGCTGGCTATAAGCTAAGAGGAGTAAGAGGCCACCAGGAGCATACCTGATGCAAAACCATCGAGACCGAGTTTCGGGTTTTCCTAGATCCGGGTGTGGGAAAACGGCACCGAACATCCCATACAGAGGCTGAGGCATCCATCAGGAGCTGTGACGTGACCCGAAGACGATGCTAATTTTATCCGCGCGGATGTTTCAACTGAGTGTGTGGGATGTGTTACGCCTTTTGCACCCGAACCTGATGTTTTGAGTCTTAATTATCGTTTGATAAGGCCCAAGGAACAGGGAACCCGCTCAGGAAGATGTAGCAAGAACAACATCTTCGAACGTTCGCTAGTGAAGACTGTCACTGAATAGTTTCATCGTAAAGAATCACGCCAACATCTCGAGAGGGAACCAGAAAGTGTCCGGACAATTGCGCTCGCCAATGACAGCGAGGCATTTTCGATATTTACTACGTCCTGGCATTAAGCTTGACCCGGGCTCAACCATATGCCACAGCTAAGCGACGAGAAAAGAAGGAAGAAGCAAGCGGCGCCCCCAGCGGCCGACCCCGGCCATATATGCTTTTTCGTTTCAGAAAGCAAGCAAGAACACCGTGCCGTTTTACCCATCTTTTCTCAAGCAATTCTTCTCTCTTTCCATCTTCTTGTTCGTTAAGAGAGAGTGTAAGGGATTGAAGAAGAACAAGAAGTGAATGGGTGGTTCCTCGCCGAAAAGAACGAACACTTTCCAAAACCGAAGAGTAAAGAAGTATGGAAAAGAAAAGAAAGCGGTAGGCGAGGAACACCCAGAAGAGAAAACGGAAAGCAAGCCATGAACCAGCACCTTTCCTTTCTTCCAGCCTTGCCACATATATTCTAACCCACGTGAGATCCCGTAACCGGCATGAACAGAGATCTCATCCCCTAAAACCGTCCGAACTGTAGAAGCGAAAAAACGCTGAAGAGGTATCTAGTACAGAAAAAAACGAGAAAGCAAATCATAAGCAATCGCTGCACCATAGAAACATAAGAAAGGTCGTGAAGCCCCGTGTGATGTACAGGATCCCAGGCTCCGGGGTTGGAGAGCGGGGAAGCCGAAAAGTAAGGGAAAACGTAGAGAAAACTCCGAAATGCGCCGCTGATGACCGATGCAAATGCCGTCGAAAACCAGATGAAAACATGAAAAAGATTGGAGCCAAGCGACCGTGATGTTACGCAGTTCTCACGAGACCATCGTCACAAGCTGCCCCTGTGCGCTGCCGACGAGCTGTTGTCGGACGACGACTTGAACGAAGACAAAGCGTTCAGAAAGTCGAACTTCTCCCTCGTGCTGCTTCCATCTCTGAAACCCCTCACACTATCGTTGTCGCCAATCGGGCTATTCTGCTTGGTTTCCCTGGGCTCTAGCAGGAGAGAGCGGCGATAATAGCTTTGTACGTTGCTTTGATCGCTATCGCGAACACGGTCGATCTGCGAGTGCATCCATTCCTGCATCTCCGGAACGGGAGCAAGCGGATACGACACTTGGAAGCGCTGCAGCTGGCCAATAATCTTTGCCGTGCGCATGTGCTTGTCGAAGTTGATGACGCTAATACCGGAGTCCGAACCGCCTTCTCCTGGGAGCTGGCGCGTAGTTTGGTTGCCGACGTCAACGAACGTCAAGTCCGTCAGATAGATGCCGACGAAAGGAATGCACGGTGCAACGTGATTCTCGAGGCGCTTGCGAAGGACGGCGTAGTTGCGGCCGACATTGACGATTGCGCGAAGCTCTTCGAGGCGGGCTTTGGTCTTTGCCGAGACAACCTCCCATGTGCGCTTCAAGCGCATGACCATCGACGAGTTGAGAGAGCAGATGATGGCCATTAGCGAATCGTAGTTGTTGAGCTCCAGGCACTTGGCTGCAATTTTCACCCACTGCTTGATGATAACAGCGCGCTTCTTGGGGTCTTCCAGCTGAAGAATGGTGTCAGCCACGAGGTTAGCTAGGTCGGTCGAGAGCTTCGACATCGCCCGCACATTGACAGCCTTGCCGTTCTTCTTGGTCCACTCCGATGCGAGAAGTTCCTCAGGCTGTATCGCGCAGAACAACTTGGACTCAATGAGGGTGAACTGCCTCGCCATCTCGAGCGGATCAAAGTCAAGAATGCTCAAGGTGGAATTTCCATTACGGGCATTCCTCAGGGCGTTCAACTGGCTCTTGGTGACGATCGGATTTGGCACATTAGGATCTGCAGCCGAGTATACCGTCGTTGAGGTGTTCGTCTTTC
The DNA here is from genome assembly GCA_037356115.1 of Neofusicoccum sp. Z2. Classification (NCBI taxonomy): domain Eukaryota; kingdom Fungi; phylum Ascomycota; class Dothideomycetes; order Botryosphaeriales; family Botryosphaeriaceae; genus Neofusicoccum; species Neofusicoccum sp. Z2. The sequence goes on from JBAWJY010000022.1 coordinate 202,448, forward strand.
CATGGGAAGATATCAAGCGAAGCGTCGGTGTTCCGGGTTTCACCTGACTGACCTTCGTGACCAGCTCGGCCAGACGCTTCCCCGCGGATGGCAGAGCAGTCCGTAGCTTTCCTGTCGCAAAGGTCAAGATGAGGCCAAGTGCCTCGCCGTCACTCTCTGTTTGCCAGTGACTCTCCAGCCAACCCTTGAAAACATTGTGAACGCGGAGGCGAACGGGGACAGCCATCTCACTGCTGTCTCCAACGTAGTTGAACCGATCAATGAGGCACTGCGCAAGATCGACAGGGGTGGTGAAGAGGCGGAAGGTAAGGTAGAACGTGGTGACAAACATCGCATCCGGAGTCGCCTCGTGAGTAGTGAGCTGCTCAACCAGAGCAGGAAGAGAACCACCAGCGATCATACCGTCCTTGTAGACAAGCTCATGCGCGTATGTCTTCTCAAGCATCTGTGCCTCGACGCCGTAGGCATCTTCACTGGTTGTCGATTGGAGCTCCGAAACGCTGGGATAGCTGTTGATCAGACCGTCGGCCTTGGAGCCGGAGGGAGCATCGTCGGGGGTGGTAGCTCTAGTCGAAGTGTGCGAGACGATGCTCCCAGCATCACCATGAAGGCTGTTGGGGTAGGTGCTCGTCGAGTCCGAAGCATTGACGCTGTCGTTGCCAGCATTGGGACCAGCGAAACGGAAGTTGGCGCTGTTCGTACTGGGTGAATTGTCTGCGGTGCTACCTGAGGGAGGGGGAAGATGAGGAATGGGAAGCTTTGCAAGCGAAGGCAGGGAGTCTTTGGAGGAGCGGAAAGAGGAGGCAGTGGGACTTTGGAGGTTCGCAGCAGGTGCGTCGACGGCTGGAGAGGGGAGGGAGACAGGCGGCTCTGGAAGAGGTTTTTCGTCGAGGGAAGAAGGGAGCTCCACGTCCTTCGGAGGGGCCGGTAAGGGTTTGCTGATGTTGTCCTGCGAGGTGCGTTCGTTGGTTGCGTTTGAAACACTGGTGAGGTCAAGGCTCTCGAATATCGCATTGGAGATCCCAAGTCCGGTGTGTTCAAACTCAAAATCGCCAATCCGCTCGATGACGACCTTGGCTTTCGTCACACAGTCTCCGGCGGCGCGGACACAGTTTGTGGCGGCGATGACGATTTCCTTGCCCTGGGAAGGCACGAACTCCTCCTCGCTGTGGGCCTCGGCGTGTGCGAACATGTCTTTCGTCGCTTGCACGAGCTCAGACAGCTTCTCATGCATGGTATCCCTTGCTTGAGAGAGGGGTTCGGAGCGGCGAGCGTCGCGTTCCCATACCTCGTCGATGACAGTAAGAAGTTGGCGACACGCAAGCACAGACTGCTGGGTTGTAGAGAGGAGCTCGCTCGAGGAGCGTGACTGGAGGTGTAACCCAATGAACGAGCCAATTGAGCCTAAGAACGAGTCCTGCGCGGCGGAAAGTCGTTCCGATGCAAGGTTGTGCCTGCGCTGGCCGCTCACCTGACTTGTGTACGACACTCGGTGGGAGATGGAGACGCGCTTGGACGGAGGGGATTTCGAAGGGGAAAGTGACGGCAACGTCTGCACGGGTGCTGGATCCGGCCCATATGTATTGGTACCAGGTGTGCTAATAATGCTCATGAGTTGTTCGTCGTTCGTTGTCGCCGTATCAGTTGGTGACACGACAGAAACGTCTTCGGGTGGCTCCGTTGCACCGTCCTCGGGCGGCTGTGATCGCTCAACGTTGCTTTCAGGGGTATCATGCGGCGGAGTGGGTGGCCTCTCTGCCTCTTCTATCTCAAGATGCGGCTGAGCCTGGGCCTGTGTCTCTTGGGAGAAGACGTCGAGAAAACGGACGGCTCGGATGACGACTTTGAATGCCTTTAGGACGAGTTCATCGAGCAGATCGTAGATCGGCACGTCGGAGAAGTCGCCCTGGGATACGACTTGTTGCAAATGTTTCGCCGTTTTGACAAGCGATGACAGGTCTCCTAACAAGCCCTTCCGCATCCGCCGTATGCCGACGTTTGCTTGGACATTCGGCGATTCTCTTGTCAAACAGTCGGATTTCTCCTGCAGCAGCATTAGCGCAGATTCTTGATTCCACGGGCGATTTTGCCCGGCCAGGAGAAGGGTGTCGGTCGAAACTAACCAAGAGAAGGCGAACGCCCGCAATCATTGACCTGACATAATCCTGCTTCGCAAAGACCATCGGGTTGCCGTTCTCCCCGCTTCTCACAAGGTCCCAGAGATGGGTTAGCGCGCTGAGAAGACTGCTGATTGACGGGTGATCGTAGGGTTCGCAATAGTTAGTGGGAAGCCAGCCGCGGGCTCCTGAGCCTAGAAGAGTGCCGTCCGCCCAGCCATTGGGATGTATTGAATGGACGAGGATGACGTCTCCTTGGTTGATGGGCACAGTGATTGAGCATTCGTCTCCGACTGAGGAAATCGTAGACGAGGGGTGAAAGTGGTAGAATGCGCGGAGGTAATTGGGAAAGGATTCCGGTTCCGCTATGGGTATTTCGTGGTCGTGCGTCGCGCGCGGTGTCAGCGGCGGCGACATCTGCGATTGCGACCTGGACGAGCCGGTTGTCCGGCGGCTTTTCGGCGAGGAGTGCACGCTGTGGCTGCCGTCGTGGGTCCATGTGGTCGAGGGCTTCTTCTTGATGGTGAGGGGCGCAACGCATGCGCTTGACCGGTCCATGCCTTCTCTTTGCAAGAGGTCCGACATCTTGGAATCCTGCTTCGCGTGCTTGGCCTGGGTGAGGCGGGCCTCGCGCGTGCGAGTATCCTCGGGGCCGGAGTGGTCCAGCAGAATACTTGACACGGAGAGGGAGGACAGTAACATAAAGGCCGGGCGCGCCGCGGCGTTAGCATCGAACGGGCCGCGGGGCTGGACTGGCGGCGGGGCGGCGGCGACCGGGGCGGCGGCTGTCATGTTGTCAGCGGGGTGTTGTTGTTGTGGCGGCAGCGAGGCCGGGCGGTGGTGAGGAATGCGCCTACCCAACAGAGAGAGAGACGGTGGAAGAATGCAGCTACGCGCTCCTGACAACGGGGAGACACATCACCGCAGGCTGACGAAAAGAAGCTTGCCACGGGATCCAGGAAAACGGGTCGAAGCTTGTCTCGCGAGGCCCGGGGCGCCTGTCTTAACCAGCGCGGGTGAGGCGGAGCGGGTCTGCGCGACGGCCGGGAGCCGGCGAGGCAGCGCAGGCGTGCAGGCAGCGCCGCGCGGGCGGATCAATAGTTCCAAGCAGCTGCGACGCGGCGGCGAGTGGAATGCTCGTCTGACGCATGCGCCTCGGGGGCTTCCAGACACGAGGAGTTTCTGCTGCGCGGCGATCCGGACGGGGCAGGACCAGGACTGCGGCGGCGGGACGGTCGTCGGCGCACGCAAATGGTGTTGCAGTGGTGCAAGGTGGACGACAGCTTTAATGGCGGGCGGCGACGCAAGGGTCCGGGGGCAGAGCGCGGCGGGCAACAAGGGCGCAGCAACGTTGGAGCGGCGCCTTCGCCTCGATCCCCGTCAGCCCACTTTTCCGCGGTGGAGGAATTGGCCCAGGCGATCAGATATAGCAGGAGCGATATTGGGAGCGAGAGGCGCGCGGGCATCCCTCGCCTTTGAGCGCGGCGACCGGGGTGCGCCAAACAGCAGCATGGGGTGCCGCGCGAGCACGCGCGCAGCTAGCCCGCGGTGGCGCACACTGAGCACCCATCGCGGCGGACGCAGCTAGCCCGGCCGTGCGCGCAGCTGCCCGCCCGGCGGTTATGCGCGCGCGGCGCCAGCTCACAGCGGCCGGCGGTCATGCGGCCGCGCGCAGGGCCTGCGGCTCCGGGCGCTGCGCATGTCGTGGGCGCGCCTGAGTCAGCGTAAATGCGCCGGCAGCGCTAGGCCCAAAGCGCCGCCGGCTCGCAGCCGCCCGCCGGACGCGCCCCGTCACTGTGCCGGCTGCAGGCGGCGTGCAGCGCTACTGCGGACGTCTCGCCCTGCCCGGCCGTGATGGCGGCCGCGCTCCCCCGCGCCAGCCATGCGCGCCCAGGGGCACCGAAGATCGCTACGCTGCGCTGTGGGCGTTGCAGCGTGAGACGGAGCGGCGTCATTTCGCCTTCTCCGATCGCCGCGCCCGCCGTCCGTTCGGGCAAGCGCCAAGCGTGACATGCATCGCCGCTGCCGCCCACGACTCGCCGCCGCGCGCGACGCCCTGCCAACGGCCGCTGCTCATTATCGTGCTGCCAGGCCCCAATTTCCTCGCCGCGCCCCTTTGCTCGCCGCCGCTGCGGCCTGACGAGAGCCTGGATCCGCGCCGCAAGAGACATCGCGGGATGCGCGCCGCCCCCTAGCTTCTTCCGGCAGTGATGCTCGCCACCCACCCCACTCGCCCACGCCAGCAGGCTGGTCCTCCAGAGGCTCCGTCGTCAAGCTCCCGTCTCGGCTCCCACCAGCCAGGCTGCGCGGTACCCTATCACGCCCGCCGGACGCCCGCGCCGCCAGTGAGAAGGCGGACCGCCGAACTCAAATACATCTGCCGCCGTGATGGCGACGGCATTCACGGTGCGCTCCTTTCCCACCGCGGCCGGCCGGGATGCCGCAAACGTGTCCTGTCCGCCGAGAGGCGCGTCGGACGTCCATCGCCATCTGGGACCCGCGCGCCTTGCTTTTTGCGCCTGCTCAGCTCCGCTTTGGACATCGCCTTCAATTGACTCAACCGCCCGGCCGGTCTCTCGAGTGCTTGCGGTGGAGACACCAGCTGAGGGCCTTACCAAATCCCGAGCTCCACAATGGCCCTGCCCTCGGAATGCCTGAGTCGATCACATGGGCGCCGCGAATGGCGATGTCGGCCACGGCTGCTGCGCGTGTGTGTGCCCCGGCTCGTTGACGCACATTGTCTTCTCCGCAACTCCGCATTCGCTCACAGCTGAAAGCTCTTCCTGTCCGCCGACGGCCATTGGACTAAGTCTCTGCGTATCCCTACCGCTGCGGGCCGCAGCGATGCCAACTGCCGGTCAGCAAAAAAGGCAATGATTGATGTTTGAGGCCTCGGAGTCGGCCTTTTGGCGTTAGCAGGCGGCCGTCCGTGATGACAGATTATCTCGTCTCTCTGCCGGGATCAAGCAGCCATCTTCGCAACGGACGAGAAGGCCGTCGAGATCTCCTGAGATGCGTTGTTGTGACGAGCCAGCGGAACCTGCATTGGCGAACTCGCAGTCCGTTTTGTCTCTGCCGATCCCCGTCGTCACAAGTATAGCTGGCCACAATCGGGACCTGCATGACAATGCAGCCTCCGCGCTCCCTTGCCACAGTGTGGCGGGCGTGGCACAACAACGCATACGTAGTAGAGCACATTTCCCGGATGCGGACATGACGATGCGGGGTGACGAGGTGGAGGGATTCTGCTCGAGCCTGTATGCGTCCTGCACTATCACGATTGCTTCCAGGAGCACCCCTGAAGTCTAGCGCGTTGCTGGGAACTCGTTATCGGACGCTCGACAGCGGAAGTCCTTGTGCCGCCCGCCTCGGCTTGCGACAGCGAATTGTTCCACGCCCGATCAGCGCTTTCGGTAATCGCAGCGCGGGCTATCGTCGGGATGGTCCATCTGAACCTTATGTCTTCTGAACCTTAAAGAGTTTTGAGTTTGTAACGGACCACCCTCCACTCCAGAAAGCGGAAAAACACCGTAAGCACCTTGTTGAGCAGAAGAGTCTCGGCGCCGCTCGCCGAACCGCGCAGAGCACAGCCTGTGCTGCCGCGCCGCCCGGCACTTGGCTGATCGTCATATCGCCGCCCGTTGCTCAAGCCGCCGCGCACCCCTTCCTCGGACCAATTACTGTCCGTCATCGCTTCCCTTGCATCATACCGGTCGGGGAGGTGCTGGGGATTCTGTAGTGCCGGCTTCCGGAGAGCGACAATCCTCGCTCAGGCCCTTGCCTGCACGTGGCACCCATGCTACTTCATCATCATCAGCACAATAGTGGCATCACTCGCACACGCCTGATCCTCATTTCGCGCCAATAGTCCACTGACGCGCCGTGAGGGTTTTCTGGTCCCAACGTCGAGTCGCGCGCGCGCCGTCGACGCCCAGTCACGCTACCGGGGAAATTGTGTGGGCGCGACTTCGCACGCGTGCCTGAGCTAGCCTTCCAGGAGAAGGAGATCGACAATCGGCTATGCGAGGTTGCATCGAGGTCGAGGCCTCGACGTTTCCTGACGATGAACGCCCGCATGCAAAGCCGTAACGTCGTCAGTCAGACTGAATTCAGCCCTGTTGCGCCAACGGCTGCAGTTCTCGCCCGTGAGAGCCGGGAAGGACTTCCGATGCAGCTAGTTCGGCCTTGGTCGTCATCCTCCATGCACCTAAAACTCTCCTCAGCATAAAACCTGTTCCCTAAATCCGAGGGTCATTAGCGGCCACCTATCCACCGGATTAGGACCTATGCAATCCGGCGCAGAATTACCGCATGCGATCTTCTTCCATCCGCAAGGCGTCCTGCTCAGCTCTCGGACAGTGGTTGTGCCATGCTCTGCAGTTTTGCAAGTGTCGCACCTCTTGATTTTTGCCTGAACTCCACACACGTTTCCACGTGGGTGCACTGATCTGCGATCCAGAGACCCCACTTCTAGCAGCGCAACGGCAGCAGTCGAACAATTGCCCGCGTACATCACCGAGCTCGGGGGCTCGCAGTGCGCCATGCAGTAGCGCAGACTGCTGAATGCAGCTCACGAGACTTGACATTGACTCGGAGAACGCTCGCCTCTATAACCGGCTGCATGGGTGCCGGGCTTCTGGTTTACCTTTTAGGGCCGAAAATGGAGCCGCTCGCTCGTTGGTCTGGGTTCACCATATAACGCTATCCTCGCTACGATTAGTGACATCTGCCCAACGGCCCCTCCCTATGTCAAGCTGCCGGAAGCACTTTTCATCTCTCCACTACCGGACTCCGGACAGCTAGCGCCAAGCAATCCGACATGCTTGCAGTTGGAGGCACGTCGATTCCTCCGAGGAATCACCAGCGATTCGCCCGAAGCGCCAGATAATCGCGAATGGGTTGGTCAACCCCAACCTTACTCATGTCATCGCACAACTCCACACCGGCGCCAAAAATCGTGATGCCCCACTACGAACTCGGCCAACTGGGGCACTAAAACAACCGTTCCTGCTGTTTCCAGGGTCACGGCGCCGGGACTACCGATGATCAATCGTGCTGTGGAGAACGTCGTCTCCTCTTTGTCTTTTTCGCCTTATCTTGCCTCATCTCCGTTCGTTGATCCCTTGTCGTCACTGCCTTGCAGCTCGTCCCTGCGGCCACGTGTGGGGTCATCGGGCTGTTTCTCGTCATGTTGCCCAAAAAAGGTCCAAGGAACAGCTGGCCAGGCCTCTCCTAGACAACCGTCAAAGACTCGTCGAGAATACGTGTAGGATCGAGGGTCAACCTTATGAGAGGGCGAGATGTCACCATTGACGGGCTGGCAAGTGCGCTGACATGCCGAAATCGACACGCCCCCTGGAAGCTCGACGAGAAGCCTCGCCACGTTCCCAACGGTTGCCAACGATCTCTCAGTGAACTCCAAAGCCACGGTCGCGCATTGTCGTATCGATTGGCGAGCGCGAGATGCTTCCACCCTCATTCGCCCCTTGCTGTGCACCGGTCAACCCCTTTCAGCGCTTCTCACACAACATGCCCATCCCGCCGGACAAATATTGTATGGTTCGGAGAATTTCACGCGAGGCACCAATGCCAACGGTGGCTAAAGCAAGCGACAAGCCATCGGCGATTCCTCTGCTGGGCAAAGTCAACGTCCAGGCATCCGGACCCCCGACGTGTTCCCCGCGGATCTTATTGCTGACAAGGTTTGGTTGGCTGTGACGAGTCAAAGGCGGTCAAGCAAGCGAAGCAATAATCGGTCCTGCTTTTCCGCGCATTACGGGCGTACAAGGCGATGCGCGCGCGCTGCGAGCCACTCGCGTGACGGCGTGTTCGTTTCATGAAACACCAACAGCTGAGGCCACGGGCAGGGCTGAGGGTTTGGCTGTGCCACCGCTGCACAGCCTCTATACTTCGCCTCTTAAAGGTTGCCTTTGTACGTGTATCAGGCGAAAAGGGCGGGGAGCATCGGAAGTGCTGGGAAGCCGCGCGGCGGGCTAGGTCCGGGCCCAGACTCGCACGGATCCAAAGCACACAAGTTCAGCAGATTGACCCGATCGTATTCGGATGAAGCCGACATCTCAGATACATGGAGGGTAGGTGGACAGAATCGAATAGGAACGTGAGCCGTCGCGTGGAGGCGGATGCCGTGTGAACGACGCGTTCCAACGCGTCAGCGGCGGTATAAGATAGAGGCAAGTTAAACGGGGGATCCTTCGTAAGCTGACTAAAATGCCACGTTCGTCGGGATGCCTGAGAGATGGCCCCCAAAACCTCGCCGCAAACCAACGCTGCCGTCCCCGTATCTCTTCATTGCCCTTGACCCGAACGTCAGGGTTGGTCAATAGTCTAGCATCTGGTGTCTGTTTGTGGATTGAGAACCGCTCATCAGATCGAGGTCTCACCTCCACATGGAGACCGTAAGGCAGGGCGAGGTGCCGGGGAGATTGGAGATGCCACGGTGCCCCGCTGGAGAAATCCGTCTCCCAATCCGATGCTGCCAGCGACAACGGCTGTGGATTGTCAAGAACCATGGAGGATTCGATGACGACCACGGTGCACGCGCGACCGCATTTTTGTTGGAGTTGCAAAGGCGTCACTTCCGTGTTCAGGAGTATTGGCGGCTACCAAAATGATGATCTCCTGCTGGCGCGACCACGGCCAATGAGATCATCAATAGACGGAAGCAAGACCAGTCACGCACACTTTGTGAAATGGCTCCACGGCACGCTGCTGGAGATAGCGCAGCACATGGGCAACAAAAAAAACTTCACGACCCAGAGATGTGGAAAATGAGGCCACTAAGAAGACTATCTTTCTCCTCGGCAAGTGCGCTACGAAAAATAAAGAAGTCGCCGGAACGTAGTGGAGGATTCCTCTCCTCTTTCCACAGAGATGGCCGAGGTGTCTTTGCTCGACCTGTGGATGGATGCTCCAGTAGACAGGCGAGAGGGCGAGCGGTTCGAATATGGTGGGGCGTGCCGACTTGCTGTTTTAGGTAGTGTAGTAAGTAGAGGAGAGCAATGACACACCAACCATCAGCCTATTTCTTCCATTCTCTCCTATACAGTATCTGCACTGGACTATATCCCAATTTCTAATATCTACAGCGGGCGGTTCTGTATACACTACCATGTCTCACCTTGTCCCTTTCAACTTCCTATTGCTACAGCGCAAGTCCCAAGCAACCACCCGACAATATCAACAAACTCGCTCTCGCAACTCCGTCAATGAGCATGCCCTCCGGCCCGAGCGGAACCGGCTCTCCAGGCCCGAACACCTAGGTACACGAGACAAGCGATAGATCACTTTACGGACTGTCTCGGAAGCCAAGCCGCTGCGCGATGATCGTATCTTACCGTCGAACCCATCGGCTCGCAACCCGCTAAGCAACGCCATGCATGCGACATGCACAGCCCGTTGACGTGCACGTCCTGCCGATAACCTTTTTCCCACCCATCATCCCACAAACCCTCTCCCGGCCTCTCGCTTTCCCTTCCGCTCAGACCCGGACTCAACCTGAAACAACAACCGCCCAATCCCATCCCATGCCGAGAAAGGTCAGAAAACTGCCGCATATGGAGTCGGCAGCGAAAAGGAACCACCCGAGAAAAGAGAGAGACGAAGGATCTGAATCCATGGCGACCGACGCGCTGCCCGAACGCCTCCTGCTGCAGCCACGTCCTGGGGCCGCCGCGCCCCATCCGCCAAGAGCACGTTTTATTTTGCTTCTTCTCCTTCTTCTTCCTGATATGTGCACGCCTCGGGTCCTTTCTTCAGCTACGTGCATACACATGATGCAGGAACCCGATCCATCCCACGCTTCCCCGCCAGCCTTGCCTGCCCGAGTCCTGGCACAGACAGCCCGACCGGTTCGCGCAGGCTTCCGCAAGCCTCCTCTTCATGCTCACATTCTTTATGTACGTGGATCTGACCGACTCCCTCTCCCCCAACGGAAATTCCGGGAAAAAGCGGAGACCGGAAACCTTCTTCATCCTTCGCTGAACGGAATACGGCGCCTCGTCACCGTGACATACCAGCGTTGCGGACTGGCCCTTCCGTGATGAGATGAAGATATTAAAAGCTTTTCCGCTGCCCATTCGTCTTTCTCTCGCGTACGAAACGAGGACATGATGCATGCGCCGATAGTAAGGAGTTCCGGAGGCCCCTCTAACTGAGAAACCCCTATGACAAGAACCGTCCTCGTGCTGTGCGCACGCGCGTATATCTGACTTCCGGTTGCCGAAGTAAAGAGATGAGATGGCTTAAACGAGAAACTGAAATATATTGCCATCACCAGATGCATCTCATGCCCAGGATGTCAACCGTCGCGGGATGCCGAAGCAGTGTCCAGGGAGTCACCTTAGTCAGGTACCTAGCGTTCAACGCCGTCGCGGGCATCTACGTTTTTCTAGCCTCCACTCCCCGTTGGCCCCTCAATCGCGTCAGCTAAAGAGGTCATTAAAGTTTTGACAAGCCCCCCCTCTTTTCCGACTTGGTGCGCCAGCCACGGGCGTTGGGGCGCAGCGCGCGCGACGGCCGCACCGCAATCCATCGCCTCTCATCTGTCCCGAGCCGCGGCGGGCGGGCGGGCTGGCTGGCTGGCTGGCGTGCGGCGTTGGCGCGGCGGAGGCGGCATTCCTTAGTGCAGTTCGCGACCGGGCGGGCGGCAGGCGTAATCCTACCTACGTAAACCTGCGACGCTAAAAATTCTTGGTCCAGGGGGGGCCCCAGGTGGTGCACGTACGAAGCGCAACAACCCCAAGGATGAAGAGAAGGAAAAAAAAGAAGAGAAGAAAAGCCAGGGACCGGCTTCCACGCTTTCCCTCTCGAAATCGTTCCCGTTTTCCCGTTCCATCGTCTCGGGATTTTGATCGACGCCCCTAAAACGGAGAAAAATCCTTCGGCGCCGTGGGATGGAAGAAGACTAGAAAACGACAAAGGACGCGGTCTGGCCTTGCGAGATTGAAGGGCCACGGCCTTCCTTGGCGGCTTCGCCGGTGCCCTTTCTTGCAAATCCTTTTAGAGCGGAGGTGAACGGAGGGGCGCGATGCGGACGATCGCGATGGCGGGAAGGAAGGCTGATCTACGGCTGCGCGATGTGGAGTTTGTCTCTGATCTGATTTGACCAATGGCGACGGCGGGTGTTTCTTTTTTCGGGGCTCTCTCTTTTCGGCTCAGTCACGAGAGTTTTCCAGCGCACGATGTGATGTGATGTGATCCGATCCCTGGAGACACGGAGTGGGTTGATGCATCGGGACCACGGCCTCGAATCAAGGCCCAAAAGGCTACTAGGAAGTGAAAATGGCGCTTGCGACTCGAGCGCTTGCTAGACTGTGGCATCGAGTCGTAGTATCGATCCGTAGTGAGTCGACACTGCTGCGGATTGGCTGATATAGCTCAAGGCTCGAGCGTTGCGCCGTCCACCATGCTACGAGCAGTAAGTCGTCGCATGCGTCTCCGCGGATCTGGATCGCCGGCTTACGCAATACTTAGGGAGAGAGCGATGATTCCGTTAGGCAAGTGAATTGTTGCGCAAGTGGTCTTTCCTCAAGGTGTGGCGTGTATGTGCTGGGACGGACGGCCCTCCGGCATGCTGATCAAAAAGGAATGAAGGTGCCGCAACGGGCACGTTGTGTCTATCCGAGCTGTTTCTAGCTCCACTAATAATGGATTGATTTTCTTCGACCATGGACAAATTGGGAATGGTGCAGAGTGAAAGCAAGTATTCCAGACGGGACATCGCCGCAGGGCCCCCAAGACGATCTGAAGTATCATAACCAGAGCCCTTGTGGCTGCCCGCGAGGTCTCTTGGCATAGTGGAGAATCGTCAAGCTGCCAAGGGGCAGAGTTGCGGCCATTCACTGATTATGACTCCTCGTCGTAGCTACTGAAGAGATCGAGGAGCTGTAGTGATCCCATTCCGTTGCCCGTGTTGAGATTCTGATGATGGAAACTGGCAAATGCAGCCAAGTACTTCCATACTTTCAGCGCGTGCCTTTCCTTGTCTCTGGAGACGACTTCTCAACCACACCCAAAACGCTCCCGTCGTCTGCCCAGCTCTCACACTCTCTCCTCTTCCTCACCCGCAATCTCTTTACGAATCTCTTCATCGCTCTTCTGCCTCTCTGTGGGACTCTCCTGGTAGTCTTCGGGCACGAGATAGTCTTGCTCCTCTTCCGCCTGCTGCCTCTTCATGGCCTCAATATCCTTCAACCCCTTCGACAACTTGTCCCTCTCCCTCATCCTCCCTAGCAAACGCAATGAGAAGGGGCTCAACTCAACCTTTCTCAGTTCCATGTTCCTGATCGTGTCCAGCGCACCATCTACGTCCTGGAGCCGCGCGTATCCTTTCACAAGCGAGTTCCAGGTTACCTCGGTTGGTTCCTGGTCATGGGCCCTCATGAATTCTAGCACGCGCTGCGCAGCCTCGGGTCTCTTGTGGCGCATGAAGCCATTGACTAAAATGTCCCACGTGTGTTTGGTTGCAAGAGGTTGCGTGTGGATGCGCTTGTCCGTCATCTGGCGTAGTACTTCCGGCATCAGATGGATGGTGCTGGCGTTCTGGGCCAAGGCAAGGAGGAAGGTGTTGTAGTAGTGGTTGATATCTCCGAGAGAAGTGAGAAGCTTGTCGCCTGAATTATCGATTTGGTGGCGAAAGACTCGATAAAGATGAATGACTTGCTCTGGACTCTGTTTTGAGATGAGCTCGAGGTAAGCAGCCAGGACGATGCCGATAGGTGGTGCCGTCGGCGTCATATTCATTCGATTTAGTGAATGAGTGCTTCCGAAGAACTGAAATGGTACTCCTAGTTTGACCAGCGGGGAAGGATCGAAGTATTCGTGATAGGTTTCCGCCAAGTCTGCAAATGAACGGTCGCTGCACACCGGCTGGAAGTGCTTGAGATAGACGCAGTGTAATATGTCCGTTGCCACGACTTGAGGCCTTTCGAGCTTCTGCAACGCCTGTCCCGCTTGTCTGAGGACCTCTCTGAGCGCACCATGGTCCTCGGCGTGCTTAAGACCTTTGATCAGGACGGTATATGTGTAGTCGTTCGGCTCGATTCCCTTTGAGTGGAGGAGATCAAAGATGCGTAATGCTGTCTGTACATCGCCGTGGTCAACTGCGTTGTGCATGACAACGGTGTAATGGTAAATATTGAGCGGAACGCCCATTTTGACGAATTCTGACAGAATCTCCGAGCTGGCATGGTAAGCTCCTGCTTTAGTTGCGCTGCTCCGCAATATCGCAGTGCAAGTTGCTAAGAAGGCCCAATGCGTCGGAGGCGCGCCGAGATCGAGAGGTCTTTGTAAGGCTTCGAGAGCTCTTGAATAATCGCCGTGCCTGCCAAAGAAATATCCGAGATGGTAGCAAGTATGCCAGGAAGGTCTAAAGTCGTTGCTGCGCAGCAAATTCCAGAGCTCAATGCCCTCATCGAGCGTACAGTGCACCAGAGCCAAGTGGACAAACTTTTGAGACAGCGCGCGGCCGAGATACGGCTTCCTCTCCAGAAGAGAGGAAAGGACGGGAAGAAAGCCCACGGGCAAGGTCTTTTTGCCCTCTTCAGCAAGTTGTAAATGCTGGCTCATGAAGTGCTCCAATATGTCCGCGATCAGGTAATTGGGTGATTTCCAACCTCCGCAGATGCCGTCCAGGGTGGGCAAGACTGCAGAGTGATCGTGGTAAAGCAACCACAGCAGCATTTCGCACCAAATGTTTCTCTTTCCCTCCGGTGAGTAATTTTCTCGCATGTCGAACACCCACGCCGTCCGGATCGACATGGCGTCTCGGCCACGTGAGAACAAAAGCTTCACTGCTTGTTCTGTATAAGCATTGATCTCGAGCTGGGACATTCGTAGCTCGAGAGGCAATCTGGCATCGTACACAGCGTTGAGCTGTGCAAATTTTTGGATCCACCATATATCCTGCTGCGGAAAGCTCTCCAGAGGGGGGAGCGACTGGGCCTTTGCAAGCAGCTGTTCGGTGTACTCGGAGGGCGTATGTTTCTGAGTGCTCAACAAGAAGGCAGCCCGACGCAAAGCCCTGAACTTCGGGTCCATAAGGTACATGAGTTGCTCGGTGCTCACCGGCAATCGATCGGTTGGTTGGGCCTCCAGGATTGCCTTCTCTTCATCTTCCTCCACCAGGTAGTCCTCCTCTGCCGTGGAGTAGGCGCGGCGAGCTTGGCGATGGAAAAACGCCCATATCTCCGAGTATTGCGGCTTCCGCCCGGGACGCGAAAGGGCTGGGGGAGTGCTAAGGATTGTTCGGGCCCTGCTGACCGAGTTTCTGGACGTACGGTGAGTCCCGGCGCCGGCACCGTAGATGCGGCATGTTGGCAAGTGCAGGGGCAGAGCATTTCGAGATGCTCTGTCTGCCGCGTTCCATGCTCGTGACTGTCGGGCTCCACAGTGTGTCTTGAGTCCTGGCTCGCTCGCTGCGACGTCGGCGGTCATCCATCTGGGCAGCTGCGTCGTCGGGGGCGGTCGCTCGAAGGCGCGCGGGGCAAGGAAAGGCAGGACAGGCGGAATGTTGCCTTTGAAGGTCCCGGCATGCTGGGCGATCGATCTGCTGGGCATGGGGCGTGTGTCATCTGTCCATCGTTGGCGGCTTGCGGAAGAGAGAAGCTCGAGCAAAGCGCGCGGCGGACCGAAATTTTGGAGCTTTCCCGCCGCCGCCGCTGCCGCACCAACTTCGCCGACGGCATCAACACCACCAGCCCCGCGACAAACCACCCAGCGCCTCCCACCGACCCGAGCACTGCGGAGCGCCTAAAATACCCGCGCGACCCTGTATCGCCGCTCTAGACGACATACGCCTCTAGTCGCGTCAGCAGCCCGACCTCCACCACTCCGGACGCGCGCCAGACCTCCAGCAGAACAAACCGCGCTCCCAGCAAAGAACCCCCGCTCGAACCCGGAAGCTCCCCGCCGCAACCATGTCCTCCCACGCCTCCCTCAGCGCCGCCGCCGACGAGCGCAAAGCGCGCCTCGCCAAGCTCAAATCGCTGAAGCGCAAGCAACCCGACGAGCCGCAAGACATCGAGAACGACAGCGCCGCCCCAGACCAACAAGACGAGCAACAAGCGCCCGACGTGTCCAAGCTGTACCTCTCCGGCCGCAACTTCGACGCCGCAACCAAGGGCCCCAAGCTGGGCTTCGAGGCAAACCCGGCAGAGGGCCAGGTGACGCTCGAAGCGCAGGCAGCCGCGCTGGCCGAGCGCACAAAAGCCGAGGCCGCTGCCGATGAGGCGGCCGACAAGCCGCTCGACCTGTTCAAGCTGCAGCCCAAGAAGCCGAACTGGGATTTGAAGCGCGACCTGGACCGTAAGCTCGAGGTGTTGAATGTGCGCACGGAGAACGCAATTGCGCGCCTGGTGAAGGAGAGGATTGAGAATGCGCAGCGGGAGGCGAGGAAAAGGGCTGGTGCGGGCGGCGGAGAGGTCGAGGCTGCGGATAGGGAGGGCGAGGCGGTGGGCATGGAAGGCGCGATGTTGGCGGAGGCTATGCGGGAGAGGGAGAGGGAAGACGAGGCGGATAGGGAGAGGGAGAAGGAAGATGAGGAACTGGTATGATGCGGGCATGGAAAAGAGAAGGCTCGGGTTTCCACGGCGTTGTGGCGTAAGATCGGATGCATCCATAGGGACAGGAGTTTGGATTTGGGAAAACCTCGAGAACAATACGCGATGAAGCTCTCGTCCAAGCAATTGGCATCTTTCATGGGCTCAGTCGGCTTGAGCGGGCGCATAGTAGACATCCCTGCCTTTACCGACAGTGGGAATGTCGTGCTGAACTGGCAAAGACGCGGCTCTGAGATACTGGGGAAACGTGGGAAAGCGGTAACGGCTTAATCTGCGCAGCTACCAAGTCAATCAGGAAGAAAACCGATTGGAGTCCAATCATAAATCACGCTACCTGAGGCTTCGCACTTTTCCAGAGTGGTTGAAAAGTTGTATATCAGAGCTATGGGTATCTAGGAGAGGAACAATGTGAAGCTTCTTAAAATCAAACCCTCCCAGAAAACCTTTTTAGGAGAATCCTCGCCAACACCCTCTCAGCTTGACCGGTGTTATGTGTGATGACGTGTGCGTCTGGCTGGTCCTTCTCTTTTCCGAAGAACCACCCTTCCTAGCTGTTCTCGCTGCTCCATGACGAATTGACGGACCATTTCCCAGTTTTAGCAATGAGCTTTTGAACGCCAAAAATTCAGGCTCGGCAATAGACTTCTACAGCCGTCAGCTCTAAGCTCATCTTCCACCCATATTCATTGCCTGAGTCATAGCCAGCCGCTTGCTGTACGGACTCAGACTCCTCTCCCTGAAGCTCGGTGGAGGCGGGCCTGCGGTATCCGGTGGCGGTCGGTGGGGCCTGTCTGGCGCTCCAGCGGGCTCTCGCGAAGGAGGAACGGCACGTCTTCGTGGACTGCGCGAGCGAGGTCGTCGAACCGGGCTCAAGTGGGGGATCCTCGCACGCTGGCTGAATGGAGAAATAGACCTCTCAATGTCGCGGCTACGGGTCCTGCGGCGGCTCCTGCTCCTTGACATGCCATTCTGGTTAGAGACGAATGACCTGCTCCGTGGTCGACCGCGCTCTCCCGGGCTGAACGAGCTTCGTCTCCGCCGTGTGTTGCGCTCCTTTGCTCGCGGCTTGTCATCTCTGTCCGAGTAGTACGAGCCGGCCGAAGAGCTCACCGAGCGCCGCCGCCGCTTGCGGTCATCGCCAGCAGGGGAGTGCGCTGAGCGCCTGGTGCGTTTGGGGGCCGCATGGCGACGCGGGGACGGGGAGCGGCTCGGCGAGCGGTTTGTCGAGATGGTTGCGACGGAGGAGGACGAGTAGGACGAGACGGATCGGGAGCGCTTGCGCGGGCGAGGGGCGAGGTCGTCGTCGTCGCGGCTGTGCTTGCGGCCCCTCTCGTCGGCCTTCTTCGCCAGCGTCTCGTCGGCGACGCCCTTCCTGGCGGGAAGTCAGCAGGCTTCGGGCGGCACGGGGCGCATTGGCACATACTTGCGGAGCAGGTCGTTGGGCACGTCGCTCGTCAGCTGCGGCTTGAGCTTCGGGTTGAGGAGCTGCTGGGTGCGGCTGGGACGGCTCACGTACGGGCGCTCCTGGGCGGAGGCCTTGCACTCGTAGCTGTAGTGGCGTGGGGAGCGGTCAGCCGGGGCGGGCGGGCGCAGGCGGGCGCGACGTATCTTTTTTCAGGCACTTCTGGCAGGTGGTGTTGGGCGAGGCCTTGGAGCGGCCGGCGAGGGCAGGGCCGCGGAACATGGCGGGCGGGGGCGCGCAGGCAATGCGGACGGGCGGCGCGGGTGCGAGAGTCGCGGTGCAGGTCGGGGCAAGGGCGCGGCGCAGAGCATGCGGCGCACGCAGGCAGGATGACGACGGCGGGCGCGCAGTCGAGGCGCGCTGGGCTGCGGCGGCGCTGGCGGGCGCGGCGGGCGCAGGGCTGGCGGGCTCACGTTTTCCCGCTCCACGCCCGCTTGCCGCCCGACGCGGACGCAGAGCCCTCACCACGCCGCCTGGCCAAGTCGCATCTCCCTCCGCAGCTCCCCAGGCCCGACGCTGTCGTCTGCCGTCGCGCGCATCCTCGCTGCCCGCCGCCCCTGCGCCCCCGCCCGCCGCCTCGTGCCGCCCGCGCTGCTCCCGGGCTCCCGCGCCGGCGCTCCTGACTCCTCGAGCCTCGCGCTCCAGAGGACCCACCCGCCGCTGCGTGCGCCCACTTCACCCGCCCTGTCGCACCGCGATGAAATCACCGCACGCCTTCTGATCCGACCCAACTGCACGATGTCCAGCCCTCTGGTCCTGGCTTTCACGACTTTCCTTGAGCAATCCGGTTCCTGAGATCACCTTGGCTTTCGACATTTTCATTTCCCTTTGCGCGAGCTGGCCCGCCGCCGAGCGCACCACCCAGGCCCGCCCCGGTTTGCGACCACGGTCCCTCTTCATTCTACTGCCATCCTACCCGCATAGCGCGCGCCGAAGCTGGGGAGAATGTCCTCTCAAGGTCCCGCCGTCAGCGAGACCTCGAACCTGAAGCCGTCGTTTGCAAAGGTACAGTTTGCGCCGCTTTCTCTGCCCGCCGTTTTCGCTGCCCTGCCGTGGCCCACCCCGCCCGCCGCTCTCCTCGAAAATTCTTCCCCTCACCCTCACCCAACCTCTGCTCTGCGCTGCCCGTGCTGCCATCGTGTGAGAGAGCTGATAACTTGCAGGTCGCAGCTTCAGCTTACATGCATCATAATTCAAAAGAAGTCGCTCCAAGCCCCAAGACTGCCCAAGGTCCTCAGGCGCCTGTCATTCTGCAGAAACCGTCTAGCCCATCGGACATTCCGAATGCGCAATTAGCGGACAATCATGCCGAGAACGGAGACAAAGACGAAAACTCCATCCAGGAGCATGCTCCGGACACCAATGGCTCCTTCAAGGACGCCCACGCTCAGAATGGCGTAAGCCCGGAATCCAATGCCGAGCATCCGACGCACTCGGTTGGCGGTGCCGTAAAGCCGGTGGTTGCTGATGACGATGCAACCCAGGTGTCTTCCTCCAACAGCTCGGCAAAGCCCCCGAGCGTCGATGGGAAGAGCGTCGCGTCGGGAACAACCTTCGCCCTTGACGAGAAGGAAAGCATTCGCCCAGACGACAGCGCCAGCATCCGCGCCGTCGAGGAAGACCGAGAGGACGTCTTCTCACCCCCTGATTCCATCGCCGCCGGATCAAGAGTTGGCTCAGAGAATGGCATCGGTCGCGCCTTCCGCGATCAGCTCAACGAGATCTCAGTCATGGGCGCATCGGCTCAGCGAGGAATTCTTCCGGGACGAAATGCTCACATCATGAGCGGCACTGAGGTCGCTCAAGCCAGCTCTGGCCGCCCTGCGCCATTGCCACTTGGTGCTATCAAGGAAAACGATGGCAATTCTCAGCCACAGCCAGTGCCTGATGAGAAGCTTCTAGAGGCGTTGCAATCCCCTAGAGACAGGTTGTTTGTTCTTAAGCTGGAGCAGGATGTTCTCGACTTCCTGAGAAACACTGGGTATGCAAACCCCTACTTTCAGAGTGCCGAGAGAGCTGATACACTTGTAGAGAAAAAGAGCTAGATGTGCCCAACTGCAATGCATTCTACCGAATGCTTGCGCACCGATTTGCCGACTACTACCTTCTCGGCCACGTCGTTGATCCGGTCACGAGTGCCGTCAAGATCACGAAGACTCCGTACAGTCGAATGTGAGATCAATGCTCTAAATCAGGCCGGTGTTCGTTTGCTAACTCAATGCTAGGCCCCCGCCGCTTTCTAGTCTGCCAAGCTCCCTGTCTTCGGGCCCCGAGACGCCTCCAATCATTGTGCCTGCTCGAAAGATCATGCGCCGAGGCGAGAGCGGCGGAACTCCATCTGGAACTAACACGACGGCCAACTCCGAAGGACCGTCGAAGACGACTTCTGAAGCGGGTGCTGACAGTGGAAGTGACGCAGGCCAGGGACCCAGAAAGTTGACCAGAGAAGAACGTGAGGCCAAATACAAAGAGGCCCGACAGCGTATCTTCGGTAGTGCTGAAGATGGCGATCCCGGCGAGTCGGCGAACAACAGTGAGAGCAAGGATATGTCGCGGTCAAGTTCCGCTGCGGGGAAGAAGAACAAGAAGAAAAACCGAAACAACGATGATGACGGGTTCGAGGCAAGATCTCAGTTCAGCCCATACTATCCTGCACAGTACGGAGGTCCGGGCTATTCGAGCGATGCTCCTCCCATGTATTATGGTCCTTTCACCAATATGGCGCCTCCGTCAGCGAACATGACACCGAGTGTTTCTGCGCCGATGCAGTACACCAACGGCTATCCGGTCATGATGCAACAGGATCCCCAGCAGCAATTTTCCTGGCAGTACCAGCAATTTGGATCTCCCAACGGGTCTATGAATGCTGCACCCTACGGAGCTCCCATGCCGATGAACTACGACCTCTCAGCGGATTTCCAGCAGAGAATGTCCTTTCAGCCGGGCAACGCTTCGAACCAGACGCCTAAGATGTCGAACCCCACACTTGCTGCTTTTCCGGACGGATACAGGCCTCAGTCGCAGGGAATGAACCAGCCGTGGCAGATGTCGGGCCAGTTACCCTATCAGTTTGCTCAGCAAGGCTTCAATGACCGTCCGATGTCGGCGGGCCAGAATCCCTACCCTTACGGTCAGCTGCCAAACCCGCAGTTCGGCAACAACCGCAACCAACACCCTCTTCCGGGAAGCTTCAACAGGCAGCAGTTCAACCCCCAAAGTCAGGCATTCGTCCCCAGCTTCATCCCGGGTATGCGCGGCGGAGCGGGCTTTGGCATGCCGGGCCAGTCGCCTCAGATGGGAGCTGTAGCTCCGAACATGGTCAACTTCCCGAACTTCAACATGCCAATGCACCAGCAGCAGCAGCCGCCGCGCCCAAACCAGCCGACGTCTCAGCCGCAGTTCAACCGCCAGCCCAGCAACCCTGCGTTCATGAAGAACCCGGTCCAAGGCATGGCTCATCCTCTGCCGCAGCCGGTTTCGGCTGCGCACAATCAGGGACAGAGGTCGGCTTCGGGCGGCAGTCAGAGCAGCATCGCCAAGTGGGGCACGCCGGCTCACCTTCCGCCCAAGCCCCCGCCGCCGGCATCAATGGCGCCTAACCAGAAGTTCACGAACGGACCACCGCCTCGTGTCCCGTCCGGACCGCCGCCGCAGCAGAACCCGAACGGGACTTACCCGATTCCCAGCATCATGGGATCGGGCGGAGGCGCCGGAAATGGCGCCCGCGCTGCGAAGTAGATGACCTCTTTGAGCCCTCTGAGCCATCATCGCTCTGCATTTCCGGGAGTTGGTTGATGTCAGTGAAGGAGCTTGCTCACCAAAATCCTTTTCGGTTCGTGCGAGGTGTGAGGTCTGCTTCTTTCGAATTTTATGGCGAGGCGTCTAGATGTCGGCCTGGTCTGTCGGCAATCACGGTCAATCAATGCATCTTCAAGGCGTAACGGGAGAATGGATGACTTTTCAAGCCTGGATGATGCAAGACGTTGGTGACGGGGCAAAAGTTGATTCGTGGGGGTTTCCTCTAGTTGGTGGATGACTGAACGGGGTCTATGCTTCTTAATTAGATAATTCACGACGGATTTGCTACTGGAGCACGGCTTGGGCGTGATTCGTGACCGCGCCATGATTTAATGCAGTGCGTGCAAAGGGGAGAGTGAGTCGGCAACGACTTGTTGCGGGAGCTGTACGGTCGGCGCAGCGGCCACCTGCGCAACCACCGCGACGTCGACCAGAAAAGTCGCACCTCGATCAGCGACTCAAATCCCCACGCCCACACCACCACAACCGGCCAGCAACCATGCCGCCCAGACCGACCGTCCGATGGGCGCAATCAGCCCTGCCCATACGATCGCGACCGACCACCACGCCGCTCAATGGCACCACCTTCACCACCACACAAACCACCACTGCAAGCGCACCACGCCTCAGCCAGGAGCAGCGCCGCGGCCTCCGCTCAATCGTCCCGCACCCCTCGCCCACCGACCGCTTCAACCGCGCGCCCGGCCACCTCCCCATCCTCAGCGCCAGCTCGACCGCCGCCCTCGCCCGCAAGGAATACACCACGCCGCTGCGCACGGGCGCGCTGGCCATCAAGAAGGGCATGACGGCGCTGTACGACCCCGCCACGGGCGTGCGCACGCCCTGCACCGTCCTCCAGCTCGACCGGTGCCAGGTCGTCGCGCACAAGACGCGCGACAGGCACGGCTACTGGGCCGTCCAGCTCGGCGCGGGCTGGAAGCATCCGAGCAATGTGACGAGGCCTCTGCTCGGCCACTTTGCGGCCTGTGGCGTCAGCCCGAAGAGGCATCTTGCGGAGTTTAGGGTGAGGGATGAGAGGGGGTTGTTGGGGGTCGGGGAGGTGGTGGGGGCGGAGTGGTTTGTTGAGGGGCAGTTTGTGGATGCGAGGGCGGATAGTAGGGGGATGGGATTTGCTGGTGTAAGTGTCTCTTTTTTTTCTCTTCCTCCGTTTATCTTTTTGGTGACCATGTTCGTGGGATTATCGTGGTTTATTTTGGAGAACTTTGGGAACTGATATCACTTGTCATAATAGGGTATGAAGCGCTGGGGCTTCGGCGGTCAGCCTGCTTCCCACGGTCAGTCGCTCACCCACCGTACCATGGGTTCGGCCGGTGGTTCGCAGGGCTCCGGTTCGAGAGTGCTGCCCGGCAAGCGCATGGCCGGTCGTATGGGTGGCGAGCGTGTCACGGTGCAGAACCTCAAGGTCCTCAAGGTCGACCCTGAGAACGGAATCGTTGTCGTGAATGGTATGTCTATTTCCTTCGTGATGGCGCCCATTCGTGCTAATTTGGATTCTTTTCAGGTGCTGTCGCTGGCCCCAAGGGCTGCATCGTCCAGATCCAGGACGCCATCAAGAAGCCGTGGCCGGATGTCCCACTTGCCCCCTCCACCAAGGGCTCGGAGCAAGCCGCGGTCGCTGAGGCGACTGCGTAAAATTATAGGACTTTACGGCAGTGGTGCCGGGCTATTGTAAAAATGGGATTGTGTATGATTAAAATCATCTTGGGCGCTGCGTCAGCCACCGACTTCAAGAAACGAAGATGTGTAGGGGTGGGTTGTGATTGTGGGTTTCTTTAGGAGTCGAGGAGACTCGGATCAAATCAAATATATCCACTTGTCGACTGTTCTCTGGCATAAGCACCTGGCAAAGTGATGGCAAGTTTTCGGAAGTGATTTGAGCTCCTCCCAAGAGGGAACTCTCTGAGGCTATAACTTGAAACATATAGCTTACAGGATTTCTGGGACTGTGGATAGACGGGAAGACGTTCCAGTCTCCAAGAAACGCAGATCAAGTAGCCTTCCACCCGTTCGACAGCCATCAAACGTTTGGCAGACGGGAAAGACCTAATTTTTTCACTTTCAATTAATATGAAGACTGAATATAGATTCACCACAGTCCTGCAGTTTGATTGAGGTGATTAGAGCAGAGCCCTCGGCCATTTCGCCCTATGATCTATCTATCGTCAAATGTTCTTATTCGTAATTAGCAAAGTAGCTAGGTATTTCTATGCTCGAAGTAGTCTCCCAGTCCCGGCCCAAAGTTCTTCTGCCCCTGGTATTCAATCCTATTTTTGATCGCCGTTACCCAAAACGCCCAAAGAAATCTCAAAATCCGAAGAGTGAAGAAAGCTCTTCCACAATCATCCCATTGGCTATAGGGCCTTTCACGACCCCAAAATGAAGAAGATGGTCGGATACAGGAACTTGTTGTCATGAATAACTGCAAAAGCTTCGCAGAAGGAAGCATCCCAGAGCATTTCCATCCGCTTTGTGGATCTTGCCCAAATTGCATCACTAAGAAATATTGTCGGAAAAGACTGACTCCTCAGAGCGGGCAGCTTTGATAGCGCTTCCGGTGGTGAGGCGCTGTGATACCGTAATTCGTATATGATATCTGTGCCTCGGCAACCAAGCCGACTTGGCGACGATCGTTGTTACAGTAATTTTGTTCGGAACCGGCCGGAACATTCCCTGTTAGTGACTAAGAAGCCTGATGAGGCGTTGGTCAATCTCTCTACAAGACTCAGCACCTTGAAGATGTGGAGTCATCCGAGAGATGGGTATCGAGTGGGGTTGAGCCGGAAGCAGTGCCGTCGTAAACGAGGAAGGGGTTCTCAAACGTGCCGCCGAGTGACGCCTGACACTTCTAACAGAGAGCACCTAATCCGATCTACGAAAATGGCGGTAAGACGAATCAATATAGCCATTCCGAGCCTGGTTGCGAACCCAGGATGCGTGATAGGTGGAGTAGTCTATCAGAGCATTGTTAGCCACCGGGGTTTTTCGGTGATTCCGCCGATTCAATAAAATTGCCTTTACCTCGTTCACTAGAGAGTCCAAGCTGAGAAGCAACGTTGACATAACCCTCGGAGTTCTTCTTGCCCGCCTTGGCGACCTTCTTAACCATTTCTTCATCACCAGCCCAAGCTGAGCGGCAGTACGGGCATGACACATTCTTGTAGTTCTTGGTGGCAGCCCACTGCTCAAAGCATTTCCTGTGGATGTTGTTGCCGCAAGCGGCCTTGCAGTACACGATCTCCTCGTTGCCCGGTTCGAATTCTTCGCAGCAAATGGGACATTCTCCCTCGATGGGCTTACGCTTGCCATCCTTCTCGGGGGACTCGTCGGACAGAATCGGAGGAGCTTTAGCAAAGATCTCCCGGAGCTCAGAAGGGAGGAAAGCCAGCTGGTATTGCAGGTGTTCGGCGACCTTGAGCAGGCGGATGAGGACCTGCGGTGAGAGTCAGTACGTAGGATGACTGACTCGAATTGTGTGAGCACTTACATATACAATGTGTTTGCACTGATTACCCTTTTTGGCGTGAGGGCACGTGCAGCTGGGCACCTCTGAGATAGTGACGGTGTAGACGTTTCCGGTCGTTCCCGCAATCTCGACTTCCTCTTCTGGGCAAGCGTCCGTGCCTGTGCGAGAGCGATCGATGACAAACATACTGTTGTCGATAAAGTCAGTTGAAGAGAACCTGTGAGACTGCCAGAGTGCCGCTGACCGTTGTGTCAGTGCGCGATCCTTGACCTCGAGGTATGACTGAGGTGCCTTATCGCGGAACCTGCGGATTATCAGCCTGGTTACGTCATTTGTGAGGTTTTTATCGAGAATTTACCTCCTCAGGCGCTTCTCACCAGTCGCTGGAGCCTTCCGTTTGGTTTTCTTCGCGGGAGCGGCGGTTCCGGCGTCGTCATCGTCCAGCACGATCACTTCCCTTGCAGCAGCCTTGCCGCGGCGCTTCTTGACGGGGCTCGCGGAGACTTCATCCGGCCGGTCTTCGGCGTACGAGATGGGCTTGCGCTTGCGCGCACTCGTGCGTGGCTGTGGCAGCAGTTGGGCGGGCGTCGCCACACCGCCAGCATCGTCGGTGGGGTCGGGTGTGCCCATGGTGGTACCTTGGGGCGGTGTCTCGTGTACAAGACGAAGGAGGATGACGCGTCGACGAGTGAGGTGAGCTGAAGCGATGAAGTGGCGGGTGGAGGCCGTGGAGGCCGTGGAGGCGCGTGGGGACAAACGGGGCGGATTTAGGTTATCGATAAGGGCGGCGCCGAAAGTACCGCCAAAGCTTCCTCGCCCTTGGGAGCGACGCAGGCGCGGGAGCACGTGATGGCGAAGCTTGAATCAGCATCTCCAGTGTCTGGAGATGCGCGCCGTTGCTACGGGGTGAAAGGGGCCCCCTTTGCGACCCGACCTCTGCTGATCAATAGTGCGACATATTCCTGCCGACGGTTCGTGTTGCCCCCTGGCGAATCCCGGCTCAGCGTGGTTCCATGTTTTGAGGCGCGCCGCCGCTCCGTCGCGAAGCGTGCACGCCGTCCCTGATCGGCCGACATCATTTAAGTGGGCTGTCGATCGACATTGCATCCGATGGTCAGGTTTGCGTGCATGATTAATCTGTTCTGTGCGGAGCTCTATCTAGAAATTAAGAGATGTTGGTGATGACCAGTCTACAATACTCGAAAAACACAAGTGCCACCCATGACGCCCGCTAAAATGCCCAGTGCTTTTTCGCAACCCCGCTGTCTGCCCTGCTCGAAAGAGCTCCTGTACGCTATGCAAATTGGGAAATCGTTACCTCATGAGATCATGCCTTGTTTCTGCCGAAGCCGAGCCGCTGCCGGATGCCCTGCTTCTCTGGGTCGCCATCGGGCGGCATGGTGTAGGCCTTCTTGCTGCCCAGCTTCCTGCCCGTGCGGACATCTCTGCGGCTGGCGCAGCAGCAGCAAAGGCTCGACTGGATGATGAAGGCGATGAGGATGCAGCCGGCCGAAATCCACATGAAAGCGAACATCTGGCCGCCAATGGTTGCGCCGATGTTGAGATCGTCAACCTGCGTGAGGGCGATCTTGAAGATGAGGAACATGGCCGTGGCGATGATGCAGCCCACGAAGATGCAGACGAGATTAAGGAAAGACAGAATCGCAAGGGGCATGGCAGCCCACCGCGTGTATACGGCGAGGGGAGTGAGGAAAATCAGCAGTGTGGACACGCAGGTGCCCGTGAGGAACAAGCCGAACATCCATTGGGAGGCTATCTTGACGATGTCGAGGTAAGTCAATGCCTGTTCGGGAATGGCAACTGCGAACATGTCAGTACAGACGGCGGCGTGTCGCCAGAGAGGCGGGACCACATACTGGTTGCGCCTGCCAACAGCTCGTCGAGCAGAATCTCCACCGGATTGAACCAATACAGCGACTCCGGCTTGGAGCAGTAGGTGATGCCTTCGGTGAGGTAGCCTTCGCAGAAGCCCCACAGGCCGACCTGGTAGAAATCGTGGAGACCCAGCGTCTGCGCTATACTGTTGAGCAGCACGGCATTGGGGATCGAAGTCGGCACGATGTGGCTGAGGTCGAGCTTGATGAACCAGGTGTCGCGGAGAACAGGCTTGTCGTATGTGTTGCCGATCTCCACGAGCAGGAGGAAAAGAGCCGACAGCAGGAAGAAGAACGACGACAGAACGGCAAAGACTTTGCGCGTGCGGGTAGCGCGTTTCATTTGTTTCCTGGAGAGGGTGGTATTGGAACGCTTCAGGCCGCCGCCGGGCGACGTGTTCCACGGCGTTTCCTCGAACTGCGGGACGCGCGAGGCATCTTGGCTCGCGGCGACGGTGGGCGAGGTCCTGCCGGAGGCGCCCGCGCGCGTGGAGCGAGTGGAGGGCTCGCGGGAGGGAGGGGAGGAGGGCATGACGGTGCCGTCGGGAGGAGGGGAGAGAGAGAAGGCTCTGTTATCTTGGGCCTGAGAAGCAGCTGAGTGGACGGGCGCAGCCGGGGTGCGGGAGGCTGGAAAGGACCGACATTTTGAGACGGCCGGGCAGGTCAGCGTGCTATGATCTCAGGCGGGTGTTTGCTACGCGTCAGGGCTGCTGCGCCTGGGCAGCGCTGCACGCTGGCGTTGATGCAAGAGGCGCAAAGCGGGTCTGCGGCACCGTGCCGGCTGCTCATTGGCGGCGATCGTGCGCCGCCGCGAAACAGCCTCCTGCGATGCGCGCGCGCCAGGCGACCGACGGCTGCCCACCCCGGCCGGCCAGACCCCCAGGAGCCCCGTCTTCGGCGCGCGCATCCCGTGAAGATGTCAGAGGACCCGCCTAACGCTGGCTAGCAACGCGCCTAAGCCGTCGGTCCGCCTGCCTGGCGCCACGCCCAGCGGCTATCCCTCCTGGCCGCCGCCCGCACCACGGTTCTTGCCTGCTATTTCTTGCGTCGCAGACGTCACTCAGGCCCGTTGCCTGAGACCCTAGCTGCAAGCTCTTCACCGCCCGGCCCCATTCGCCGCCATTACTCTCCGTGCCCGCCAACTTTGGCTCTCCGCGCGCCCCAGACGAGCTCGCCGCCTCTCCACCTCCTCCCGCCGTCGCTGCTGATCGAGCCAGCATGCGCTTCCTCACGCTCTGGCTGGGCAGCCTGGCTGCCGCCGGCGTCCTTGCCCAGGACGACTCCTCCAGCTCGGCCAGCACTGTCGTCCTGACCGGCACCAAATCGGCAGGCACTGTGCTCGCCAGCGTTCCCACCGGCACCTACATCTCCTACGAGTCCACCGTCCATGTGAGCACCACCGGCAGCGACGTAGGGACAGGCACCCAGACCGAGACTGCTACCGCCGGCGCCACGACCGATGCCAGTGACACCACGACCGGGGAGAAGACTGTCACGAGAACAACCGAGCACACCATTACACTACTGACTGGAAAGTCTGGCACCCGGACGTATACCGGCGGCCCGCTGACTCCCACCCCGGGCAACTCCACTGCAAACGAAACCGCTTCCAGCACGAGTAGTTCAGCTGCCCCAACCAACACGCAGCCTTGCAATGGCTATGTGGAACTCTGCAACCGGAAGTACTCGAACATCACCGAAGTCTGCGCCCACAACTCTCCCTTCACTGTCAAAAACAACGCCGCAAGTAACCAAATTTACGACGTGACTACACAGCTGAATGATGGCGTTCGAATGCGTAAGCAGCACCCGGTTTTCACTGTCTATACCCTCATGCTGACTTGATACAGTACAAGCGCAAGCGCACTACAACGGAACAGGACAGTTCAACCTCTGTCACACTTCGTGCGAGATACTCAACGCCGGCACGTTGGAAAACTACCTCAAGACGGTGGCCACTTGGGTGCAGCAACATCCCTATGATGTCGTCTCGATTTTGATCGGAAACGCGGACTATGCTATGGTTGGCAATTTTACGACTCCCATTGAGAACTCGGGTCTGCGCCCGTATCTCTACGAACCGTCCGTCATCCCTATGAGTCTCAGCGATTGGCCGACTCTTTCCGAGATGATTCTCACTTCGAAGCGCGTCGTCATGTTCCTGGACTACCAGGCCAACCAGACGCAGGTGCCGTATCTTCTGGATGAATTCAGCCAGCTGTGGGAGACGCCTTTCGACCCGACGGACCAGAGTTTCCCCTGCACTGTCCAGCGCCCGCCGAACCTACCCAACGACCAGGCCATGAACCGCATGTACATGATCAATCACAACCTCAATGCGGAAATCTCCCTGCTTGGCACCTCGATTCTCGTCCCGAACACGGTTAACCTGACCCTCACAAACGCCAACACGACCGAATACGGAACGCTGGGCTTGTCCGTCAACCAGTGTACCAGTAAGATTGCCCTGCGGCTCAAAGTTGAAACTTGAGGCTGCACCCGAGCACTTGAAACACCGAGGGATCGCTAACCTTGTCACAGACATGTGGGGCCGGCCTCCTAACCGGCTCAATGTCGATTATTATAACACTGGCAACTTCAACGGCAGTGTGTTCGCCGCGGCTGCGAGGGCCAACAATGTCACTTACAACGGCAAGTGCTGCGGCCTCTCCAGCACTTCGGATGCCGTGACCGATTCGGCCGCCCGACCGCTCCTCGCCCTCGCCATCTCCGTCTTCGTCGGAGTTGCGCTTTTGTAAAGACTCGTTAGGTAATTCCCGACATGGAAAAACCACGTTGGATTCCCCCTGTCGATGCTTCGTCTGGGTTTCCAGATGGATTTCTAATTTCGCGGTCACGGTTGAACGACACGATGGATTCTGCATAGGCGACGGCGTTCTCGTCTTTTTGGGGTTTGGGCCATGGGAGGATTAGCGAAGCGATCATAGAACGGTCGGTCCTCAGAGACACCCATGCATAGCTACATAGCTTTTTTAATCTTAGAGTCATCTCGCATTCCTCCTCGCGTTCCAAGTGTCCCCACATTGGCAAGTCTATTGACGGCTGTGCTGCGCAGAGGCCAGATGGAAGCGCGCGCTCCTATTTGCGGCACGCGGCGGCAAGGCCCGAGTGACATGGACCCTTGGCCCGCCGCATCGTATTTCCGGCATCCGCGTTCCGGGGGGCGCCGCGGCCGCCGCCTGCCGCTCACCAAGCACCGCGAGCTAGGCGCTAGCTGCCTCTCTCAGCCACCTCCTTCAGGGTTCCCTCGTCCAACCCCAGCATCGCACGTCGGTTCCCCTCCCACTGCGCCCACGCCGCCGCTTGCAACAGGCAGTCTGCCAGGTCGTCAAGCTTTTTCGGATCTGCTGCGGGCAGAGCGTTGCCGCCGGTGGCGAGCGGCGGCGGAGAGATCTCCGATGGCTGCGTCTTCTTCTTCTTTCCTCGGCCCCCTTTCGCTGCTTTGGAGAGCTTCGACAGGAAGACGTCGCGCATGCTGGTGGCTTCCGGAGTGCCGAACGTGAGCTGCACGTCAGAGTCCGGCAGGGGGCTTGTTGGTTCGGTGGCGTTCTGCAGGAGCCACTGCTCGACGAGCTTGATCTTGACTTTCTTTTCCACCTTGGACCTGCTCATCTTTTTCTTGGTCGTCCCACCTTCACGATCCTCTTCAGCACCGCCTTCCTCCTCGGCATCTGCAGCTGCGGAGGAAGCCCGGGGAGAGTAGCGTCGGGTTGTGCTCGCGAGAGAGCTGTCACGGATCTCTCGACCCGTTTCGGAGTTGTCCATCCAGAATGTGGCGACCCGTGCTGGACTCACGGGGAAGACAGTGGGGAAACTTGGGCTCTCGGCGTGCTTGCTCTTCTGGTTGGCTTGGGTGATTCCTGCCTGCTCCTGTCTGAGCGTCTCAAGTATCGCCCAAATCATGCCTTCAAGCATGTTGACGTGATACGTCCATTCCTGGATCGCCGCGGAGGCGTTGGTCCGATAGCGCTGCTGCTCGATGATGATGGTATCCGGCGCATACGGCAAGTATTTGCGTTTGAGCAGGGCGTATGCTGCGCGCGAGAGTATTGAAGGGCGGAAAGACTCCTTCTTCTGCGAGATCTGGCTGCTCAAGAGGATCGCTGGGTCCAATGGCTGAAGCTGTTCCTCCTGGAGCGCAAGGTCGCTGACGGATATGGGCTCCCAAGCTAGGACATCCAGCTTGACAGGCGGCTCTTTGGATGCCGCGTTCGCTCTCTTGCTTCCCTTTGCGCTGGTTGGCTTCGGTCTCACCTCGACATCGCAGACACAGAAGGCCATGTTGCGGATGCCCATGTCCACGCTGAGGATACGCCTGGTTCCAGTTCCATCCTGAAGTTTAGGAACGCGTAGGTCCGATTGGAGGCGCTGGGTGAGCTCGGGCTTCGTCCCGCCTACACCGCTGCCGATACGGGCGAGGAGAGTTTTAAGATGGGCCGAAGTGAGGGTGTTTTTGACGCGTTTCGACATGGGGAAAAGAGCGGATGCGTCGACTATTGCGCCAATGGTAGGAAAACTGGAGAAAGAGAGGAGAAGTCGTTGCCACGTGAAGGCATTGGCGGAGTTTCAGAACCGTGGGAGAAAACACCGATGGAACAGACTACTACGGTGAAGACCCGTCTTACTGTATCATTTTGATGATGAGGGAAGAAAATTTGAGGCTGGTCAGCTTTGTTGGTCCTTCGCGAGACGCGAAAGAAAATGGGACGCGTGAAAGGGTCTCCGGGTAAATTGCGGGAAACGACCCGTCGTAGCCATGCCACGTGCATCCGAAATGGGCATGACTACAGTATTCTTGCCGTCACTTGGGGGTTTCGAGTTCGCATGCTTCAATCTCTAATACACAATGATCGCATACCAACAGAATCACGGGAGCTGCTGAAGTGGAGATTGTCCACGTGATTTCTCTTCGTGGGTATTGAGGTCCACGGTGCTGCTCCACACAGCTAGGTTCGCGGTTCACAAACCTCGTAAAAACTCACGTGCTAAACATTCGGAGAAGCCGCATGCAGGCTCATTCCGAAGGCTGGACGCCCGTCAGACTTGGTGCTGATCCGCGCCCACAGTCGTGCGCAGCCCGCTGTGCAACCTCGCTGCTGTCGTTAGCCACCAGGATGCACACCTTCCATTTCCATCTTCGTCCCGCTTTGCACCCGCATCCCTCACGTCGTCGTCGTATCATTGCGCTTTGCGGCTCATTTTCGACCACTGACATTTTTCCACCCCCGACCCTTGATCTCTTCCCCTCCTAAGTGAATGGCTACAAACCCTGTAAAATCGCCCTCGTCCCACTGATTCGGTGCTCTGCTTCGAGGTCAACCATTCCCGTCGAGCCACATCTAAGGGCTTCAAGGTGGCCGCGTGATTATTGGGATACCAATGATGGATCCTGCTGCAACTTTCACGATCAGTTGGCTTTCCTCAGCCTGGTCGCAGGACGCATGACGGCTGGAAAGCAACAAGGCTGCGGTCATGAATGTCAGCCTCAATGTCTTAGGGTTCTTAAAGAGCCCTTTGGAAACCTGATTCCGCTCATCCAGGCCTTGAGCTCTGATACAACCATTCCGCCCTGCACTGCCTTATTCTGACCGGTCAGCCAGAGCCACACCGGGCGCTCTTTTGGGAAGAGAAATCAGGTTCAACTCAAGATGCCTCCTTCAGGCTGGGTGCCCGACTCCTGCCACGCGTATTGTTTGAGTAGATGGAATGAGCTGGAATCGTTGCTGATGAGCATAACAGACCCTGATGAGTACAGACATCATTCGATGGCAGGATGAATCTCCAACAGAGCTGAAGAAGACGGTATCGACGGGAGCTTTGCGATTTTTCATGTCTCTCACCCTTCCCTTGGTGGTAGTGACATTCGGGGCTTGGTGTGTGGTTTACTGAAAAAAAAAAGGCTAAACTCCGCCCGCGGACATTGGAGCGCAGATGCCTTACCTGCGCAAAAAAAGAGGGTCTGAATGAACAGGCAGCAGGAAACAGATACACTGGAGAAGTCATCACATTTCCTCGGTTTGAGAGGCAGTATTGTCCTTTGTCCGCGTTGAAAAAGGCCACTTGCAGCTTTGCGATGCTGTGGTATATTGATATTCCACAAACATTTGTTAGTGCGATTTCCTTCACTTGTTTGACTGAGACGTATATCAAGTTGCACGGGCCGACGGGCTCGAGGATCTTTGGGCGGAACTGGACTGAAGCGCTTAAGCAGCGACTACAGTGTTTCATCAGTATGCAGAGCTATCTCAATTTGACCGATCTCCGATGCGCGACATATCGACTATGGCTCGATCCGGTTTCTGCTGCATTCGATCGCGATCAGGCAGCTGTGTTATCGTAACATCAGGCTGACGAGGCAAGTGACAGAATATAAACATACTGCGCCCCGAGAACAAAGTGTCGTCCATAATTCATGTCATGAATACTATTCAAGCCCAGCGGAAAAGAAAAGTGATCTCCAAGAATTCCGACTATCTCGACACCGTGTTAATCTTCTCCAATGAGCAACTACAAGAAGACTTGGTTTCTTGCGCCCAGTTGGGACATACCCCCCTCGGCGATCAGGCTGGGCTATATTGTGTCTGATCCGACCGACCCCCGTCATCCTCTGAACCCCTCTCCCACCGGGCCGGAAATAGACACCGAAATCTTCGCCGACATATGTCCGGAATTCCACATGAAGCTTTCTGGGGGCTCCTCAAAGACGCTCGGAATATGGGCACAGTTCCTCCAGCTGGTCGGCCTCACGGCCGAGGTTAAGCTCACACTCGAGCAAGGTACTGAGGAAGTGTACGCGTTCGAAAAGATGGAAACGCAGTGGTTCAGCCCATCGCTTGCTTTCGCGAAAGGATCCGTCCAAACGAAGAGGGTGAAGGATTTCCTGCAAATGGCGGGCCTGAAGATGCCGCTCTACATGATTGCTGGCGTCAAGATTGCTACTGGCGGTTCCATCACGACGTTTCGCACCAAGGGTCACGCTTACGGTGGCAACTTCGGAGCAGACGGTACGCCATTCGGAGCCCCCTTGTCAGCCGGGCCTGAATTTCACCATAAAGCTCATGCTGGGCTGGAAGCAAGCCACAAGAAGGAGAACCCCATTGTCTTTGCATATCAATTGATGAGGATCAAGATTGTGAGTGGCAATGCCACTGTCACACCACACAAGAAAGGGGCGATGTTCGAAGTTGGCGAAGAAAGCGCAACGCAAGCGGACAAAGTAGAAATTTCGGAAGTCTCGGTTGATCCTTCGAATGAGCACGAAGATGATTTAGTGGAATACTTGGAGGATGCAAGGATACTCGGATCCTTCCATGAGAATAATCAGAAGGAGTGTACAGTTGTCTTACCGTAGGTCTAAGATGAGGAAGCATAGCATTGCGCCGACATATCGCTTCCTGGTGGAATGAGCAACTCCCGTAGACCTGCCAAAAGATTAAATTGATGAACTCAGATCGCCTAGTTACAGCAGTGACAAATGGTCGTATTTTCGTTCCTCAGACTGGCCTCAGAGCGTCAAGCAGATGGCCTGGAACCCCCCGATTTCGAGAGTCCATCCTAGACCATGGTGCGAGATAATATTCACCATCAAGGCCTGGGGCGCATAGGCACCTCAAAACAGCCTTCATGCCCTTCAAAGTTCTTGCCTTATTAACAAGACGTTGTGTATCCTCAAAAACGCCCTGCTTTTCCTTTTCCGTCCAATCACGTAACCGTGGCTGATAAAATTGAGGGTCGGCCAGATGATTGATGTAATCCAGTGCCAATGCAGCGATTGCGGCCGCAATTGGTGTTGCAAAAGACGTACCGCTCTTGCTCACACCGGAAGATACTACATGCTCCCCAAAAGTTAGGAAGTGGCAGCCTCTCTGAGGTGAGAACCGGGAACGCGCTCCTTTGCTATCGGTAGCGCCTATGCAAATAACAAAATCTTCCTGATTGGCGGGATATGCGATCATTTCATTGCTACCGTAGTTGTGTCCGGCTGCAAACATGAGGACACCCTTGTGGTGAGCGAATCTGATCGAGTCTTGGATGTTCTGTGGGGTTGCGTTAAGGCAATCAAAACCGAAGGACATGCTAATGATGTCTACTTTCCAATGATCTACTGCGTGTCGAATAGCCTATCCATTGTTAGAATCTCATCTGATAAGCCGCGCAGAGAAATTTCAGTAGATGAAATTCATTCAGAGACTTAAGAGACCGCAAATACCTTTGAAATGGCTTCTTCAACCGGTGTTTCTTGACTGTTGGCAATTTTCGCAACACAGATAGTTGCATTACGGGCAATCTTGAGCGCCAACCCAGCTATGTGAGTCCCATGGCCATCTGTGTCATCGGTATTGCCCTGTCCAAGGAAGGTTTCCAACTCGATCCTTTGGCGGTGGTGGAATATGTATCCATCGTTCATGTCCACACCTGTGTCGAGAATAGCAATCTTGATCGGATCTTTTGTCTTCTTCCACTGTGGAATGTGTTCCTGATCCAAAAAATTGTGGACAGTTTGGAAGTGCCCAAACCATTCTTCTGATGGGGTGCAACTGTGAGGATTTAGTCATTGCTTTTCAACACCAACGAACTTTTGGGGCTTACGGCTTTGTGCCCTGAAAAGGTATCCCAAGCAACGAGGAAAGTCTGCCATCTTTAGGCGTCCCCTTTCTCCTTCTCGCGTTCCTCTTGCGTTTCTCCTTAAGGAGGCTTCCCTGTGACGGTTCCAGTGCGGGCCCGAGCGTATTCTGCGTTCTCGACTCCAGGGCCTTCAATGGTGCGTTACGTTGGAACTCGGACCCACAGGACATAGTGTTTGGCGATGATGGCAGGCTGATCTCAAGAGTGGATTGCGGGGGTAAAGGAGACGACTGCCCCTGGAAAATAAGTTCAGCTGGAAGCTGTGGACCACCGCCCACGGATTCCTGAAGTATTTGGGGATCCAGGTGCTCAGGCTCAAGTTCATGTTTCTCGCGGAGTTCTCGCTCCAACGGCCCTATAATGTCCGCACAGATAGAATCTGTGTCATTGACCCCAGGTGGTCTCGTCGGAGCCTCCAAGCAAGCACGGATAGCTGCTGATATCAGCTCGTATCGTTTTTGCTTCTCCCATTGTTCCAGAATGCGGCTGGCAGCGAAGAAGGTACTGTCCAAAACATGCAGCGTGCCAGGAGGCTTATCCTCTGGAATGATTTGCTTCTCAATGGATCTCTGAGAGAACAATTCAACAAGGAGAACCCCTAACGCCGCCCTTTGACCCATCCTTTCAGTTTCGCTGCTTGGCATCACAGTGCCATCGGCAGAGGCGGAAAATTTCCTAGATAAGTAGGGTCGAAGGGACAATTTGTTGCCGTATTTCAAGAAAAGAATATGTTTTTTATTCCATTTATAGGGCAGCCAAGGTCCGTCGTGAAGATGTAGGAACGAGTTCGATAACAGGACAGCCAATTGGATTCTGATTTGAAACTTCAACCTTGGCATACTTTCATCGTTGAGGATAGTATCAAGAGATACAGTATTGGCCAAGGCTACCATCTCTGGTTCCAGGAGTCGGGGTGAAAATGTCTTCTTCTCCCAAATTGTGTCGTCATCGGCCAACATATTCAGACGCGCATCAGGAAGCGCAAAATCTTGGATAGATGAGCACATGCTCTTCACCACAGACTTCGAGATAGACAGGTCTGAGCTTTTCGGAGCAAACCTGACGCCCTTGACACATTCTTGCTCTTCTTTCTTGATGGACTGGACTTGCACGTCAACCCGAGCTTCCTGCCACCGCCTGTTTCTGACCTGCGGGACACTGAAGAGCATCTCGAAGCTGATATGCTCATGTGTCTCCTCGATGAAGCTGCGATGGCTTGCCATAAAGAGCAGCCCCTCATGAGCTGGGCATCCGCAGGTCCAAAGCGAGCACTGATTTAGCGTGTTGTGGAGCTTGAGGGCAAGGTCTCGGACACCACGGGAAGGACCAGACCGGAGCGGAGATGGTGTAATTTGGGAAGCAACGTCGGCCAACTGCTTGGTCCACTGATCAACCAAGTCTATTAGACATTCTCGATCCGATTCGGCGACTTGCAACGGTATGGGGTGATCCGGCGTCATTCTTCGAAGAGCCTCGAGGCCTGGGTATTCGGCAGCTAAGAACTGTGCGACACCACACAAGTCAGTGCATGTGTGTGAGCACGGAAGCCGGCAGCGCGATATGGAAAAAACTGAAACACTTACAGGCTCGCGACCCTTCGCTACAAACCTATCGAGTTCCGTCATAATGGTCTCCAAAATGATCGCGCATTCGCTTTCGACCGCTGACCACCGCGTCTCGCCAAATAAGGGTCTCAAGGAATCCACGCATGCGATGAGCAATCCGACCTCGCTCGCAAGCTTCTGCGCCGACTGCCAGAGTTTTGTGCCGTGCACATGTTCGTCAACCGCTCGCTCGGCAGCTTCTTCGAAGATTGGAAGTACTTCTGCGACACACGGCAGAAGCACATTTGGGGATTCCATCGATGCGGTGTCAGCGGGACGTATTCCACGCTATTTTAATTGTCATTAGCGAGTAATCCGAATGAAACGGCGTCCCTTCGCACTTCTCATACTCCAATGTGTTTTTGACTTACGCCTCACATCATCAACTAGCACTGTACCACGGAAGGATCGCACCATCTGCGGCCCATGTATGGGCCTCTAGGCACTTCGAAAGTTGCTCAAAGTACCCCGTTTCCCTTCAAGTTGCTCGAGCTCTCGGGAAGAGTCATGGTGAGAGAATAGCAGGTGGGAAGGCTGAGCTGACGTTTGTTCGAGAGGACGCGGTGCCACGTGTGACGAGGGCGTCGCTTGGCCTCGCCGGGGAGGGGAAACACTCGACCTTCGCTGTTGCCGTCCTTTACACCTTGTCTGAGATTTCCCCCACTCTCACACCGATCAACCAGCCTCGCCCAGCAATGACTGCGCGAGAGAGTTCGACGATTGCGGGACAGACAAGAGCATGCGTTAGAGGCTTTTCAGCCTGCCATGACCGGTTCTATGGAGCTCACGGCGAGCTCATCCAGGAGCGAGCGGATCGATTCAGCTGCTGGATCGATGACATTGGCGCTCTTGCAAGTCATCGGGCTTCTCTGGACTATCGTCTGCAAGAGGCACCCAAGCTTGTCGCTGCCCTTCTAGGCATGCTAGACGTTCTGCAGGCGCAAATACGCGACGGTCAGACTTGTTGCACTCTTGAAGCTTGGGGCTACGCTTACACATTCACCGTTCCGTCTGCATAGTTCCTGTAGATTCGTCAAATCCCAACGCCAAAGACCGTCGTGTCTCTAGTATTCATCAGGCTCTATCTGCAGTATTCAAACGACAGCAGCTGTCAGAGAAGAGCAATGCAACAATTGACGAAACGGGGACGAAACACCTTCAGGCCGTAGATGATACACTAGAGTGGCTCTTTAAGTTCTCTCAAGTGATACGAAGGACAAGTATAAGGAGGGATCCATTTTCGAGAGCGGCGCACTTTCCGGTCCGCTCTGACGGAATCCAGGGAGAAGACATTAGCGAAATCTTCGACAAGTTCGTTCGGGAGGTCTTACAGCGTCGCATGTCAACCGTTGGTGATGGACTTCGCGGTCGGCTGGTTGCTGCCGTGTGCCTGCGTCGCAGATACTTCTTGTACCGCCAGAAGCATCAGAAGAAATTAGCCACAAGGGCAAAGGAGACACAAGAGCGCGAGCCACGAGAGCACGAGCCACAGAAACGGGTACATTCGCTCACAATCTCCCAGAAGGGGACGCGGGACCCAGCGAGGCCGGTTCTGCCCACCGAGGCACCAAGCTTTGTGAACTCCGAGACAGAAGTTTCAGAAATCGTTCCATCCTATGTCGCTATCCAGGAGCGTAACTCACCTCCCCACTCGTCAGCTAATTCCAGTTGGATGGGTTACGCTGGCGAAGCCGAAATCCCGCCAGCGCCCAAGATAAAAGAACGAGAAAGGGAGCATGGCTGTCCTTATTGTTGCGCGATCCTGCCGGCAGAGACTTTCACCAACGATTCGAAGTGGAGACGCCATGTTATCCAAGATCTGCGACCATATATCTGCATTTACGATCATTGTCCGTTTCCAGAAGAGCTGTTTAGCTCATCCGCAGAATGGCGCCGACATCTACGAAAGCCGCACGACGTCATCTGGGTTTGTCCCATCCATGCTACAACAGAAGAAGTAAATTACAACCCGGACATTGCGAGTGCCGCCAAGGTACGTCATGATGCGGGTGATGAAATGGTCGTCTTTCATTCACAGAGCGACTTCGAGACTCACATGAAAGATCTTCACTCCGATTCATTCTCCATCGGTCAAATTTCTATATTGTCTCAGAGAAGCATTCAACCTGCTCGAATAATCGATAGCTGTCCGTTCTGTGATGACAACTCGGGCAAGCTGCAGTCTGGCCAAGTGAATGGCACCGAAGGCTCTCAATGGCACAAGCACGTTGCAGAGCATCTTCTCAGCGTTGCACTCATGTCTTTACCCTTATACGACGGCGTAACTTGTTCCGACGAGACCCCCAGCAAAAGCAACCCAGAGAGCAACGCTGTCAACGCCTCATCAATTAATGGCTCTTTATCATCTCTGGGTGCCCATGGCCCCTCATTTCAGGAACTACGCGGCGGGGCTTCCAAAGGTTTGACAAGAAGGGCGGGCTCCTCCCAACTCCTGACTCGGCACATAGAAGCAATCCGTGATAGCGAAATCACCCCAAGAATTGACGGTTGGCTACTGAATGCAGAGAGCTGCGCACCTCCGGAAGAAAGCGCAAGATTAAGTTTACAAGAGGGGTCCGGAGGTTTTGAGGGTGCAGAAAGAAGGCTACCAGCGCAACGTGACGACCGGGAGCCGATTATAGAGTTCCTCTTCTGGGTTGAACAGAAGAAGGTCTACGGCGCTCGTGGCCCGCTGTCCGCCATAGAGCACCCCTTTGTGCACGACGCTGTCATTAAAGAGTTCTTCGTCGACAACAGGAGAATCCAGGCCATCCTGCAGGCGCTCAACGCCGACCCGTCCGCCCTTGCGCACCGGCGGACCATCCAAAGCAGATACCGCAAGGTGCTCTGCATCCTGCTCTCCATCGGGAAAGGCGAGTTCATCGTCCACTTTGTCCAGCATGAGAGCCTGGATGATTCGAAACTCCCCTTCGAGAACGAGCCGCCGCGCTTTCCCAAATCAACCGACGGCCAGGGCTTCTTCAGAAGATTCCGCGATGCTCAGTGGATGTTTCATGCTGCTACGCTCGATTTAATTCGGGTCAACGTGCGACTCGCAGAAGACAGCATTCTGCCAATCATCGAGAAGGAGAAGATTGAGAGAGGAGAGGGGATCAGCGCAACCCTTCGCAAGATCGTCCTGCACGACGCGCATAATCAACTCCCGTCGAGTCATAATGAGGTATGGCTTCCTTGCTTGTCCTGAAACCCAATGTGCACAACTGATCCTGGGCGTGACGAACCAGAGCTCGCCTAGACGATCCTCGAGCACCTTCGCCCTGAAGACCTACTGCTCCGACCGTGCCGCCCAACACTACGACATAGAGTCCAAAGCATTTGCGACCCTTTTGCGCCACAACCACGACCACGCTTCTGGTCTCATCGGGTTCTACGGTAGCTTCGTACATGGTGACACCTACAACATCATTTTGGAGTACGCTGATCGAGGCACACTGGAAGATTACTTCCATACAGTTCAGCCGCCCTGGTCAGCAGACTGCATAGCAGACTTTTGGACTGGACTGTTCGGTCTGGTCAAAGCTCTGATGGTCATCCACGGGGAGCTCGAGCGGAATCCTGAGTCGCTGCAGTTTCTACAAGGGTAAATCTTAAAGATCCACGGTGAAGGCGAACATATCTGATAGCATTCCACCAGATGGCACCAAGACATCAAGCCCTCCAATATTCTCGTTCTGAGTGGCAATCGCGACTCGGACTACGCCTGCCAGTTCAAGCTCGGGGATCTCGGTCAAAGCCACTTCAATATGATGACCACAGAGAGCGTTGGATTGCCAGACAGAGACAGTCGGGGCACTCGCACTTACGGTACGGCGAACTTACAATCTGTTCTTACAAAGAATACTAATTTGTCATACAGGCGCCCCCGAATGTTATCGATCAGACGATTTCGTCCGTGGAATTCCTCTCAACGTCCGTCCAAGTGTCGACATCTGGTCCTTCGGCTCCATCGGTAGCGAGGCAGCTGTCTGGCTCATGAGAGGACCGGATGGTTTGAAGCAATACAGAGCTATACGTCAACAAGCCACGAAAGTGATACAGGATTTTCAAGACGATGATTGCTTCCATGATGGCCTGAAAGTCCTTGACTGCGTCACGCAAACCCACGAAGAACTTTTCCTCAACATACGGGGAGATGATGCGGTTACTGCAGAAATACTGGGTTTGATCAACGACATGTTGGCTGAGGAAAGCGTACGCCCAGGTGCAAAACAAGTATGGCATAGGTCGCAGCGGTACTTGAAAAAGCGGGGAAGTACTATCTTGAGCCCGAGAGTTTCCTCTTATGGGTCTACACCGCCAGCCTGTGGGTTTCAGATACCTCGCCAGGACGAGACGCAACTGAGGTCAAGGTTTCAGCCAACAACATCAATTTCTGATGCAGCAAATTCCCACCAACCAAGTTCTACATTCAGCAACTCTCCCCAACTAAAACCCTCTTCTATCTCTTCCCTAGGGTCCGATGCCCTAGTGTTCGACAAGAGATATTCAGCGCTGAAGCAAAACGAGTTCGGGCGTACATCTAAATCTAGTGCGCCAGTCGTCCTACGGACGGTAGCAGATCAGAAGTCGTATCTGACAGTCCCTGCAGCACTGAATTGGATGATGGATCAGAAACGTTCCTTTGGACTAACCCGGAGAAGAGCTCCTGCTGACGGTAGAGCCGATCTCATGGACCAATTAGACGAAAGAGACCATGTGGGTTTCAAAGAATCAACCATGCCAAAATTGACGTCAAGTACTAACTTCCAAAACAGGTTTTCCTCATTGATGACTCGGCATCGATGAAAAGTTGTCACGACGAAGTCGCTCTCCTTCTTGAGCTTCTGGCTTCTATTGTCAAAGACTTAGATAAAGATGGAATCGACTTACACTTCGCTGGCTCTGAGCTGAGTATCAATTCCAAGAAAGTCAAGAACTTGAAGGAGGCCGTCAAAGCAAAACGATTCCACGGGACACCGGACCTGAGCAAAGCCTTGAGAAAGATACTCGACCGGTATCTCGAATC
The DNA here is from genome assembly GCA_037356115.1 of Neofusicoccum sp. Z2. Taxonomy (NCBI): domain Eukaryota; kingdom Fungi; phylum Ascomycota; class Dothideomycetes; order Botryosphaeriales; family Botryosphaeriaceae; genus Neofusicoccum; species Neofusicoccum sp. Z2. The sequence continues at coordinate 244,057 of JBAWJY010000022.1, forward strand.
CGTTCACCGTGGAGGCACTTCTCGCGGCTGGCTTAGGGCCAAGAGTCGTAAGCCAATGACCTGCTATATCCTCACAGACGGAAACTGGCCGGTTGAAAGCAGCGTAGAGGACAACATCACTTGGTTTGTTGGTAAGCTGAGGGAGAGCAACATCCAAAAAGGTGACTTTGGGGTTCAATTCATCACCTTCGGAAACGACGAGGAGAAGAGGGCCTTGTTCGAGCATCTCGACTCAGAACTGGGTCTCGATCCGTAAGTAGATTCTGTATCAACATTTTTGCTCTTGACTGATTTCATACAAAGCGACATCGTCGACAGCGAACCGTCGGACAAAAACGTATGGAAGATGCTTCTCGGCTCAATCAGTACTTATTGGGATGGGGATGTCGGTAACGGCCCCTCAGTTGACTCCTTCGGAAAGATGACCGGCCCACAGCGCCCTCCACTATTTCGTCAAACTCAATATTCCAGAATTTGACCGGGTCCCCTTTCTTCATGTCATATTGTATAATGAATCGTCGCTTTCTGATTCATCGATATTTCTTTGAAAATTCTTCGGCTTATGGGTGACCAACTGGCCATGCAGAACGGCACTAAAAGATTCGGATCTCCCTCGCACGGCGCTGTGCTTCCTATGGCCATGATTCACTATAAGTTTGAAGAATTTACTTTCGTTTTTCACCAATGGCACCCTCCATGCCAGGGCTTGGACTTTTGGCTAGTATATGGTTTTGGGCAGGGAAATCGGCCCCTTGGATGATGACTGGAAACTTCGCGAAGGAATATGGCTTGAGATTTGACGGCTACAGATATATCCCATATACCCCATTTCAATACTTCCATTGTTTCATACATTTATCGAGGCGATTTTTGTTTGATAACTTGGTATTAGACAAGTAAAGGACAATATACCGGCGCCGCAAAGGCATTGATTATGACAGTGCGCTAATGACCATGCAATATGAGCATTGACCATAAGTTAAATACGAAGAGATGCTACCGATAATACGGAAGCGTTCGAACATGAACTTGGTCTTACCCAGGCGGGGTTTCCTTGCAAATATATCATGTAGGTAGCATTGCGTAAGTCATGGGAGGACTTCAAGTGATTTCTGACGAACTGTTCAAGACGTTTCCATCACCGCCTCATCTCACTCGCTACGCCCAGGGATTATCTCCCACCAAATCACATTCATCCTCAACTCCTCGAAAAGTCAAAGACAGTACAAGAAAGTGGTAAAAGAACTGCCGTGGCAGACAAAGCGCAGGTGCTTCTACCTCAGCCTGCGACCTCAACCGCTGGCACAGCCGAACGACCGGTTTGCCAAAGGAGGAATTCGCGGCACTTACCTTTGTTTCTTTAAAGCTCGATTAATCATCTTTTAGCTGAAGATATTATGTTGCGTATATACATTACAATTTTGCATTCTCGGTTATGTCTAGTCCCGAGACCCTTTCTTGCCACCGAGAGCGCGCTTCTCGCAGGCGTCATGACGCCGTTAATAAGCAGTTCGCTCTTTCACCGATGGTCAAGCAGCCGCAACTGTTCCGGTCTGTATTCGAGATGATACATGTGCCAGCTACACAAGATATCAGGACTACCACATGAACCTCTGCAGCTTACCCGGCTCCTGCGGCCACAAGAATCCCCGATGCAGGAAAATATACCCCGTCACCACATTCACAACCAAGAACCACGCCGTCTCTCCCCACAAACTCTGGTTATGCTCAAACTCCGAACCCATCCCGGCCTCCTCCTCCTCCTCCTTCTTCTTCTTCGCCTTCTCCTTCTCTGCGTCAGATGCAGCCAAAACGATCTTGTTGTTGCCCGAAGCCTTGATCGGAAAATGCAACCGCCACATGATCCACGGCACGATGAAGTACCTCGGCTCCACCAGCGGCGCCGTGACGAGGTTCAGCGCCGCGGTAGCCAGCCAGACAAGCACGAAGCTAGCTTGGCATCCCTCTTCCACCAGATCCTCGTTCGTAATTCCCGCCGGAAGCTCCGGTTTGGTCTTCTCCTTCTTCTTCTCCTCCTCCTCCTTGGACGGGGCGGCGCTCCGTCTCTCGGCGATGGCAAGGCGCGAAGAGGATCCGAGGGCCTGGATGACGAACCATGCGAGCAGGACGTAGATAGGGACGGCGAGATACTTGAGGGCGGGGTGCATGCGGAGGATGCGGAAGACGTAGAAGACGTAGTGGCGGTTGTCGGCGAGGGTGAAGGGGTGGATGATGGTGTTGAAGTGGACGGCGGCGGCGGCGAGGAGGGTCCACGCGGCGACGACCCAGACGCGAGGGAGGAGGTCTTTCTGACCGGGTTTGACGAGGGGGCGGAGCTGGGAGGGGGTGATGTTGGAGGGGAGGAGGGAGACGAGCGTGGAGATGATGTCGGGTAGGAGGATGGGGAAGGAGAAGAAGGTGATGTAGGGCCAGATGTAGAGCATTTGCGGAGTGTGGATGGTGGCAACGTGGTTGGATTTATCACCTAGAATTGCGCCGTTAGTGTAAGGATTTGAGGAGGATGGAGATCGGGTGGAATATATGCTCGTACCAAGGACTACTCCACCATTCCAAGCCACGAACCCGCCGAACAGGCCAACAAGGACTGCGTATGGAGCTACGGCGTAGATGACAGTGACGGGGTTCCGCAAAGCTGCTACGACGAGAGAGAGAATCATCTTCACATAGTCTGACGTCTCAGATCAGTCATGTTGTCCGGTCACAGACGGAAAGCAGGTTCTTACCTTCGATAGATGCATAGCGTACCGGCCTGTCATACACAGACATGTGCATCAAGCTGTTCCGCAAAACATCCGAGACGGTGTCTTCTTTAGCATCGTCAGGCGTAGGACGAGCTGACTTCTTAAGCGCCTGAATGACAGCCAGCCCGGCAGGAAAGACGGCAACCCAAAAGATATTGGTCTGCCTGAAGAACAACGCTGCTACGCCGAGCACGACGGTATTAATGGCGGACGCAAACTTCATTGAACCACCCCGCTGCTGCGTCTTCAAAGCATAGAAGTAGCTCAGGAGGACGAAGAAAGTCGAGGGAACGTCGGTATAGTACAAACCGAAGAAAAAGAACAACGGCGGGAACAGGCAGATGTTGAGAGCCGTATGGACAGCATTGGTGAACAGCGCGGCCTGCCGCTCATTTGAGGAAGCAGTCACCTGAGCGGCGCTCTTTGGCTTCAGGAGGCCGTACAGCCTCGCAAGAATGGAGAAGGAGACTTGGGCAATGAACAGAGCGAGCGAGCAGTTGAGAGCTCGAAGGACGTAGATATCGCAGCGGCCAGTAACCTTGAAGACCAGGTATGAAAGAAGATATCTTCAGATGCATCAGCAAAAAGTCTGCACTCGGTTGAGCATTTTTAACTGACAGTCCTGGGGGGGTCGTGATCTTGGGATCCCAGTGATGGAAATCTCCAACACAGTAGACCTGTGCCTGACCGACATGGAAGACTTCGTCCTGAGAGTGTCGGTCAGAACCAACTACCATCACTGGAGTCTGTATTTGGGGCGAGCGCTCACAAGGTATGCTTCCGGTATGACGGCAGAAGTTTTCGAGAGCCACTCCCAAGACGGAATGAGAAGGAGGGTGAAGCCCAGGGCCAGGACCTTGAAGCTCGCGGACGCGTCCATGATGGGCAGCGGGATAGCAATCAATTGAGCTGCCGCCAAGCCATGGACAGCGGCACAGTGCAAGGGCGTCGAAGAGAGCAGCAGGCCGACGGCTCCCGACGCTCCACGAAGCCCGACCGGCAAAACCCCGGCCGCAGCGCGTCGTCTTACGTCTTTCCCGCGCGCGCGCATCAGACGCGACTTCAAATCGCAAAACGACCACAAAAAACCTTATACGCCATCCGCCATGGCGCTACCCCTGCCACCAGGCCTAACGCCGCCCGAAACCGCGTTCCTGTGCGAAATGGAGCTCGTGACCGTGATACCACGCCAACGCCTCGAGAGCCTCGACCTGCTAGGAGTGAGTAGCTGACCCCGCCAAACAGCGCACAACACAGTAGTCTTTAGTAGCAGTAGTAGTAGTAGTATGTTTCCAAACGCCGCCTACCAGCCTTCCGCACCATCAAATCCAATTGCTAAGCCAAACCCTCCCACACAGGGCCCCACCCCACCCCTCAACCCCCCCCACCGCGCCGACATCCCCCTCTGGCTCGCCCTCCTCCTCAAGCGCCAACGCCGCGCCAACATCCTCCCCCCACCCTGGCTCCTCCCAACCTCCCTAACCGCAATCCTCGAATTCGAAACCGACCACTCGAAAGAAGCCTTCTCCCCACCACCCCGGCTACCCACATCCACATCCACATCCACCACCTCCCCACCCTTCCTCCCCAGCGCCACCGCCTCCGCACCCCCAGACGCCCTCCCCTACCACTGGCTCGAGCTCGGCGAAGTCCTGCTCGACGCCGCTCCCGACGACTTCGGCGAGACCGCCGACGCGGTCAGGCGGCTGATGCGCGACCTGCGGGAGGTGCGGCTGGCGAAGCTGCGGGCGGGCGTGGACGTGCTGGATGCCGGGGGCGGGGTGAAGATGAACGGCGTGGGCGGGATGGAGGTTGCGGAGGGGCGTAGCTTCATTGCTGGGGTGGTGGATGGGTTGAGGCGGATTGGGGCGAGCAGGGAGCAGGCGAGGAGGGAGAGGGAGAGGGAGGAGGCGGAGAATGGGTATTCTGGGGGGAGTGGTAGAGGTGGGGGTGGGTATGATGATGATGATGATGATGATGCGATGGATTTGTGAGGTTGGAGCGGTAGGGTGCTGGGGATTGCGACGGTCCTCTCTCTTCTTTCGTGGATGATGGAGGGGCCTGTGGAGGTGCTGGAAGAATTGCAATTTGTGGGATACCCTGGGCTTGGAAGACCTTCATTCGACTCATCGGACAGGCGCTTGATGTGCATCAAAAAGACTGCAATGGAAAAGATATGAAATTAGAAAAGACGTATTGCTCTTTTCACACATTCGAGGCATTGATATCTCAATGGATACCTTACGCAAGATAATATCCTGTAAGGATCTGTCGGACAGAACATCTCTTGGGTTTGGTATAGATACGCAACTAACGGTGGGCAAAAGACTCGATCCTCTTCTGGGGCTTTATATGAAAGATCGATCTACTCAGCATCATAAAGTTCTTCACATGCAAGAAGTCATGCACTATGAACCGAGAATTCCGCATAGTTCCACGCTAGGATTGAAGATATCTCGCATGTATTGACGTCACGTAGAGACAGCACCTCCACATCACCAAAGCACGCAACCTTAAGCCCACACGGAGCGCCAAACAGGGACCCTTGGACGGTCTCTTTTCATTTCAACCGAATCTTAAAAAAGGCCCAGCCCGGAAAAAGGAAGCCCCATTGACATTGACGCCCGACCGAACTTTTTGTCATTCGTTCCATTGGTATATATGAACCCTCTCTGTCCTTGAAAACAGCCGTGTTGCCCCCCTCGCCTTTTTGATTTATTTCATCTAAGCGTCCTCAACAACGGTGGTGGAGAGACCCTTGGGGTCCTTGACGTTGACGGCCTGGACGTAGGAGTACAGCTTCTCCTTGGCGCCCTCCTCGTCGTTACGCTTGCGGCTGATGCGGACGCGGAGGCGGAACGGAACGCCCTTGATGCCGGACTCCCAGACCTTCTTGTTCAACTGGGGGTCGAGGCGGACGTCGGAGGTGCCCTGTAGGGAAGAAACAACACGTTAGCCCCTTGTGCTCCTTTTCACCACCACCACCACACCCATTACTCCTCCCTCGACAAAAGGTGGGTTCAATCAAACGTACCATGGCCTTCTGAGCGAAAGCGCGGATCTCCTTGATGGCGCGGGGAGCCCTCTTCTTGAAAGCGATGCCGTGAACCTAATATACCGCCGATGCCGAATCAGTCTTCCGCCCAATGTCACGTCGATGCGAGGTGACCATGTCTGGACTTCACCAAACTGATTTTTTCCCTCTTCATCCGGGGTATTGTGAACGTACACGCTTGTGCAGGTGGATCGTGTACTCGCGCGCGACGACGTCGGCGATGGCGCTGCGCTGCTTGCCAGCGGGCTTGGTGGTCTTGGTGGACATTTTCTGCAGGGCCGGGAGACCTGTGAGTTAGTCGACGCAAGACTCCTTCGTGAGGGACGGTCGAGGCAAGGCTTACTGCGAGGTTTGTCGTTGGACGGGGAGGAGGGGCCGTTGGATTGTCGGTGGTCGTCGCGGAGGTCGAAAACTTCGGGGTCGCCGGCGGATGGGCAGAATTGAGGTGGTGTGGGCGTCTCGCTTACCGATCTCGGCAGAACTTCGGGGGCGTCGCGATCCTGGCCTGCACCTTCAACGCAAGCGCAGCGGGCAGTCTTCCCTCCTCGCTTTATATATCGGTTTAATTACCGCTCCTCAGGGGGCCCTACAAGGGATAATGAGAGGGCATATTATCATGCGCTCCTCGTATCTGTCTTTTCGAGCTTCACCACCGTTCGCAATCGGATTCTACCATCAATGGCAAAAGACGTCTGCATTAATAAGGATTGAGAGTATTAATATGGTGTTACATGATCATTGCCCGTCCAAAGGTATCCTGCTAAAGAAACGTTGCGCCAACCGTCCGCAAGAAACCCAAGCCTAGGACCTGCACAACTCCTAATCCAATCCAGTAAACCATGCGCAGATTACCAAACTCCTGGTGGCCTGACCCGGCCAATGCCCCATATAGTGCTTTGTAGTAGAACATTGAGCAGGGCTGAGCGCTTCCATCCCTTGACCCTCGCTTGGCTGGACCGATCCCATCAAGCCGTTCGCGTATCGTAATGAACATCAAAGGTGCTTGCGAGAAACCCTTTTCCCTTCCCTAGAGGATGCTGATCGTCTGGACCTTTAACGATGCCCGATGAGATCAAGGCCGTTCAACACATCCTCCTCAGCGTCTTCGAGCTCTTCATCGTCGTCCTGATCTTCTTCTTCGTCCATGCTGTCATCGCTATCGTCTTCGTCATCATAAGCTGCGTCTTCCATCTCATCGTCCGAACCACGAAGGAACCGGCGGACAGGAGACAGAGATCTCACGCGTTGCAACATCTCAAAGGGCGAAAAGTGTGGGCCATCCGCAGACGATGGCCGCATGGCAGCTTCTCTCTCACGTGCCTCGCGTTCCTCGCGTTCTGCAAGGAGGAAGTAAGAACCGGAAGATCTGCGTTCGATGATATTCGCGGCCGGTGCCAGGCAAGACCGAGGAGAAGACGGTACAGCCGTTGGGTCAGTAGGTGTATTGATGCCGGTATCCTGGTCCGTTTCGTTGCCGACCATGAGCCGTAGTTCATTGGTGTTGAAAGACTCGCAATGAGCACATTGGTTACCGAGCCAGTGGTAGTTCGATGTAGACTTGACCGAGCAGTCGTTGCAGTGGATCACGACGCTGGTGTCGGCGAATTGTGCGGGCATCGGTTGACTTTGGATGGCATCTCGCAGTTTGCGCCATTGCAGCTCCATGTTTACTGCGCTCTTCTTGCACATCGGGCACTTGTAGTCGGTCTGCATATACGCGTCGTAGCAGTCGCGATGCATGTAATGGCCACATTTCATAGAGACGACGTCGGTTGATGAGGTGAACATGTAGTCTTTGCAGATGGGGCAGTCGGCATCGGTAGCGCGCTCGATGCAACGGTGATCGTCGGCGTATTTGATGCTAATGCAAACATTGCATCGCTGGTACCAGGTTAGTCCACACTAAATTCCAAGCCGCAATGGTTTCTACTGACCTTGCAGTGGATGAAGTCTTTGCCAAGGCCCTCTCCACGTCTACAAATGCCACAGTCGGGACAATGGTAGATGCTTTTGGTGCTGTCGTTGTCCCAGAGCTTGCAAATATCACAGTAGTACCAGGCGGTGCGCACCTGGCATGATCGACAAAACTCTGCTGCCGGCTGCGGAGTTGCGCAAAGCATGCAGAACATGAGTCTTGTCTTCTTCCGGTTCAGATGGTGGTCCTCCCGTTCGTCATGGCAATGGCGGCAGGTATGCCAGCGGTTGCAGTCGAAGCATTGAATCTTGACGTTTCTCTTATAATGCTTGCAGCCATAGACAGGCTCCTCTTCCTCATCTTCATCCATGCGAGCGCCGTCATGGAGCGCATCGGTGTTCTCAGGCAGAGGGCAGAAGGTGGGCTCGAGGTCCTCGAGGGTGAGGTTGTACGGATTGTCGCTGTCGTACGCCGAGTAGACGGACGTAGGCGAGGAAATATGCATGTCCGAGAGCGTGGAGCTCGGAGTGAACGGCCGCTCCTGCGAAATGACGCTCGACGGCGATCGCGGCCGTGTGATGATGTGCCCCTGCGAAGCATGGTATCTTTCCGTCATCAAGCCGTGCATGCGCCTTGCCTTCTCGTCGCTCGAGACGCGGAGCTCGCGAATCTCGTGGATCCTCTGGCGCATGAGGCGCATGCCATCGTCGGCGGGCAGCGATTCAGACATGGTGACGGCCAGGGAGCTGCCAGGCGCAGGAGAGAAGGTCAACGCGCGGGGAGTATCTCGGCGTGACTGAGCTATAGTGCTTGCGCTACCCCGCGGCGGACAGCTGGGATCGGGGCTCTCGGCAGGGAGAAGGGGCGCGGGGGTGCCGTAGGCGGGGTTGCTGGAGCGCTCGTCCTCGAGGATGCTCGTGGAGGCAGAGGAGGGAGCGGTCGTCCTCGTCGGCGATTGCGTGAGCCGGGCATGACCAGCTGCGGCGGTGGACCTAGGAGGATCTTCGGGCTCGGTGGGTTCGGGGGCCTGGACAATGGCGAGGTCGGAGGCTGGAGCGGTCGCGGAGGCAGCGTCGCCGGGGGGTGCTACGCGCTGCGGGGCGGCGTCGGCGGAGGCATGGCCAGCGGAGAGGCTCGTCGTCGCCCGCCGCGGTGCTGCTGGGCTCGCTGACGGGCGGCTCCCGTCCGCACGTGATGGGCGGCGGGAATCGTCAGGGATCGCCGGGCATTCGCCATGGCCGGCACTCCAGCTGGCGGCGCGCGCTTCGGAAAACCTGCGAGCGTGGCGGACGACGGGCTCGATGATGAAGGACGAGATGAGGTTGCTCATGAGGAGGCGCAGGATCCGGGCAGGACCAGCGATGCAGGCGTCGGACAGGAAACTGGGAACGGAGGGCGCGGTGCTTGGAACAGCTGCACTGTCCGCCGCAGCGGCCTGGCAACGTGACACGCCGCCGCCCGCCAGCACTAGGAGGAGGTCCACATGTGCGGATGACGCCGCAGCCCTCGTCGGTCCGTAGCGGCTGCCTCTGCCCGGGCGCTGCCTCCTGGCTGTGCGCGTGCCGCTCGAGGGCGAGGCCATTGGCGACGTAGCGTGCGCTGCGCTCCTCCGCGCCCGCAAACAGCGCGCCCGCCAGACAAATAAAGCCCGCGCCGCGGAGCCGGCCTGGTGCGCATCGGACAATTGCCGACGAGCTGTAGAGCCCGGCGCTGCACAGGTCCAATGCTCCGACAGCGAGCGGGCGCGATCTCCCCGCAGGCGCCGGCAGTGGTGGAGTGCGTTACGAAGCGTCAGCCCGCCCCTGTCTCGCCACGCGTGCCCTTGCGACGACAGCAGACGATGCCAGCAGTGCAGCACGGCCGGGACTGGCCCTCGTCTACTCTCAGACGGGCAGGTGGATCAGCGGACATCTGCGGCGGGCTTTCCAGAATCGGCCTGTCGGGACTTCGTGCGGAGCCGTGTCGGCGCCTGCCAGCGCCGATGCCCCTCCTCCGCGGTCGTCTGAAGAAGAGGCAGCCGGCACGCCGTGGCGCGCTTTAGGCGGGTCTCATCGCTTGATGCTGGTAAGATGGCCGTGATATTATGCGTAAGCTGACCGTTGTCCATGACTCGAGCACAGAGCCGCCGCGGGGCAACGCACGTGGGTTCCGGGAGCAGGCGTGGCAGGGTCAGCATATCCATCCTGTAATCCTGCGAGCCATGCTTGCTGATTAATATGACGCAAGCCTGCCGCCGCGTGGTGTCTGAAATTTTCGGACTCAGGCCGCAGCGGACAGGGCCGGCCTGACAGGGCCAACCCAGCGTGGGGCAAGGAAACTTTCGACATCCGCGCCCCACCCGCCACTCTTAACAGCACGTCCAACGCGCCAAAAGACAAAAAGAGGAAAAAAGACGTAGGCCTGCTCCCCGGACACAGACCACAATGGAAGCCGACCTCGACCCTTTCGACACGGTCCTCTCGCTGGAAGACCAATACTATGCCGAAGGCTACGCGTTAGGCGTCAAGGACGGCTCGCGCGCCGGCCACGTCGAGGGCCGCGTCTTCGGGCTGGAGAAGGGCTTCGAGAAGTTTGTCGCCATGGGCACCATGCACGCCAAAGCCGCCGTGTGGGCTGCGCGCATGCCCGCATATCAGCAGCAGCAGCAGCAGCAGCATCAGCAGAGCCAAGGAGAGCCAACCCAAGAGCAAGAGCGGAAAGCAGCCCTCCCTCTGTTGTCAGACAACCCGCGCCTGGCAAAGCACGTCGCAACGCTACACGCTCTCTCCGAGCCTGCCAGCCTATCAACCCAGAATACCGAGGATGCTGTGTCTGATTTCGACGACCGCTTCAAGCGTGCGCAAGCCAAGGCAAAGGTCGTCGAGAAGCTGGTTGGCGAGGGTCAGGATGTGGGAGAGCTGAGCGTGGCGGAGAAGGATGCGGCCGCTGCCGCTGGAGCTGTGGGAGCCCGAGCGGACAGCGGAGCTGGTGGTGCCAAGGGACCGAAGCGCATCGGAGGGGGCGTTAAGATGGTGCGGAAGGAGGGCCGAGGGCAGGAGAAGAATATGGAAGATTTTGGAACCGTTGCCCACAAGACATGAGGCGGAGGGTATCTGCATGAGTCTACCTGTTGGGACCTGAGGCCAGGCATCCCGCCCGGGTAAACACAAAGTAGTAGGGCGCAGAGATGTACGTGATCCTGCCAGGTCCGGCTGCCTAGTTACCTCCGCTAAGAGGACCGAGCATGCAAGGATATTTCCTCCAACATTACAACCCGGTCCCTCATGACAGGCCGGAGGAAACCATCCAGGATCTGGAATTGTCCATGGAAGTCATGGTCAGAACAATGGTGCTGGGATGCACGGCAATTCGTAGCGTTCAAGCAAGCTTGTTGCAATATGGCATTCCCGGGGCTGGAAGGCGAATCACAAAATCATGAGGACAATTTACAAGCATTCAGATTGGTCTTGCATTCATCGACTGGGGTATCGAGATGACTACGAAGTGCAGCCGCTGACAGGAGCTGTTCTTCATGACACTTATGGAAGTGTACAGTTCCCCGTTATGATCTTAGAAAAAGCAGCCCGCTGGTTTGGAACCATCGACATGAAAGCGAAAGAGCAAATCGAAGTGGAGTTGCTACCGAAAGAATACGGTAGCACAAGAGTCGGATGAAAGGCAGGGACGCTTAGAGTAGGACGTCCTCGCGTCCACGCATGCGGTGAGTAGGAATGGTAGACAGTGGACAACCGGGATCCATGGCAGCAGCTTCCTCATCGTAGGTACGACGGTAAGGCCTGTAGAAGAAGCACCCGACCCTATTGTCGTAGTCAATTCGCCCAGGAGAGAGGATGCACAAGCGCAAGCTGCCCGATAAGGGAAGGCAACTGCTTACAATCCGACGACGACCGCGAGGCCACAGGCAACCGCACTCATTGCGACGAGGAAGACGTTTTCCATCTTGCCCGGCGCATTGTTGCTAGGGGCCGGAGTGGGAGAAGTGCCGGGAGTCGCAGAGGCGCTGCCAGCGGCAGCCTCGCTGCCAGAAGAGGCACCAGGGGTGTTGACAGCGCCGGTCGCGGAGGCGGTACCAGAGGCGGACTTGGTGGCAGAGGCAGAGGCGGAGGCAACAGAGGTAGCTACGAGGACGTGGTTAGATATTATTCTTATGAAGGGGGGTGAGGTGAAGTGGGGTGAGGCGAGAACTTACCGACAGTGACGCCGGCACTCTTGCACACCGAGGCGTAGGCGGACATGGCGGCGGACACCTCGTTGCCGCAGGTGGAGGAGATGTCGCTAGGAATAGAGTCCTTGTTGCAGATCGTCTTCAGGTCCGCGGGGTTGGTCTGGCCGCCGACGACATCCAGAAGACAGGCCGGGGGGGTGGCCAAGGTGAAGTTGGCAAAGCCCAAAAGGGCGACGAGAAGAGCGAAGATCTTGGGGGAGAACATGTTGGATGGGTATCTGCGCGCAAAGGATTGACTGCGGTTGGTTGGCAATAGGTTGCAGAAGGAGAGAATGTCGCTGGAAGCCGTCGAACCGAAAGGAGCGTGGTGATTGAGGAGGGTTTAGGTTTGGTGTTTCCGGGGGCTTATAAGGTGGAACGGCGGACGCGACGGGCGACGGGCGCTAGCGAGGCGCGTGGCGCGTGCCTGGCAGCCAATGCGGCCTAGCGCCTTGGCGCCGGGCTTGGGCGTTTGATCAGCCCCAGCGGCGGAGGATCTTCATGCGCTGTCGCCCAATCGCTGCGCCCGCCGCCGCCCGCCTGCCGCGAGCCTGCGCGCGACAGCTGCTGCGTCGCCCGCGCGTTTCAGCGCCCAGCGAGCGCGTTTTGCGGCGCGAGTGCGGCGGTGTGTGTGGCGCGCTGCCTTGCGCGCGTTCTTGGCTCTCGTATTGGGAGGGCTCATATCGCTCCTGGCGATCATGGTTAAATATAGGCTTCTCCGTATTCCTTAACGCTATATAGGAGGCCGCTGCCGACAGAAAGGAGCGCCGCTGTCCGAGCACCTCTCTGCCGTCACCTGTCCATCGTTTCGATGCTCCAGATTGCCAATTGGTCATCGAGTCCCAGCCTAATCTTCCCTGGTGTCCGTGCATACGCCTGCCGACAGGGGTTGCTCCCGTCTAAACGCACAGTCGTCTGTATCTGACTCTCTCTCGAGCAGCTTCGAGACATGCCGGTAGGGCTGATTGCTTTCGGTGCGTGATCATCCAGCGTCCGTCCGAAACAGGAAAGAGCGGGGTTCGAGCAGTCCGACCGCTTTCGTATGCATGGGGAGTCGAAGCATCCGTCCGGACGAGTCGCCCTCGTTTTCGACTACGTATGTGCGTCCAGATGAACGCTTCAACTCCGGATAATCTGAGACGGTCCCCAAGCGGTGGCGGACCGCATGTTGAGGATCTGGATTGGGCATTTTGGAATCCTCTCTAGCACAAAGACTCTCAAGCACTTCGCCACTATCAATACCACAACAGACCCACCCCAGTGACGGCGTCTCTGAAGATCTCAGCCTATATTACTCAAAACAATCGAGATGTCAAGTCCCCAAGTAGTATTGTTTTGAAACCCCTTCGGATTTTATCGACGAGATGCATCTGAGCACGACCCAGGGGCGTCTGAGTCCGGGGAGGCCATGTCGGGAATCTGGATTGTAAACTGATTACGCCTAAAGGGAACCTGATTCTCGTCTTCTTCCTCTCTAAAAGAAAGTCCAGTATGGCGCGCTAATCCGGCAAAAGACATAATAAGTCGATAAACAAATCGCGACTCCCACCAAGCCCTACACAAACACCTTGTCCCTCGCATAGCAAAACCTCGCCGCCGACATAAAGCACGCACCCCCAAGAATCACCACTCCGCTAAAAACGATCGCCTGATCATACCCGCCATAGTGCTCAATCAACGCCCCATTAATCGGCGTCCCCGTCAACGCCGCAATCCCCACAATCCCCGACCCCATCCCGATATACGTACCGATCTGATTCGGACTGGGCGCCACATGCCCCAACGTCGCAATCATCAACGCGATGATCGCGCCAGACGTCCCCCCATACAGCACAGCCAGCACGACCAAGCCCCCCGACGACTCGATCCGCAGCCAGCAAAGCACCAGCACGCCCGACGCGAACGACGCAAAAGCGAGCAGGTTGAACTGGCCCAGCCACAGCGCCGCCACGCCGCCCAGCATGCGCCCGGCAAACGAACCCCCGTTGATGACCGCGACGAGGTACGTCGCCAGATCCGGATCCATCCCGTGCCGCAGGCCGTACGTGCTCAGGTAGAAGAATGGCGTCCACAGCCCCCACGTGATCAGGAAGAGGCCCACCACCTGCAACGCGTACGCCGGGTTCGCGAACGCCCTGGGCAGCAGCCACGTGCCCTTCCTAGGCGGCACGCCGGGCCGCACCGTCATGCACGCTACGATGGCTAGGCTGGCGGCTAGGAAGCCGACGCAGCGCTGCGTCCAGCCGAAGCCGAGGGAGGAGCGGTTGAGGAGGCGGGTGAGCATGACGGGGAAGACGATGCCGCCGGCGGTGGAGCCGGTGCTGGCGATGGCCATGGCCATGGGGCGTTTGCGGTGGAAGTAGTGGCCCACGACGGCGACGGCGGGGGCGTAGATGAGGCCGGAGCTCATGCCGAGGAGGATGCCTTGGCAGAGGAGGAATTGGTAGTATTGCTTGCAGGCGCTGGTCATCATGATGGCGAAGATGTAGGTGAGGGAGAAGGGCCAGAGGATGGACTGGTTGTGGGTGTGGGGCGTTAGTTATGGGGGTGTGCTAGAGGCTGGGGGTGGATGATGAGACGTACAGATGGGCCGTAGCGGTCGGTGATCGGGCCGGACAGGATGGTGGCGGAGAATTGGGCGCATGCTTGGATGGAACCGATCCAGGCGACGTCCGAGGGAGACTTGTTTTTGAGGAAGCGGTCGAGATAGTATGCTTCGTAGACACTGCGGATCATATTCAGCCGCAAACGAATCATGGCACTGCTGTTGACGAAAGTTGTGGTTCCAATGAACATACCCAAAAGAGTTCACGTATCCGAACGTGAAGAATAGAGCACACCAACAACCCAACACAGCCATCCATCCCTTGGTACCTCCTTCAGGATACGAGTGATGCTCAACATGCCCCGTAGGCGGTCCAGATGCTTGTTGCTGCTGTGATTGCTTGGTCGCATCATCCAGCTCAGCCTTGTTCTCGGGCCCCGTCATCGGATTCGATTTGGAAGACGCCTTTTCCAGGGTGTCCAACATGTCGTCCGGCCAAAAAGCGAGTTCAAACCAAGGGGTCTATAGAATAGTGCAAGTACTAGAGAGAAGATGAGGAACAAAAAGCGCGTAGGTCTCAGGAGAAAGACCTTCAAGCCCTTTCTACGGGCAACAGATGCGTGAACACAACGAAGTTCGAAAGGAATGATGAGCGAACCGAAGTGGAGTGCAGCATGTACGTATATATACTCACCAAAGCAAGAATTTCCAGACCGAACCCAATCATCGCCCCCAAGCAAACGACCGTATCGTCGGTGTGTCCGACCGAAGTGGTATTTCCCGGCGGCTCCCAAGTACTTGCATACTTCGGGCGCGAGGAATCATCACGGCCGCACCGTGACTGGGCTCCCCTGCTTCGTCCTGCATGTGATCAGATGGGCATGGAGACGGCGTCCGTCACTTCGGGCAAGATCGATGCCCTTTTCAGGCAGATGGTGTCGGCATTGGGTGACCGAGTCCCACCTTAAGCTCAGAAAAGTCATACGTGCGTCTCTGTTAAGCAACGCTAAGACGCCTGGATGAGGGGAAAATATCTTGTCGAAAGGCTTTGCCGCACCGTGCTGGACCCTAACGCTCGGCAACTTGTCGACTATGAGCGGGAGGTGCAGCACAACGAAAGCAGAGCTCTTCTGGAAATATGGGTACTTTGCGGCTCTATACCCTTCAGTGACCACAGCTCCCAGCTCTTTACTTCTCCTCCTTCTCCCACTTGCCCAACCTCCTTTAGTTTCTCGAGGAACAAGGAAAATGACAACAGCAGCGAGCGGGCCTCTACCTCGGTCTGGCAGAGCCTGGGGGTTCGTCATAAAAATAATTTCACACCAATCATGAAACAGACCGAAGCCGAAGCGCTGCCTTGTCCGGATGGGCATATATATGATTTCAGTTTGCACCTGCAGGCCGAGGCCGAAGCAGGGGAGAGACAATCGAACGCTCAAGCGCGGGTCCAGGCTTTCGGGAACGGAGCCTTACCGCTGGCAGATCGATCCACGGGCCAGATCAAGCATAAGACAGAGTTTGTGGGAGTAAAGCCCGAGTGGCTGCATGTGTGAGGGTTTGATGTTGCCTAGTCAACCTCGGGCGTTTCGCGCATCCGAACGTCCGATGACTAAACGATCAGTCAAGCTCACCGCAAGGAAGATTCACGTCAGGGACCGAGGGGATGATGAGTTGGCGACATATTTGAGTAAGGTCGGTTCTGCTTAACGGAAAGGGAAAGGGACCCAAAAATTCTACGGACGGCAAGGTCAGTTCGATTGTTTCTTTCATCTAACGTTAGGTATTCTACCTTTCGCAATCTTATTCTTAGTCTTAGTCTTTAAGTCTTTGATCTTTAACCTGGTTTTAAAGAGCCATCTGCACATAATTTTCCGGTGCATTCTGAAATTCCGTCGCGACCGAAGAGAGAGAAAAAGGAAACAAAGGAGATGGAAAGTAACAGAGAAGGGATAAAGCACCCGTCTAGAAACACAATACGCTAACTTAGTCGAAGCTGCTCTTGAAGACGAACCTCGAGTCCTCCGACGATGAGAACGGGACACCGAGCTCGAACAACCTCATGACGGCATCCGAGAAGTCCTTGAAGAAAGCATCCTGGTCCTTGGCGTACTTCTCGACAACGGGACGGAACTTCTTGTCCTTGATGAGGGCATAGTCGGTAGGCAGCATCATGAGGCTCTTAGTCTTAGCGTCCTCGTACTGCTTGGGGCCGTTCCACTTGCGCCACTGCCACTTCTCGTCGAGCAGGAGCTTGAAGTAGTCGTTGGTCAGGGTGGTCGGCGAGAAGGTCCAAGGGCCATCGAAACCGGAGCGGTCGGTGTGGCAGCGGCCGAGGGCGTGCGCACCCGACAGCGCGACGATCTCCTGGTCGTTCCAGCCCATGCGGCCAAAGATGGCGCGCAAGTGGTTCTGCTCCTTGCTGGCGTCGGGCAGACGACCGTCGGGGGTGCAGAAAGAGACGTCACGGTCGGCGCGGCCAGGGCGCCACGGGATCTTGGGACCTTGCATCTCCTGGATGGCACAGGCGCCCGCAAGAGTCCACATGTCAGAGTATGAGATCCAAGGGAACTGCTGCTTGACGGGCTCAAGGAAGTCGCGGGCAGCCTTCAGACCAGCATTGGCGCCGTGGTCAGACTCGGGAGCGAAACGCATGGTAGCACCGTTGGAGCCACCGGTGCCGGTTTCCTTGTCGTAGCTGGAAGGCGTCGTGTCAGTGGGAGATTCAGTGGCAAGATGAAAGTGTTGAGGGACCACTAACGTTCCGCTGGCGTGCCATGCCAGTCTCAGGACAACAGGGCCGTAGCTCCCATCGTCGTAGTCGTCGTGCTCCTCCAGCCGCTTAGCAATGGCATCGTAGACCTTCTGGTAGTCGTCGAACTTGGGAGTGAAGGGCTCCTTCGACGCTGCCTGGGCGCCGACACCAGAGCTGTATGCATAGTAGCCCGCACCGCCGACGACAGCGAGAACACCAACCCAGAGGGCAGGGTTCGGGCCGCTAGACTTGGAGGCGCCACCCTCGGAAGAGTAGCCGCGGCGAGACTGCTGGCGGAAGGCTTGAGGAACGGCGAAGCGGGAGGAGCGGGCGGCGGTTGACCTGAAGGAGGCCGGGGCGGAGCGCAGGGCGGCGCTGCGGGCGAAGGCGGATCGGGCGGCGGAAGCCATTGTGCGGAGGGAGGAGGGAGTGGTGTGATTGCAAGCGATGAGCGGCGGTGGTGGGAGGAAGGCAGAGAGATAAGGGCAGTGGCGGATGGGTATCGTGCAGGCAAGGGACGGAGCGGAAAAGAAGAACGGCGGCGAGCAGAGGCGGGCGGCGGCGGCGAGGGCGAGGGCGAGCTTATATCGCGCTCGGATTCGAGCAGCTCATGGCTGGCGGCGGGCGGAACGCGTCGATGCCCTCGGGCTTGATCGCCGTGGTGGGTCTCCGGCTTCATCTGGGCACCAATCACCGCGACTGTATTTGCTGGATGATGCGAGAGGGCCGATTCCAGCCCCAGCCAGCTTACCTGAGCGCGTCGCCTGCGCAGGCTCACGCTGGGCCCCGTCGAAGCCACCGCGTTGCGATAACGCCATCGCGCAACGTCGCCGAGCAAAATTCGGACAGGGAAGTGCGGCTAGCGTCAGCAGCCCTGCGCGGCTTGAACGCGCAGAGCCGCATTACGACACACGCAGCGCCGTTGCCCGTCCGGAGAGGGGGCCTGCGGGCCTGGTTGGTCAGACGCGGGCCTGGACGCGCGAGGGGAACGGCCTGACGGCTGGGCGCGCCACGCTGGCCGCTGGCTGGCAGGCAGACCCCTCACGCCGCCAGACCGACTGCCTGCCCGCACGCACCGCGCTTCAAGCCGGAGCGACGTCCTGCTGTTGCCGGTTCCGCGCTTTGTGCGACAGCCAGCCGTGGACTTCTTCGCGCGGGTCTGAGACAGGCCCCGAGTCTGTTTGGACGCCCGCCCACCGTCCGCGTGCTTCCGTAAGCAGCTGGCTGGACTGTCGGTCTTATGAATATGGCAGCGTGCGAGCCCTATACGAATTGCCTCTCCGATCTCGCTGCTTTCCGCCTCCCAGCGACGGCGGTTGAGTGGCTGCACGCGTCGGCACGTGGTCCACATCGCCGACCTCTTCTCTTCATCATGCCACTCTCCCTACCCGTGGTGATGTGATCTTTGCGGCCTCTCGACGCGTCTTGCTCATCGGCCCGGTCGTGGAAAGTGCGGAGAACTCGACAGGGGGTGCGGCTTCCTGATCTTTCCGACCCACTTGCTTATATATGGCCGATTCCATTGGCCAGATGTACAGATCGTGAAGTCGTGTCGCCGAGAGCAACACCGCTCAGCGCAGTAGGATGGAAGACTTGGAAGCCCGATGTTCACCATGAAACCAACAAGAGTTCCGGGTGGCTACTAATTTGACTCCCGGTGACTTTTTAGGGCAAGTTTTCCTATTCGACATCCTCCGTGGTGCGCGTCCGGGGCTGAAGCATGCATCCAGACGTAAAAGTATGTGAAGCCGCGCGCTTCGTACATCCGGACGAATGCTTCAACTCTCTCTACATAAGTACGTGAAGGGCATAGATTGCGCCCCCGCGCGCCTTGACACCGTGCAAAATTGCCTAATTAGGTAGTTAAGACCAGGAGTCATTAAGAAAACCGGGAGTCAAATTGTTAGACGCCTTTGAAGAATTTTCCGTCATTGCGCCTCAAAAGTCGACCCAATCCCTAGATCTACCTGTGTATCTTTCGCATGCATCATCATTGCCAGGTGCCCATTTAACACACGACACCGCCCTCTTTTAATCCGTCAGCTCCGCTTGCCTCGTAATCTCCTCGGTGCCCTCCCTGCTCATCCTCGCCAGCAGGTTCAACGCACTACCGGCCAGAATGAAGCCGCACTGGTCCTTGCTCAGGGTGTGCTTGGTGCTGATGAGCTTTTCCTCGCCGTTCCTCTTCTTCAACCGCAGCTTAACCTCGCCCTTGCCACCGGCCTTGAGCACGTCGTACAGACCCTCCGTGCTGATCTCGTCGCACGCATCCATGAGATCGTAGTCGGCCTCGTTGGCGAAGGTGAGCGGCACAACACCCTGCTTCTTCAGGTTGGTCTCGTGGATACGGGCGAAGCTCTTGGCCAGGATGATGCGGCCGCCCAGGTATCTGGGCTGCAGCGCTGCGTGTTCTCTGGCGCTGCCTTCGCCGTAGTTGTGTTCGGCGACGACGAGCCACTCCAGACCCTGGTCCTTCCAGCGCTTGGCGAGCTCCGGAATACCACAGTTGCTGCCGTCGACGTCGTATGCAACGTTGGTCTCGCCCGTTGCCGCGTTCACCGCGCCAATGAGCGTGTTTTCGGCGATATTCGGCAGGTGACCCTTGTACTTGAGCCATGGGCCAGCCGCGCTGATGGTGTCGGTCGTGCACTGGCCTTTGACCTTGAAGAGCACGCGGAGACCAGAAAGCTCCGAGTCGGGGAAGGGCGCGAAGGGCTCGAGAACGGCAAGACGGGACGACTTGGGGTCGATCTTGACTTCGACGCTCGGGTCAGGCTTACCAGGTGTGGGCAGGAAGTCGGGGTTGCCTGTGACGAAGCCTGCCGAGGGGAGGTCCTGGCCCTTGGGAGGAGAGAACTTGAAGGGAGTGCCGGAAGCAGTCGGAATGAAATCAGTCATAGGGTTAAAGGTGGTGCTACCAGCGTAGCTCATGGCAGTCACCAGTTCGGGAGAAGCCAGGAAGTTCATGGTTGCCCTGTTACCGTCGTTTCTTGCGGGGAAGTTGCGGTTGTAGCTGGTGAAGATCGCGTTCGCCTCGCCCTTCTGAACCTCATCGGTCCGCTTCCATTGTCCAATGCAAGGGCCTTGTTGAAGTCAGCAATCAGCGTCGTAGCGGGTGGAGGGACCGGGACATACCACAAGCGTTGGCAAGGACCACACCGCCAGCAGAGGAGAACGTATCCAAAGTCTGGTCTCTTTCCAAAGTTGCCCTGATCTGCTCACTGCCGGGGGTGATGAAAAAGTCCGCCTTGGGAGACAGGCCAGCAGCCTTGGCCTGCTTGACCAACTCCTCAGCACGGGTCATGTCCTGGTAGCTAGAGTTGGTGCAGCTACCAATGAGACCAGCACCAAAAGTCTTAGGCCAGCCCTTCTCCTCAACGGTGTCCTTGAACTTGCTGAGAGGCGTCGAAAGATCCGGGGTAAAAGGTCCGTTGATATGAGGCTCCAGCTCAGACAAGTTGATGGTAATGACCTGGTCATATTCGGCACCAGAGTCGGCACGCAGAAGGTTATGCGGGCCAGGAGAAGAGGCGATTGCGCTGGCAGCAGTCGCAATCGACTCACGGTAGGTAGCACCGAGGTAAGGAACGTGTCCGGAGGAGAAGGGGAACAGAGAGGTGGTAGCACCAACTTCGGCACCCATGTTGCAGATGGTGGCCATACCAGTGCAGCTAAGGGTCTCGACGCCGGGTCCGAAGTACTCAATGATGAAGCCAGTGCCACCCCGTACGGTAAGCTTTCCAGCAAGAGAGAGGATAACATCCTTCGGGCTGGCCCAACCGCTCAGCTCTCCAACCAACTTAACACCCAAAACCTTCGGGGCCTTCAGCTCCCACGGAGCATCCACGAGAGCATCGACGGCATCCGCACCACCGACGCCGATAGCAATAGCACCAAGACCACCTGCATTCGGCGTGTGGCTGTCCGTACCCAGCATCATGAGACCCGGTGCGCTGTAGTTCTCCAAGACCGTCTGGTGAATGATACCCGCGCCCGGCGGCCAGAACTCGATGCCGTACTTCTTGGCCGCGCTCTCCAGGAAGTCGAAGACCTCCTTGTTGCCCTGGATGGACCGCGGCAGGTCGGTGTCGGCACCCTTCTCGCCAACAATCATATGGTCGCAGTGAATGCTCGCGGGCACAGCGGTCGTAGGCAGGCCGCACGACATGAACTGCAGCAGGGCCATCTGCGCAGAGGCGTCCTGCATGGCAACCCGGTCGGGCTTGAGCTTGAGGTTGGCGGCGCCCCTGATGTCCTTGCCATTGTTTGTGCCGGTCAACAGCGACTCCTCGGGGCTGTCAAGGTGGGAGTAGAGGATCTTCTCGGCGAGAGTAAGCTTGCGCTCGGCGCCCAGGACGGTGCGGACCTCGTGCAGCTTCTTGAGCAGCTTGGGGTAGGGCGGCGTGCGCGAGGCGATATCGAAGTTCGGCGGCGGCGTCGAGGACTGGGCGGTCGCCAGGTGCCGTCTGCTCTGCAGCAGCGGGCGCAGTGGCGCGGACTGCTGATGCGTCAGAGAGGCTGCGATGGCCGATGGGGGTGCGACCTACCTTGGCTTGGGCGAGGCGGGCAGCCCTGAGGGCCTGCGCCCGCATGGTAATTGCCTGGCCTGCCATTGGGAGCTGGGGGCGCGAGCAACAGAGCGGGCGATGGCGGCCAAAAATTCACGATGGGCGAGCGAAAGCGGAGGCGGCCAGACAAATTGCGACATCGCCATTGGCAGATGCGACCCCGGCCCGAAGTCCGGGGCTCGCGACAGCACAGTGCACCTTCTCCGCTCAAGGGTATCAATTGGCATCTCTATGTTGAATTGCCATCTTCATGCTCATAAAGGACGTTCATCCGCGCTCTCCCGCTTTTCTATCGCCGTCTACGAAGTGTGCACCTCCGCATTCTTCAGGGCCTCTGTAACCTTCTCAATAGCAGGGTCCGCCTCCTGCTTCTTTTCCGGAGCCTCCACGCCCGCAGCAGCCGCCGCCTTCTTGGCCGCTTTTTTTGCCTTGTCCTTCTCCTTCGCCGCCTTCTTCGCCGCCCGCTTCTCAGCCTCCAGCTGCTTCTGCTTCCTGGCCTCCTCGCCTCCGTATGCCTCTCTCCACTCCTGCTCCTTCTCCGGCTTGATCTGGTTGAAGAGGTACGCCGCCTTGCCGATCTTGTGGCCGGGCTTGATCGCGTCCGGAGTCCACTTCTCGGGAATGTGGGGAACAGCCTCAACGTTCAGCTGCTGGAAGACACCAGAAATGGGCTCACCCTTGTCGGAGACGCCGCCACGTGCCGTCGCGGGCATGTACGGCTCGACAAGGCTGGCGAGAAGGTGGATGTGGTTCAACGCCACGCCAACCACAGCGGCGCACCGGTCCGGCTCTTCAGCAAACAGTCTGTTGTCAAGCTTGTTGTCCTGCAGCAGCTTGTTGCCGAGGGCCGAGAGGTGCAGCACCGTAACCAGACCTGCCTTGAGCTTGACAGCTTCCAGCTGAGTGATGTAGGTGGTCAAGAGCTCGTTAACTGCCTCCTCATGCTTCTTGAGGTACTCATCGGTGTACTTGGTGTAGTCGGGAACAACTACAGGCGAATCGTCAGTCCCCTCGTTGATAATTCCGAGCGCATCCACACGACTTACCAGACTCATACTTGGCAGCTACGAATTTGATGACGCGGTTAACAAAGTTACCAAGGTTCTTCAGCAGGTCGTTGTTGTTGGCGTCGATGAAGTCCTTCCACTTGAACTCGGAATCGCTAGTCTCAGGCCGTCTCGAGAGCAGGTAATATCTCCAGACATCAGACGGGATGCCAGTGTCCTTTGCGTTGTTGCCGAAAACGCCAACACCCTTCGACTTCGAGAACTTGGTGTCCTCATAGTTGAGGTACTCCGTGGTGGACAGGTGGTGGACCTTAGTCCACTTGTCCCCAGTACCGAGCTGAGAACCAGGGAAGATGATGGTGTGGAATTGGACATTGTCTTTGCCCATGAACTGGTAGAGCTTGACATTCTCCGGGTTTCTCCACCACTTCTCCCATTCATCGGTGTATGTGGCGGTGATGGAGACGTAGCCAATGCACGCATCAAACCACACGTACATGACCTTGTCTTCATAGCCAGGCAGAGGAACTGTGGTACCCCACTTCAGGTCACGAGTAATGCCTCGAGGCTTCAGGCCCTTGTCGATCCACGATTGCGTGATATGAATACAATTCGACGACCACTTGCCATCCGCGCTGGCCTGCTTGAACCACTCGACAATCTTGTCTTTCAAGGCATCCAGGCGAATATAAACATGCTTGGTCTCCCTCTTGACGGGAGCAGCGCCATCCAGCTTGCAGCGAGGATTGATGAGGAACCCGGTGGCCTTGACCTCACCGTGGGGCTCGTGCTCGTCTGAGGAGTTGGGCGCCTTCGTCTCGGGCTCGGGCTCCAGCGGGTCGAGCAGGTTGCCGCACTTGTCGCATTGGTCGCCTCGTGCGCCAGGGTCGCCGCAAATGCTGCACTCGCCCTCGACGAAGCGGTCGGCAAGGAAAGAGCCGTGCTTCTCGCAGTATGGCTGGACGGTGGTTTTCTCCTCCAAGTAGCCGTTCTTGTGGAGCTTCTGGAAGATGTCCTGGGCAATATCGGTCTGTTGCTGGGTGGGCGTGCGGCCGAACTTGTCGAAGCCAATGTTGAACCACTTGTAGACATCGGCGTGGATCTTGTGGTATTTGTCGCAGAGCTCCTGCGGAGTGAGGCCCTCGTCGATGGCCTTGGTCTCGGTGGCGGTGCCGTATTCGTCGGAGCCGCAAACGTAGAGGGTCGGGTAGCCGCGCGCCTTGCAATAGCGTGAAAAGACGTCGGCGGAGAGGACGGAGCCGATGATGTTGCCCAGATGGGGAATGTTGTTGACGTAGGGCAGAGCGCTAGTGATCAGGATATTCCGCTTGCCATCCTGCGGTAGGATGGGCTGTGAGGCGGCCATGGTGGAGGATGTGGAGCGGCAGGTGGTGTGCGAAGATGGACTCAGACTCAAAAGAGAGTTGACTCAATCGCTCCCCGCCGCCCTGCCGCGAGCCCGCCCCGCACTAAGCCCAAACCGTCATAGCGGCGCCGAGCTCGCATTCTCCGCCCTACCTTTCATCTCCCTCCGTCCAGCTCCACCTTGCCTTCATCACAGAAGATCCAGCCAACTTTTTCTCCCCCCAGTCCGGAAAACCGTATCGCGCAATTCCTGCGCCTGGATCAGCTGAAGCTTTCACGCGCGAGTCGGGCACTTGTACCGCCGTCCGGCCTAGGTGCTATATTTCAATTTTAATACCGCCTTCATGTCGTCTCATTTTGCACCGCCGTCTCTACTGAATGTATAGACTAACCCCATCGCTGCTGCTGCTGCCGCGCTGCCTACAACAACCATCTCGACTGCACCTTTTGTTGCAGCCCATTTCTTCTTCCACCCTTGTACAACCGCTGTCTTGACGTATCCAAAAACGAAGAGAGCCCACACCATGATTCCAGAAGACCAGAACAGGCCAGATTGCACGTTGTGTGTCGGCACAAAGAAGTACGGCAGCAAAGGTATAAAGCCGCCGATGAAGTATCCAAGGGCGATGGTCAAGGCACACGTGAAGGCGCGACTCGCTGGAGGCTCTGGCAGAGAGTGCTCAAAGCGCATTAGGAAGCCTGTCAGCTTTGGCAAGGTCGAAATGTGCGTCGATACTTCCGCTGCCAATGGCGCCGGCACGTCGAAGGACTCTAGGATTGATGTTACCCTTTCGCGGACTCCTTGCGGATCATCGGTAATCTCATGCTCGGTAGCCGCAACCGTTGCTCGGTAAGAATCTCTGCGCAGCGGAAATAATCAGCGCTCATCTGGAAGATGGGAAGCAACAGCGGTCTTACTCTTCGCTTTTGGCGCCAAGATATCCGCCTAAACCCATAGAAATAGCGCCAGCCATCAGCTCAGCCAGGCCGCCATATATTACTATCTCGGTGCTTCCCAAAGCAGACAGGCCCGCGGTGAGAGCAAAAGGAACGGTTAGGCCGTCTGACAGGCCGATGATGGCGTCCGAGACAACGCGCGGATCAACCTGGAAGCGAGACCTCGGGAACTCAGGTTCGGACTTTTGCTGCGGCTGTTTCTCGAGGTCCGCGGGGTCAACCGTGAACGCGCCAAGTTGGTCTTCGCCGCCTGCTGACTGGATGAGACAGGAAACCTCGTTGCTATGCGGCGCGTGCTTACTGAAGAACTGGTAGGCAGGCGGGGGAGAGGCTCGACACTCCGGCAGCGGCTGATATGTCTGGGGAGGCGAAGCTTGAGAAGAAGACCTGCCGAACAGTTTGTCCTTGAGGAATGTGGAGGCCATGGCGAAGGTAAGCGGATGCCGGAATCTAACAATGGAGGGCACTGAGGGCTACGCAATCACGAGCTGGTGGGGCCATCATCGGAGCGGACAGCGCAACTTTAAGCATTCCGGGCTCGATGTTGAACGTCGCTGCCGACGCGGGAAGCGGTCGAGTGCGGCTGCGGCAGTGGGCGTGCGCAAGCTGCCCACTCAGCACGCGGGCATTGTCAGCCTATCGATTGTGCATGCGGCGCTGCAGCGCGAGTGGCGACGCGCGGATTCCCGCTTACCAGCAACGCCGCACGACGTACCTGCATGCAAAGCTGCCCCCCGCTCTGCACGCGACGTTGCAGTCGGCGCATCCCACCCCGCCGCCCTGCATCGGGACCGGCCTTGGATAGGCTTGCTCCTGCTCGGCAAAGCTTGGTGTCGCCTGCCGCCCCCCGGTCTGCCGATCCGCTTTGGCTGCAGCTCGCGCATCCGCACGCGCCCTTTTTCAACTTCATGTCTTTCAACTGCCCTCCGCTCTACCCGGTCAACTCCAACGAGGCCACCCCGATAACGCACGTGTAGTCTCATGACTCCGCTTTCTGCGTCAATAATGCACTATCGATGCGGAGCAAAGTCGTACGCGGCACGGATAGCTCCTCTCCAGGAAGTCAGACATAGCGATCCCAGACCCCTCTGCGGAGACGCACCCGCCCCATATGCACCCGCTCTGCATATCTCTCCGAAAATGTGACTATCGATTCGTCTAGCTGCGCTCTTTCGAGCTCACGCGACACTCTCTTGCGCGTCTACAGCCTTTTCCCAGCCTGCAGGCTACGCACTACACGCCATCCTCACTCCTCAACATCCGCTTGATCCGAACTTACCTTCCCATCAAAGCTCTCTCAACATTTTTACCTCCGCGGAAATCGACCGGCATTGTTTCAACCTTCCCGATGCTACCTTGTCTTCCCTTTGGTCCTACCCGAGGTCTCCGGGTACAGGCCAGCCGTTTCTGCAGTTCGGTCCGCGTGTGGTTGCACTTTGATATCTTTTGAATGCAAACTCTTTAATGTTGCTTCGTGCCCCGGGTTTGATATGAGACTTCTATATAACTCATCTTTCCCATCAGCTGGCTTCCGTCCTCAGCATCTCTAAGGGTACTGCCGTTCAAGTTGTTCCATTCTGGCTTCAAGTATGAAATATACCCACGTAAGGATCCTGGCCGCTGGCCTGGCACTCGCGCCATTTGCTTCATCTGCTCCTGCCATCATCCAGAGGAGACAGTCTTACAGCAACTCCAGCGCTGTATGGTCATCCCTGAATGGGAAGGTATGATTCTTCACAGGAACGTGATGTTCAGTGCATGGACTGACACGCAATTTTTCCAAAGATCAAACACGTCATCTATCTCATGATGGAGAACCACTCATTTGACAATATTGCGGGCTACTGGGACTTTCATCCAGACATCGACAACCTGAGGGTACGTGGAAAGAGAAATTTTCATCGGGGCCCTATGTTGGGCATTCCCTCTAAGCTCTCCAACTAATACCTAACCTCCCAACAGAATATCGAGTACTGCAACAACTACACGAACCCCAACTGGACCGTTTGGAACGAGCCGATCGAGATCTGCGCTGGCCCCTACGAGGACGAAGTTCCTCTCAAAGACCCTGACCATGCGTTTGCCGGCACCAGCTACGAGATCTACCAGAAATGGGAGCCAACCGTAAACGATGTCCCTACGATGGGAGGCTTCATTGAACGGCAGTCTGAGAAATATAGCTCCACTCCCGGAGATACAGCTTTCGTGATCAAGGCTTACAGTGAGGAGAAATCAAAGACCCTCGCGACGATTGCGCAGAACTTTGCCTTTTTCGATTCGTATTTTGCCGAGCATCCTGGTACGACTGTTCCCGAAGGCGCATGACAGTGAGCGTGAATACCGCAGGTTAACACGCTTTCAGGGCCCACGAATCCAAACCGTCAATTCGCCACTTCTGGTTCTACCTGTGGCATGATCGAGAATGACTACCAAGCTTCTGGGTGGTTCAATAACGTTACTGGTACGGATTGTGCCAAGTCAGTCTTCGAGGCTTTGAGCGAGAAGAACATCACCTGGAAAAACGTGAGTTGTTTGACCCCACTATAGTACCAGTCTTTACTTACCCTTTTGGTGCAGTACTACGAAACCGACATCATTGACGCATACATGTACAAGGTAAGAAAACAGAACAGCTGATAAAAGGCTGAGATTTACAATATTCGCAGTGGGTGCAAGACAACGCCATGGACAGACTTGTCCACGCCAACGAGTTTTACGCCGATCTTGCCAACGGCACTTTACCAACATTCTCCTACATCAACCCCGAGTGCTGCACGATCGACTCCATGCACCCCACCAGCAACATGGCCGCCGGCGAGCAACTAATCAAGCACCTCTACGACGCTGTCCGCAACTCTCAATACTGGGACAACGCGTGAGCCCCCGTCGCCCATCTTACTCCTCCCCAAACACACCCGCTAATACCGACCTGACAGCCTCATCATCATCAACTTCGACGAGCACGGCGGCTTTGCCGACCACGTCGCACCCCCAACCAACATTCCCGCCCCCTCCGACGGCATGACCTTCACCGGCGAATCTGACGGCCACAACATCACCTACGACTTCACGCGCCTAGGCGTGCGCGTCCCTGCCTTCCTCATCTCCCCCTGGATCCCGGCTAACACACTCATCCACGACCAAGGCACGTCGTACGCGAACAACAGCGCTTACACGCACTCCTCGATGCTGCATTTTCTGCAGCAATTGTGGGGGCTAGAGGGGATGAATAATCGCGTGCAGTGGGCTAAGACGTTTGAGTATGTGTTTGAAGATGAAAAGAGGGGGGATGGGGAGGCGTTGAGGTATTTGCCGACGCCCAGGTGGGTGGGGGGAAGTGGGCAGCCGGAGCCGGATGCGTTTTATGAGTTGAACCGGGAGTATGAGTATTACGCAAGTTTAGACTGAACGAGGCGTTTTGAAAGGAGGTTGGTTTGGTGCGGGGTCAGAATGTAGACGGTATGGTGTCTCCCCGATTGGATGCTCCGATGAGTGTGGACGCTGACAAAGAGCCCCAGAAATGATCAATAACATCCTTAAATCACTTCCTTCACAGGAGTCATTCTACTTATTGGATCCGAGAAAACGTCGGTTTACACAAAACAAGTTGTCATGATTCTCGTTACGCGCAAGAAGCGAGCGGATACATGAGGCAATACAAAACAGGCAGAGTATCTCCCACCCAGTGTTCAATCCTAACCCGAACTGAGCCTTCTTGCGCCAGAAGACCTCCGGGCCTGATACCCTCAAACACCAGTCAAATAGAAACAGAGAAAGCTACCAGCAGCGCCCAAACGAGCGTTCCTCCCCAAACCCTAATCCAAAAACAAAAGAAACCGCTGAGCCCCAACCTCCACAAGAGAGCAGGAGCAGCCACCAACTTATTCATCCTTTAAACGAAGGTTACCATCAACGTTGTGACCACACCACACCCCGTTGTAGAAACACGTGCCACGCTCTCACATCCACCGAAAAAGCAGCTGTGGCGGAAGAGGCGGAAGTATGGGCGTACTGACCGGCGGTGGAGGCGGTGGACGCTGTGCAGTGCCAACTGGAGGGGGTGGTGGCGGAACGGGAGCACCAGATGGTGGTGGTGGGACAGGTGCTCCTGGAAGATATGGCGGCGGAGGAGGAGCAGGAGCTCCTGGAGGAGGCGGTTGTGGTACATGTACTCCAGGGGGCGGAGGTAGAGGAGCAGGTGCTCCTGGAGGAGGCGGTGGCGGAACAGGTGCTCCAGGCGGAAGGGGTGGCGGCATGGCTGCTGCTCCTACGTCAGGAGACGGAGGAGCTGGTAGAGGTGGGGAAGTGTCTTTGCTTTTGCCAGCATCAGCAGGGCGGATGGCGGCGCCCGTCACGAACGATGCCGTGAGGAGGATGTTTGTGGCAACGAAAAGGAGCATGGTAAGTTTGAAGGCTCTTGACTCGAATACCCAGCTGTCGCAGACGAATGTTGCTGATGAGTTGACACTGTTTAAGGTTTCGTACAGAAGCGTTCTTATAGACATT
The DNA here is from genome assembly GCA_037356115.1 of Neofusicoccum sp. Z2. NCBI lineage: Eukaryota > Fungi > Ascomycota > Dothideomycetes > Botryosphaeriales > Botryosphaeriaceae > Neofusicoccum > Neofusicoccum sp. Z2. Next base: position 273,693 of record JBAWJY010000022.1, read on the forward strand.
CTTATTCGACTTTTGCTCCCCTCTAATCTTGTGAGAAAAGACGGCAATGGTGTTACGACGCCTAATTGGGGCGCAGTCTGCTTCCTCCCACTCGCGCGCAAGCGGCGATGGAGCCCATGAGTTAGCTACAGGACGGGTGTATGAGGACGAAGGCCCCGCATGACATATACAGGCTCGGCATCAGCCCACATCGACATCAACAGCACATAGGACAAGAAAGAATATAGGTGGCGTGGACGGACTGACGATGGTTGTGGACAAGACCCAGCTTGTTTGCGGACGCTTGATTGGAGAGCTGGTGGAACCTGGTCAAGCTGAAAAAGGCTTGGCCGCCCCTGTCTCGAAACAACTCAGCCGTCCAAACCTTGAATCCTCGACCTGAAAAACCGGGACGTTGGCGGCTTCGATGCGGAGGCACCGTTACACTACTACCATAAACTTAATCTGCCGGAATGGTCTTAGAACGCTGCACCAGCACATTACCGGGCCCCGAGTCGCCTTCCTTTATAGCGCACCCATTTCTTCGTATAGTAATATAAGACAATCTTCATGTTAGCACGGGCACGCATGCTACTTCATTCTAGCTAACACAATGATAGAAGGCTAGATGGCTACACATGTGTATATGGTGTGGCATGGGGATCAGATGTTTTCTAGCAAAGCAATTACGATTCACCTTTATACTTTCAGTCCGCTGTTTTAGTATGGCGGGTTTTAGTCTCAAGGAATACAGCAGCTGGAGACACATTCGACTGTACGCAGTCAAATGCACGTCTTTACAAACCCCAGAAATGGAGCATTTATACCTACGAGGCTAGAAACCAAGGTTCTCTCGTGCTATGAGATCGGGAATTGTATTCCGATCTCCAGTGAAGCTGAGCTTAAGCTTGGTTGGAATTAACCATGAGGTGCATTGCGAAAGGCTTTATGTATACATATTGCGTCTAGAATACACTGAGCACACGCGGCCTCAGATAGCGAGAAGGATACCTGAGCTTTTAGGGTCACATGGTCTAGCATATTTAAGAAGACATCGCGTGCAGTTTCCGGCACTTTCTAGAATTTTATGCGCGAGGAACCCCCGTTCGGAGACCGGCAAGAAAACAGGGTAAAGTTCACAAGGTACAGTCTTGTTTTGCTTTGCTTTGCATCGCAGCGATTGCAGTTTCACTCAGTCCAGAATGTGGATCAACTAAGATCTGACAGAATTTTGTTGTCAAACGTCCTTTGAGATATTTTAGAGGTTCCGTGTTTCTTCACGTGCTGAATAGACACTGTATCCCCTGGAATCGAAGCTAACATCCATTAAAGGAGAAGCTACATTTTGCAATTTGTATGATCATGTCAAACGAGGGGACATAGAGGCGAAACAAAGAGCCCAAACTCCCGAGAATTTCCGTTGCCTATCCCAAGCCAGCTCGAGCTATTCTGGATCTGTCCCTTCACATCCACCAGAGACCGTGACATATCCTGAAGCGTGAAGTGAATACACAAGTATCTGGAATAAGACCGTTAGCATAGTTGACAGTGAATAAGATGTACCATTTGACACTTACCGTGTACCTCCCACCCACTTAAGCCTTGCGGTCACCAAACCTATCATCAAACCTATTACCGAAGCGGTCATCACCGAAGCTGTCATCACCAAAGCGGTCATCGCCAAAGCGATCATCACCGAAGCGATCATCACCGAAGCCACCACGACCGCGGCCGAAGCCCCTACCCCGACCCCGACCCCGACCCCGATCACCTCCAAAGCGACCAGAACCGAAGTCGTCAAACCGGTCATCATCATCCGCACGACGCACGATCCGCGCCGCACGATCGAAAGGACCGCGGCGGTCGTCATCGTCGTCACCGAAGCGGCTACCAAAGCCGCCACCGCCGAAGCGGCCACGACCACGGCCACGGCCACGGCCACGTCCACGTCCACGGCCACCAAATCCGTCGCCGAAATCGTCGAAACGGTCGTCGTCATCATCTCCAAAGCGGTCATCACGGCGCTTGCTGAAAGGGCGGCGATAATCATCGTCATCGTCATCGTCATCGTCGGGACGTCCCCAGCGGCCACCGCGGCGGTCATCCCCAAATCCATCATCCGAACGCTTCCCGAGCTTGCTGAAAGGGCGACGATAATCATCATCATCGTCGTCATCGTCATCGTCGGGACGTCCCCAGCGGCCGCCACCGCGACGGTCATCCCCAAACCCATCGTCCGAACGCTTCCCGAGCGAGAAGCGCCGACAGCGGTCGTCGTCGTGGTGGTCGTCGTCATCGCAGTCATCGGATCGTTTTTCGGGGCCGATGCCGGGGAGGCCGACGAAGTTGTCGGTGGAGCTGGGCTCGAAGCCGCCGGGGCGGCCGGCGATGCCGTCGCCCGGGCGGGGTTGGGGGAAGCGGTTGTTGTCGCTGTCGAGGGGGAGGGCGGCGCCGTGGATGAGGGTGACGGCGGCGAGGAGGAGGGGGGTGGTGGTGGTGGTGAAACGCATTTTGGTGGGTTTGAGGGGAGGGTGGCTGGTTGATGCTGGAGAAGAAGAAGGCTTCGAGATGTGAAGAGAAGAGTGAGATGCTTTGAGCTCGTAGAACCAGGCTTTTGGTAGCTTGATGGTAAGGTTCTCGATTGGAGTTGAGAAGCTGTTGTGAATGAGCTTGCTGATCAGGAACAGCTTCGAAGGTGTGAACGGCCAGACTTATATACCTGACTTTCAACTCAATTCTGGGCTGTTCATCATCGCCGTCGAGCGGGTCGTTGAGGCCATGCCCAAGCAGAACATGGGCATGGCCATGATCTGATCGGGCTGTGACGACCACACTGTCTCACGGCTCGCAAATGAAGATGATTCATGGCATCACGGGCGAGGCTTGGCTACAGTCCGGCTGTTAGAAAATACCAGTACGTACCTCGAGGGCGCTCCAGGGCTGAAGTGACACAAACACCACAAACGAGGAGAGCAGACCACATGTGCGGAGCAGCCAAGGGTGGCTGCGAGTGATCTGCCACCGTGATCGCGGGGAAGAGTTAGACAATTAGACTTCCGTACGCGTCCGCGCCAAGCTCGAAACATCTTGGCCGGCCAATTCGGAGGCTGCCCGTTCTTCCCGACGATCTTGGACCCGTGCTGCGGCCCTGGCTGGGCTGTGGCGGTTCCTTGGCGGCTGGCTACCATGAGGAGATGGCGTAATCGCCCGGCCGTTGGCTTCAGGGATGGCTAAGCTTAATATGAACAAGGCTTTCTGAACGCGAATGAAGAACGGGAATTGACCCACAGCTATTCCTGATAGAGCAATTTGAATGTCGCATTAATCTGCAGCTAGGTTGGCGCTGGTAACCGGTCATTAAACTCAGCTCAGGCGATGTTGAACCCTATTGCGATATGCTGCGCCTTGTTTGCATAAACCGGAAAAGTATGGTCCGCAGAACAAACAGACGAGCACGTGAGCCCGCTGCTTTACGAGTCCGACCCCGAGTAGAACCTCAGTACATTCCGGTTTCAGGAAAAGCAAAACGCAGATGTTCAACGCCGACTGTGCCGAACAACCTCACAATGGGCACAATGATGAAACTCGCAAGGCCTTCATCTGACGTATCCCCTCTTCTCGTATTCGCTTCATAATGCTGACAATTTCGGGGAATACCGCGGAGGATACTTTTGAGGATGAAGTCGAGGTGATGATGTTCATATAATATAGTTCAGTGTTTTGTTTGACCAGTTCTCTGCGAGATCGCGAGCTCCAATGTTGAACTTATAGATTGGATGGTAAGACACAACGAAACATGAATCAAGAACAAGCAGTGACTCGGGTCTCTTGAAGTTCTTTGAAATGAAAGGTCTGGATCTTGTTGGATTAGAAAGCACGAGAGGCAAATGTAGTAAAGCCAGCTAAACACCGGAACAGTGATGATCGGTCGGAAACCGGAAAAGCGCCTACCGTATGGCCCTTACTATGAGGAACCTCAGTTGTCCTCCAGTTGCACTTGAAGCCCTTGATGGCATCTTTTGCCCTGTTCTTAGATGTCAGCCATGCGCGTTGGTGGCAGCCGGCTATCCGGAAATTACTCTATTCTCTACCTTCATTACCCTCGCGAGCTGCAGTCTACAGGGCTCTAACCGTCTCATCTACCTCTACCAAAGGGGGGGGGGGAAGAAATCTACAGCCTTGACCTTGGAAGAGCGCGCGACTTTGGCGACCACTTCGCGTACGGATGATCGACCGTCGAGGGTATCAAATGGTCCACTTCAAGCGTGTTCACGAAGCCCGGATGCACCTGGCTCAAATCTGTTATGCCGAGCATCTTCATCGAAGTCTCCAGCTCGTCGCGCATCACTGTGCCAGCAGGAGTCAGTGACCACTCTCCTTCGAAAGGACTAACAAAGACAGAAACGAAAGGACAGAACATACCATCGATGAAATGCTCAATACCCTCTTGCCCGTAGTTCAACGCATATAAAAAGTGCCTCCCCATCCCCACCGCCGTCGCGCCCAGACACAAACACTTCAAAATATCCGTGCCACGCCTCACGCCACCATCCACGTACACCTCCAACCGATCAAACACCTCCGGCGCGCACTTCTGCAGCTCCAGCAGAATCAGCACCGCCGGCGGCGAAGTATCCAAACTCCTACCGCCGTGATTACTCAGCACGATGCCCTGCACCCCCGCCTCAGCCGCCAACCGCGCATCTGCTGCGCCCTGAATCCCCTTCAGCACGATAGGCAAGTCCGTCACGCTGCGCAGCCACTTGAGGTCGTCCCACGTGAGGCTGGCGTCGATGTAACTCCCCATGATGCGACCCAGCCCGCCACCCTTCTTGTCGTTCAGCGCCTTGGCGCCCGTCATGGGCGCGGCGAGCGACTCGTCGGCGCGGACGCGCTCGTCGGCTTCGCGCTTGCCGGGGACGGGGGCGTCGACGGTGACGAAGATGGCTTTGATGCCGCTGGGCAGGGAGGCGAGGAGGCGTTCGGAAGCGCGGCGGTCTTTGTTGACGTAGAGTTGGAAGAAGAAGGGGTGGTTTGGCGGGGCGTGGGGCAGGATTTGGTCGACGGGGTAAGAGGCGTTGGTGGATATCTGCCGTACATGGAAGACGCCGTTAGCTGACTAGCCAACTGCCTGCTTTCACCTACTGCTGCGCCTCGCTGCGAGCTCTTCCGAAAAGGACGTTCTAGACTCGCGAGCGCGCGGGGCGAGCTTCAGAAAGTCTCCCATAATGATCCCCCGAGCTCGGAGCAGATGAGCCGGAGGCGAAAGGGGTAGGGCGAAACTTACGCACTGCGCCACGCCCCTACTCCCGCACCCCGCCGCCATCGCCTTCTCGCCCTCCGGATGCACCAGCCGTGCCATCGCCGCCGGGCTCACGAACAGTGGCACCTGCACCTCATTCCCAAGGATCCGGGTCTTCGTGCTCACCCAGCTCACGTCCTTCAGCACGCGGGGCCGCCACCATATGCGGTCGAAGCAAGTCTTGTTCGCGTCGCGCGTGATCTCATCAGTGGCAGCGCTGGAGTAGAAAGCCCACGTCTTCTGGGCGAGGGTGCGCGAGGCAACGGCCTCAAAGTCATAGGCGTTGAGCAGCGCGTCTAGCGGCGGCTTCTCGTGCGCTTGGATTTCCGACGTCGCGGTGGGCGGGGCCTTGACGAAGCCTTGCTGCGCGCCGGGTGGGTGCGAGGGCTTGGTGGTGAGCTGCGCTTCCAGATCTTCTATCCGGTAGGGGAGCTGCTTTGGGTCGGCCATGGTGGAGAGATATGACGAGATGCGCGTGCATGAAGAGTCCAGGAAGAGGAAGAGGGAAAGGACGCGCTGAAGCTCAAAGGGATTTTGTTGCTGAAGTCTACAGGGCAGCAGATGGTTAAGAAGAAGTTGTGGAAGCTCCAGCAGCTGCAATTGACGGAAAATTAATCCCGTCGCGAGGGCTTCGTCCACGAGACGCAGGTGTGGCGCATCGTCAGCGCGGCCGGGGAGGAGTTGATCGCATGGCGGCGGGCAGCCGTGACGTCGGCGTTTGCTCGAATTGCGGGGAGACGGGGAGCGCGTTCGGCTGCTTCGGCGAGAAGACCGGCCGACCTGCCCGATGTCGGCTATCGGAATTGCATTCCCAATGTGGACCTGGCGCTGTCGGACTCACCTCCCTCCCTTCCTGGTTCCCAGCATCGACTCATAGCTCGGGATTCTAGACTCGTCCTTTGAAGGCCGAGCACCATGATGCCTTGTCTCATGACTTCCCGGAAGCTGGAGATGCTATTTTTGTTGATGAGCTTGATTGGTTCGTATCCAGCGTTCTGCTAAGGGTTACGCAAGCATCAGCTTGCTATTATATGCTGTTGAACTTTTAGATTCAGGCATGTTGAAGCCTCGCGCCCTTCAGCCTGTGTCTTTTCTTTCCGACCAACACTCTGTCGTCAGTTTCCACCACTGGCCCGATCTATGTCCTTCTCTCCCTCTCCGCTTCCCGTTCGGCTGCTTTCTCCCTAGCTTCCCTCTCCATCTCTTCACGGCGTTGAATGGCTTCCTCGCCAGCTCCCTTGATTCCCTTCTTGCGTTGGCGTTCTTCGTACAGTGCCCGACTGCGCATGATGCGATCAACAATCTCGCCGGCATTGACGTGCTGAAACTCGTGCGAAGGAACTTCGCGGAACATTCCAAGCTTCTTTGCGTCCGCATAAGGGTCTTCGACGGACGGCATGAAAGCAGTAGGGCCGTGATAAACGGTGTCGGGCAGGCCGTAGGGAAGCGAGTTGAGGAAGGCGGGGGAAGGGGTGAAGGGGGCGGAGAAGACGACCGCGCTGATGTACTATTGTTCGGACCTGGTTAGCAGATCTGATCTTACTGGATTGTAATGAGGACGTACCTTGCACTGCAAAACACACAAGCCGCGCTCGAAAATGCTCATGATAGGGTAGTTGATGCCTTTCCAGTGGTTGATGACCTCGTCATCGTGGACACCAGCAACGACATAGACTGGGCTGTAGTCCGAACCGGACTCGGAGATGCGCTGCTGAACAGCCTCCGGCGTGTACCAGCCGCGCTTTTTGCCCTCTTCCTCCTCAATGGCAGCCACCTGTCTCAGGAACTCAATATGACCAGACGAGAAGAGGTCAAAGCCTCCATCGACGTAGACGACGCGCTGTCCCTTGCGAGGGGGAGTGCCCGCGACCATCTTGGTGCATTTTCCAGAGCCATTGGCCGCACTGGGCTCTGCGGCCCCATCCTGCTCCCCGTGCCATGTCCACACCTCGCTCCCTGGAGCTAGACCGCTTTCGTCCGAGGCGTAGGCTTCAATCCTCTTCCGCATCTCCTCTCCCGTCTTCTTCTTCTCCTCGTCGCTTCCACTACCCTCCTTACCGGCCAGGACGTTCTCCAAGTTCTTGATGAAGTGGGTCTTGGTGCACAGCAGCATGCGCCCAACCAGATCAGTTGTGGAAATGCCAGGCGTGCGCTTCACAATTTTGAAGCGACCGGCAGCCTTGACGAAGCGGTAGCAGTCCTCTCCGGACGCATCGGAGGTGATGTCATCGCCGTGCACGACGTACTTGCAGCCGTAGTGCGAGATCCAGGGCAGCGAGGTCACATAGGGGGCGTGTGGGACGGACTTGGTGGCCCAGCGGCAGGCATCGACGGCGGCGATGCTGGAGGGGCGAGGTCAGTGGTGGGGTAGGGCGCATGGAGAGGGGAGAGTGTGGCTGACCGTTCTTTCAGCGTCATGACGGTGGGGCCCTTGTTCTCGAGGATGGCCTCGTCCGAGTGCACGCCGACGAGCAGCTCGGTGCCCAGCTGGCGGGCCTGCAGCATGGCGCCGGCATGGCCTAGAGCGGGAGAGAGAGGGTTGGTTACTGGGAGGGCGGGCAGCGAGCGAGGCGGGTGGGCGCACCGTGGTGGCTGAAGTCGAAGCAGCCGTCAATCCAGATGCGGTCCTCCGCGATGGGCACGTCGTCCTGCGGATCGACGGGCCATGCGCCAGGCTGCGGCACGTATTCTTCGGTCTGCGACGGGGTCAGCGCGGGGCGCGGAGGGCAGCGGCAGCGGCATCGTGGCGCACACTCATGGTGGTGGGTGAGACGGCGGTCAGGCTCGGAGAAGGCGCGGGGAGGGCAGCGCCGGGTAGCGTGCTGGTCGGCGAGCTGGGCGGTGCGAGAGGTGCGGGGCAGGGACCCTGCAGGGGCCCGCCAACCCTTCCAGCAATGGCCGCAAAGGAACACTCCACGCGTCCTCGAACACTGGCCACGGTTGGCTTGAAACGCAAACTTTGGTGTTCGAGTTCATTCAGAACCTCTTGATCGAAGCAATCAGATCAAACGGGTTCCCATCAAACTCGTCAAGGCCGTCGATGAAGAAGACGAGTTGGAACTGAGGGGTGGACTGAACCATTCGCTCCAGGACACTCTGCAATCCAATGAATGATAATGGAACGGAAACGGGGTTCTAGATCTTGAACAGTTGATACAGCCCCGACTGTTCTGGAAAGCAGACTCCTGCCATGTCCTCATTCTGTTAAATGGCTTTGTAGAGAAGCGTTCATAGAAGACCTTGCTGAGACATTTGCATTTCGACGCCCTCTTGTTGCATATTTTGAATGTCGCCGTGAATGCGAGTGAACTGCTCTCGGGTGTCTGCCTGCCAGCGCCAGAGTTACTTAGCGCAATTTGGGTCTAACTGTACTGTGGAGCACCTCACTTGCGAGACGCGGCGCCGCAACCCTTGCGATATCTACTTTCCATTAGCGTGCTTGTCTGTGATGGGTTCACCTTTACTCTGCAGTCGCCCTGACGACTTGGAGTGACGCACGCGGCAAGCGAGTGTCAGGAGAGCGCGCGCGCACATGACTCGGCGGGGCGCGAGGGGCGGCAGCACGACCGCTCCGCGCGCCTCTCTCCAATGCTATGACGATCACCGCGTGCGCAAGCAGCGCTGCAATTTGCGCGTGCATCAGTCATCAGCAGAGGCGCCGGCTGCACACCATGTCCCGCTGCGACTCCGACTCCGCCTGCCTGCCCCGGACGCCGCGCCCTTGGTGACGATTCGCGGCACGCAGCGCGACTGTCGGCGCCTCACGATTGGCTTAGGCCCTCTCTGCTCTCGCCGCCCGTCCTACCCCTGGCCGCCGGAATCATGGTCTCCTCCTCCACCGCGCCCACCTCGACCTCGGGCGCGCACCACTCGTTCCTGCCGCGCAAGCCCTCCATCTTCCGCCGCGACCGCTCCCGCCACAAGGACGTCGACGGCCTGCCGCCGCGCAGCCAGACGCCCCAGCCCTCGCGCTCGGTCACACCCGTTCCGCCCATCGACGAGTCAGACGCTGTTTCGTCCAGCTCGCCGTCGCATCGTAAAACGCATTCCTCGCGCCACAGCTTCGCCTCCTCCGTGACCGACTTCGGCTCCAGCCTGCGCAGGTCCGCCTCCCTGCGCTCCTCGTCCTCCAACTCCGCAAAGGAGCAGCGTCTCGCCGCCCTCTCGCCCGAGAAGTCGGCCTTCCCCGCCAATGCCTCGTCCAAGCACCACACTCTCTCGCTCGCCACTTTCACGCGCGGTCGCCAGAAGTCGCACGACGCCAGTGCAGCCAAGCTCCCCGACGAGCCCAAGACGCCTTTCGCCATGGCCAGCAGTGTTGGCGGCGCACAGCCGCTGTGGGCGACGTCCCGCCCGACGGGCACCGCCCACTCCAACATGGCCTTCGGCCAGAGCAGCGGGCCTCTAGGTGCCCCGGCCAACATCCCGCCAGTCCCGCCCACCACCGGCGGCCACAACCCGCATGCCCTGTTCCAGCACATCCACGACATGTCCTCCAAGCGCATATCCACCCTGGACTACCTCAGGAAAGCGTGAGTGCTGCCCGCCCGCCGTCCGCCGTGTCCCACCCGCTAACCGTCGTTCGCAGCCACGACGGCCGCGTGTATTGGTTCAACACGCTGCTCTTCAGCAAGTCTGACCTCGGCAAGCTCCCTTACTTTGCGCCGCGCAACCTGTCCAAACGCGCGACGAACTACCTGCTCCTCGGCTTTTCGCTGCCGACCATCCTTGACCTCAACTCTCAGACCGCCGCCGACTACCTCCGCGCCCTCAATGCGCTCCTCATCGAGTTCGAGACGTACCAATCGATCCACCCGCCCGATGGAAGCGTGCCCAGCAGCCTGACGCGGGGTCGCGTGGCCGGTATGTTCAAGCGGGCGACGCATGCAGCTTCCGGGGCTGCGAAGGGTAGGCGACAGAGCTCCGCGACGGATCTCGGGTTTCCCGAATTCGAAACGTCGTCGACTAGCGCGCCCATGTCGGTGCCGAGCAATGAGCACAGCGACCACCTCCTGCCAGGTGAGGAGTACACGCACCTGTTGACCCCACATTTGCCGTTCGAGCCAGACTTCTTCGAGACTTTCTCGACGCTCTGTGATGTGTTGATCGATTGCTACACCAAGGTTATGAGTCTAGTCAACGGCCCTGAGGCGTGCGGTCCGGGCGTCGGCGAGTTGTTTGCCAAGGCAGATGCGCGGGTGAGAAAGATCATCGTGGCCGGAGTTGTTCGAGAATTCGAGGACGCGAGTCGAACCGGAGTCAAGCAGGAGGTCGCGGGCGTTGGGAAAGTGGTACTTGGCGGGCTGATGTAGGTGTGCGGATATACCCGGGCGTCAAGGCCCGTTTTCACTATTTCGCAAGAGGAGGGTATTTTTTCACGTAAGAGGAGGGATTTACGGAACGGCTCGGCATTGGGAGGCACGAACGCATGAAACATGGCATATCATTGGATGCATCTAACGCGTTTTCTTTGGATACACAGGATACAGGAGGCTTGAATCGCACATGATACCTTCCGCTGCGGATCAGCAGACGGCTTCGACGGCGGAGGAGACTGGGTTGGCATTGGTTGGTTGGCTGGTTGGTTGGCTTTGTGCCTTATTGCATCATATACCACGCTCTGTTTTTATCGCGTCGGCAGTGGTATGTTGAAGTGCTGTCTGTTGGTGTGCACCATTAATAGGGCAGATTCACCGAGTTGGTCGAGTGGGTGGTAAGCATGGTTCAGGGAAGCTTGGTGGAAGCTTGGCTGGGAGCGTGTTTCAGGTTCGGGGTGGGCAGCGATATATCGGACTGCGGATACTTAATAGTAATACCATGATACTTGACGAACACAGGCTTCACGGAAGCGGGAACAATCCTGTTCAGCAGCTGCGGTTCCGAGCGGGAAGAGGCTCCGAGCGAACCGAGAGCCAGACAACGAGCGGACGGCGCGCGTCGTTGCGTCGACAAGGGCCGATCCGGGGGCGGCCAGCCAAGCGAGCGCATGGTGACGACACGAGCTTAAGCTTAAAGGAAGAAAGTCATACCTGAGCTAATGAGCTCGACCCTCTGCTGCCCTGCTCTCAACCCTTCCCCGCTCCGTGTGTCACTCTTTCTCTCTCGCGCTCGCACCGTCAGACCAAGCCCGGTACACATCCGGTAAACACACGACCGAGACATGGCGATAGTCCAGAACTGGCTCCCGCCGTCGCGCGAGAACTGGGAGCTCATCAACTGGGCGTGGCAGCTCTTCCCCCTGGTAAGCACGCTTCACCCTGCTGTTCACGTGCAGCTCGAGCATTTCCGCGTCGCGGGAGGGCTCTCACACAACACTGCGTTATGGATTCGCGTAGCGTGCCATCAAGCCCGCCTGCCTTCTCCCTCGTACCACATCTTTCGGACGTTCCCCAGGCTTTCCAATCGGATTTCTTGCCCTGAAAATGTGCTGACACGCAAAATGCGCAGTTCACGGCGGTCCAATGGGTCACCGATTGGCATCCGATGGGCAAGACGTCGACGGACTCGCGCTGGAACCTGCCGGGCAAGTGGGCGTGGTTCACAATGGAGATTCCCGGGTTCATCACGGTGCTGTACATCATGTGGGCTTTGCCGAAGGAGTTGGGGTTGGAAGGGCCGCTGCATTGGGCGAATTGGACGATGGCTGGGATGTTTGTGAGTGTGCTCCTTTTTCTTTCTGCTGCTCTCAGCAGTCACGCCGTTACCATCCTTCGCTCCATGTTCCCTTCGTTATATCTCGGTCTTGGACTCCTCATACCCCTGCTACGCGTCATCCTGCAAGTACAGCACCACTAACCCAAGCCAGACCATCCACTACATCTACCGCGCCATCCTCGCCCCTCTCTTCCTCAACCCCAGCATGTCCCCCATCCACCCCTTCATCTGGCTCTCCGCCATCTTCTGGCAACTCACCAACGCGACCTGCATCGGCGGCTGGCTGGCCGGGCACGGTCCGATCACGGCCGACGACTGGGACGGCCGGCTCGCGTACATCAATCTCGGCATCATCGTCTGGGGCATGGGCCTGATGGCCAACATCTTCCACGACGACGACCTGCGCGAGATCCGGCGCGCCGCCGCCCGCCGCCAGCAGAAGGAGGCCGAGAAGACGGGGAAGCCGGTGCAGGGCGTCGACAAGGTGTACATGATCCCCAAGAATGGGCTGTTCAGGTGGGTGCTGTTTGCGCATTATCTGTGCGAGTGGATTGAGTGGTGCGGGTTTTGGATGGTGGGGGGTTTGAGTTGCACGCCCGCGAGGAGCTTTGTGCTGAATGAGCTTGCGACGATGCTGCCCAGGGCGGTGAATGGGAAGAGGTGGTACGTTGCGAAGTTTGGGGCCGACAAGGTGGGGAGCAGGAAGGCGGCTATTCCGGGTGTGATCTAGGCGTTGACGGTGCGATGTCGACTCTTTTGCGCTCTATACCTTTGCAGTAATGGTGCATACGACGAGTATCCGTAGACTAAGGTATTTTCATAATGGTGTATAAGCCAGTATATACATGAGAAACGGCGCTTATAGGGGGATTCAACGCTCCCAGTCCGTAAAGTCTATTCCTGCCTTTGCGTGAAAGAGACATTATTCCACGACAACCCCCAAGAACCATACACGCTCCATCGAAGAACAAGGGTATCATCAGCACCAACCACCTCGCTCTTTCAATCCCAGCTCACCAATCCCCCAACCAGCCAACTCCCAACCTGCTAGCAACCCACACTCCCTCACTCCCCCCCCTTCCCACTCCCACTCCCCCTCCCACCTCCCCTCACCCTCTCCCAAACCCCCCAAACCGCCCCCTCCACCCCACCCCCCACCCCCCTCCAATCAACCTCCTGCACCCTCCTCACCGCCCTCTCCACCTCCCCATTCCACCGATCCTTAGCAATCTCCGTTATCCCCGCTCGCCGCGCCCGCAGCGACGGCGGCACGTACGTCGGCTCCGGCGCGTAGACGGCTTGGAGGGTGTGCGTGGAGTGGCGGAGGGAGAGTGCTTGGTGGAGGCGGTTGCGTTGGTGGATCAGGGTTGTGAGGTAGAGGGCTGAGGAGGTGAGGGTGAGGCCGCTGAGCTGTTGGGGGGGGGGAGGGGGTGGTTAGCTGGGGGTTTGAGTGGGGTTGGTTTGGTCGTGGTGGAGGGGGGGTGGTGGTGGTGGTGGTTGTGGTGGTATATTTGGGGTAGGGGGGGAGTTGCGGCGGGGACGTACGAAGCCGGCTATGAAGCCCATGGTTGTTTAACTGGTCGAGGCAAAATGCTGTTTCGGAGGAGAGGTTGGCGACGGCTTTGCGCGAGAGGTGTTTCGACGAGGAAGAGCTGGGTAGCTTGTTGCGTTGCGGGCAGCGTGGTTGCGTGCTGCTTCTGCTCGGGACGAAAGCAAGCTAGCTGCGCGTTCAGAGATAGTCGGGGGAATCCAGCGACGCAAAGCCCAGAGCTCCCGAGAAAGTATCCGTCGAGGACCGCGACCGGACGGGCGAGGGAAAAGGATGCTGTGGGATGGATGATTTGCCAGCAGAGCTCCGAGCACGGCGATTAGAGAGAGATTATCAGCTCGAGCGAGAGCACGAGCTTCTCGATCCCGCGGGCTTGGCGTGAATTTCTCCGACCACCACCACGACGCCTCCGCCGTCCGCGCGCGCTGCCCACCACCAACGCCTCCTTCCGCCCTGCCATCCCTCGCTTCCTCCCGCCCACCCAATTGCGCCCGTGCACCGGGCTGCTCGCCGCCGTCGAACCGTCCACCCCGGAAGAACAAGACCGTCTCTCTCGGCCGCGCAACCTGTCCATCGATCGAACGAACCTCCGCGGCGCGCCTGCGTCCTCTGACCACACCACTTCTCCGATTCAACTACCGCTGCCCCAATGGCCGGCGGCGCGGCAAAGTACCGCCACCTGTCGCGGAAGAGCTCGCACAGGCAGGCGCTGCTGCGCAACCTGGTGACGTCGCTGTTCGAGCACGAGAGCATCACGACGAGCTGGCACAAGGCGAAGGAGGCCCAGCGGCTAGCCGAGAAGCTGATCACCATGGGCAAGAAGAACACCGAGGCCAGCAGGAGACGAGCCGGTGCCATATTTTACGTGCGTTCGCGGCCCTACCCCCAAATCTCCCGCGCATCCAAAAAAAAAGCAGAAGGGAAAAGTGGCGGCGGTGGAAGAATATCGACGCTGGGGGTGTGGTGTTGTTGGATAGACGTTTGGTAGGCTGACTGCGATTGGTTGAATAGCGCCCCGTCGACCTCCTTCCTAAGCTTTTCGGTCCCCTCCGCGAGCGCTACGCCGATAGACCTGGCGGCTACACGCGCGTGCTGCGCATCGAGCCCCTCAAGGAAGACCAAGCCCCGTCCGCCATTCTCGAGCTCATCGACTCGCCCAAGGACATGCGTTTCGCCATGATGGCCAAGGTGGTCGCCCGGCAGAGGGCCGAGGGCCTGCCTGAGACGCCCATCACCCGCGCAAACCTGAAGAAGGTCTTGCAGTTCCGTGGCGAGAAGGGCCAGGGAGAGCTTGAGGAGATGGTGGACAAGTTTACGCAGTTGACGGCCGAGGACAAGGAGGTCAAGGAGGTGTATCAGAAGAAGGTGTATCCCGATCCGTTGAATCCGTCCAAGGGGAAGAAGGGAACGCCGTATAGGTATTAAGCGTAAGACGGAGTGTTCAGGGCTTTTGTGGGTTGAATTGGTCTGGAATATGGGAGAAAACTCTTATGCAGGACTTGAGATTGAGGTTTCTGCATTGTGTATTATGGCTAAATGCGGGCTTGAAAAGAGGACATGGGCTAGGTGTATCAATACTACACGGAGATTCAAACATGATTTTCCAGGTGGCTCGGCACTCCGTCTCTCCTGCTACAAGACTGCGACAATATGGGATTATAAGCTCACAGCCATCACATCTTCAAAGCACACAAGATACGGATATTAAAGAACTCTTTTGCTCGCTAATGACACATAAATAATTCTTACCACTCATCACAGTAGCTTCAACGTTTTGCCTTGTACTCGTCTTCGGAACGCCTCTAATCAAAAATCCAGCCTAGAGGTGTTCCACCCGCTTTCTCACTTTCTCGCCGACCATCTGGGGAATCTCGCCTTATTCCTACAACATTCCAGACCACCTGTCCCGTCACATCCCATTACATGTTTTGAATCGCCACGTAGCCTTTAGCTACGGACAATACATTTAACCGGTACCAGAGACAGCCAGCCTAGAGAGATCAAAAGTCAGCAAGTGCGTAGTTAGAAAAATTCCGTTGGGGATGAACTTACTTCATCAGGTGGTCCATAAACGTCTGCAGCGAGACATCATCCGTGAAGATGGTCTGCGCCGTCTGCGCAACACCACCGTACGAGCCGGTCGTGTGCGTAGTGCTGGGGTTGAGCTTAGACAGCAAGAAACGAGCCTGCGACCCACCAGCGTCGCAGACAATGAAACGCGGCAGCGGGAAGCGGTCCTGAATGAGCTCCTTCGCATCCTCCTTTGGTGCCTCGAGCAGAGTACGGAAATTCTCGTAGCCCTCCTGGTCCTGATAACCGGCCTTTCTCCACTCCGCCATGGTCTCGCCGTGGAAGATGAGGATATGGAAGAAGGTGTCGAGGAGCAGAATAGTCTCAGGTTGGATGGAAGTGGAGTCGAGGAGGACGGGCTGGCCACCCTCGTGGTCGAAACCGTACGAGTCGAGAGTGGGTTGAATCATGATAAGCGAGTTGCTGACATCCTCGTGGTTCAGGACGTGGCGGTAGAAAGCGGTCTCGTCGGGAGAGTTGTTGAAGACCTGGAGGAACTGACTACGGCGAAGGTGGAACATAAACTGGGGGTATAGAGTGAAGTTCTTCTCGAGTCTAAAAGAAGAGGGGTCGTCCTTGCGATACTCGGCGAAGCGCGAGCAGAGTCTGATGAGCATGCGGTCGACCCAGCGGAGAACGTCCGGTCCGTCATCAACCTCGGCCTTGAAGACAGCTATCCTGGACATCAGGACGGCAGCGGCTTCTTGGTCGAAAGATTGAGCAATAGCAGGGTCACCAGAGGGTCCGCTCAGGTTGCGGGCAACGGTGGTGACTCTGAGGTGGTACTGGCCAGACGAGTGCTGGTAGTAGGTCAGGAACTGCATCATTCCCTTCTGCGGGCCTTGCTGCATCTGGCTGGGACCACCCTGGCTGGCAATCTCAAAGTAAATGCCGTAGCTTGAACCGGGATCGATGCCGCACATCTTCCATGAGCAGGTGTTGCCGATACCGCACTCAGTCTCGCCAACAGAGGCAGACTTCTTGTTCATGGAAACGGCGTGGCCAATCAGACCCGTCACCTTGAGTTCCTTGGTGGTCAGGACCTCGAGCGAAGCATTGAAGCCCATCAAGAGGTTGTCGTCGGCATCCTTGTCGAAGACGCGCGCGAACGATTGCTTGAACATGGAAGAAGTGAAGCTGTCGGTCAAGATCATGTGGCCGCCGGTCGAGTTCGACAGCCCCTTCATTTCCAGCAGACCGACTTGGTCGAGACATCCAGCGAAAATATCGATGATATGGCCATTGTGGGCAGTCCTCTTGGCGAGAGCGTCGTAGAACTGTTAGATGTTAGCTATAGAGTCCGGGGGTCAGCTGCGCAATTGATCGCACCTTCAGCGCCTTCTTGTAGTATTTGATGTTGTCACGGTCAATGTCGTGGTGAGAGCGGATGGGCTCCCTGAGCTCAGGGCCGACAACCATGCCGGGACCCTCAGTACAAGGGCCACCAGTGAAGAGCATAACCCTGCCTCCAGAGTTCTGGAAAGACGTCTCCAAAAGGCCCACGGCAACACTCAGGGCAACACCGGTGCAACGCAGCGCACGCTTGTCATTTGCAACGGGCCAAGGGTCCTTCTGAAGTTGCTCGAGCGCATTGGTCAGCTGGAACTCGCACTGCTGGACCGGGAGCAGGAAACGAGCGGCCGGGCCCATTGGCGGAGGAGCACGGCCAGGCTGGGGCTGCATGCCCGGCCTCAGGCCAGGAGCCATCAGGCCGAGCATTTCCTGGACCTGCTTCGCGGTGTAGTCCTTGCTTCCGCGGAAGACGTAGGACTTGGCGCACTCAGTGTATCCAAGCTCGTGGACCTGCGCGGTGGTGCCGTAGGTAATCAAACCAACGAGCGCGTACGGGGGCAGCAGGCTCAAGCTCATGATGATCGAGTCCTTCAGCGCTTTCAAGCTGTCCTCCTCCTGACAAGTGTCCACAACGAAGACAAAGATGGGCGGCGAGGGCGCGGGGCGTGCAAGGCGGTACTCGATGGTGGTGTTCTGCGGGTGGAGCTCCGGGGGAATGGCCTGGTCGGAGATGTCCTTGTAGTGGGGCGGAAGGGCATTGCGCTGGAGACAGAAGGGGCATATCCATATCCGCGCACGCATGTCGACCTGGCTGCGGAGGCGTCAGCGGGAGGGCCCAGCGCGACGGCAGGGCGATACGCACCAGAAAGGGTTGAGGACGGCGCGGCACGGAGCCTTGCAGGAGACAGGCTCATACTGGAGCAGCGGGGTGTCGGGCTTCTCCTTCAGCGGGGTGTAGAGGGCGCCGATGGGCACTGCGGAGGCTCAGCGATGAGTTCGGGCGGCGAGGAACGGGCGACTTACCAACAAGGCGCGAAGCTTCCTGGACGGGCGTCAGTAGGGCATCAGGCGGGCAGTAGGAGGGCAACGCACCATGCGCGAGCTGGGGAAGGTATTCCAGCTGAGCCTAACGCCATCCTGGTCCTCGATGTCGCTCCATTGCTCCTTCAGCGCCTCGTAGTCCATGGCGACAGCGGGACAGGGTTGGTGGTGGGACGGCGGCGGCGATCGCGGCGGGCGATGGGCGAGGAGAGGCAGCGGGAGTCGGGGGACGAGGGCGCTCACAGGCCGAGCTGGAGGGGGCTGCGGGCCGTCTTGTAGCAGGCGCAGGCGGCAGGGGACTGGGCGCGTGTCGCGGATGGGCAGAGAGGTGCGATGGAAGCGGCCACATTGAGGTTGTAGGCGGTGATCCCGAAGCAGGCTAGCCTGCCGTCGGCGCAGCCCCCGCCGACGCCGCGCCGGCTACAAAACCGCCGCCGCCGCCCGAAATCTTTTTCTCTTCATCAACACCGCCGGCAACATATCACATTACTGTCGACAGCTCCACGCCTTCGTGATGGATGCTGTTTTCGCGCCGTGCGGAGAGTGACTTACCCATGGCTGGGCGCCTGACTTCGATGGGTCGTTTCGACTTGCTGGAGATGTTGGGAATCAGCAGAGGTTACATCCCCTTCTGCTACGCAATGCTCTGTGCCGCATCTGGCGAGCTCTGTCCGTAGTCCTGCGCCATCTCGCGGCTCTCCTGCAGCGCGACGCGCCTGTGCTCCAATGTCTTCGCGTTGCGCCAATGCCATGAGAATGAGATATACGCGGGCACGTCCAATTTCCTGCTTGCAATCTCCCGAGCCTTCGGAGGTTTGGACGGCATCAAACTTTGCACTGAGCTGGTGCTATAGCACGGGGAAGGTTTCTTGGGCTTGCTGCCTGTCGCATCTTCGGGCAGTTGTTCGGTATCCTTGCCATATTCAATCGTTCCCTGGACGGCACGCTGCCTAAGACTACCCGCGCATTCCACACGTGTCGCATAGCAGGAGACTATTTTGCTGTGCCAATGACTGCGCGGGTTTCGTACTGCTCCCAGAGTTCTTGCGCGGACCGCAGCATGCGCGGCTTCGACCAGACTGCAGACGCGTCGCTTCTTGCTCAGAACCCATGCTAGCCCGGACTGTCTCATCCTCAATTTACAGCTCATCAACGCGGTCTCATAATCTCAGTCGAGGCCAACAGAAGCCGTCATGACTGTGGCATCATAGTTCTATCGCACTGCTGTCGAGGTCCAAAGTGTGGGAGCAGGCGCGACGAGAGAAGTCATTAACATCTCAAGCGCTTCGTTCCGGCGCCGCGGGGGACAACCGCCTGAGATTGCTCAGGCGCCCCCATGGACCTGCATCTGCGCAATCGGCATCACGGGCGTGCTGCTTGACCTCTAAATACAAGCCTGTCCTGTCCAGCTCCCAGCCTCCGACCATCTCTACCAGACAACAACCCCGCCTTCCCACCACGAGAAGTTGTCCGGTCTCTTTGGCTTGTATCGGTCGAGCGCAATGTCGGGACGCTCTAGGTATATTGGTTCTGTTGCATTGCCTACACTCCGGCCTGGTGTTGGTGCCAAAGAGGCTGGAGGCGCGTCCGCTCCCTGACGCAACTCACTCCCATGTTCTCCGTCCACCACCAAAGCGCTATTCACGCGCAAGGAACTTCTGCACGGCGACCAGGCGCCAGCCACAATTGCCACGGGGCTCCGTTTGCATCTATTTTTAGACGTTTCATCGCTCCACTTGTAGGTGGTGTTTTCACTC
Source organism: Neofusicoccum sp. Z2 (assembly GCA_037356115.1). Classification (NCBI taxonomy): domain Eukaryota; kingdom Fungi; phylum Ascomycota; class Dothideomycetes; order Botryosphaeriales; family Botryosphaeriaceae; genus Neofusicoccum; species Neofusicoccum sp. Z2. The sequence goes on from JBAWJY010000022.1 coordinate 293,338, forward strand.
CTCCTTCAATTGTCCACGGACCTCTTCACTCTTCACTCAACCCTACTTTGGCTTAGTCTTCCTCTTTCTTTTCACCGTCACCATCCCCCAACGAATGGAATCAACGCTTACCAGTGATCAGGGGTCGTCCGAAGTGTTTCAAGTTCTGTTCAACACCATGGACATACCTATTGTCTCTATCGCCAATTCACGACAATGCCACCACAATGACCTCCAAGTCTGCTATTGTTGCTATGTCGCTATCTTTTAGAACGCAACTCTATCCTCCCTTTCCTCTTTTCCTTCTTTCCTCCAGCCTTCTCCATCCATCGATCGTCAGCGACTTTCAGCTCTCTTCTCTGTCTCCAGACTTCCAACGTTCGGCTTCCAAAGCTTCTCTTCCACTTTCATCAAGCAGTCCTCATCGTTCAGCATCAAGATGTCTCCCAAGGAATTCTCCCAGATGGGCATGAACCCCTCGGTCACTCGTCCCAACTCCGACTTCCGTCCCAATGATGCTGGAAAGGCTTCGGCTCATCATGACGACTCCTCCCTCGGCAACCGCACTGAGAGTGCTCCGGCTCACCAGGATGACCACCTCGCCAATCCTGCTGGCAATGGCCCCGCTATCCACGATGATGACTTCCTTGCCAACCATGCTGGACATGATTCGGCTCTTCACGATGATGACTTCCTTGCCAATCATGCTGGACATGATTCGGCTCTTCACGACTCGTTCAACGAGCTCTTTGATTTCGCCGCCTACGAGAACGATGCTGGCCCGGATGAGAACGCCACCGACAAAGTTGATCTGACTGATCTGACTAACTACGGCTACGACGAGATTCCTGCTGGTTTTCCTACCAAAGCCATCGAGCAGTTCTTCCGTGCCAACCCCATTCCTTTCGATGCCTTCATCAAGCATGCTCAGTCCGCCGCCAATCGCGCCTTGGCTACTCGCCCCAGCCATGTTCAGATTCCTTCCAACTCCTTCGACCAGCCCCTCGCCGAGGGTCCCTACAACGATAACCTTTTCCGGTTCTTCATGAGCCTGGACCCGTCTACTCTCGATGCCCTTGTCGATGGCCAGTTGATCAGCCAGCACTTCGACGATCCCTCCCAGCTCAGCCATGTCGGCCAGTCCGGCAGCCTTCACGAGTTCATCCACCCCTTCCAGATCGGCAACACCCTGCAGAACCCCATCACTATCTCCGACATCGACTACCAGCATGTTTTCGTCACCCAGCGCGGCTACAACGAGGATGTCAACAGCGATGTCCAGGCTGAGAATGATGACAACCATTCCGCCTTCAAGCACTCTGATGCCTCTGGCTCCAAGTCCTCCGACAACCGCAACGACAAACAGCCCACTACTGCCCGTAGGACACGCAGCCAGCTCAAGAAGTCCGCTGATCCCCTCTCCAAGGACTCCGGCCACGACAACGACGCCCACCACCCCATCGTCATCTCTGATGACGACTCCCATGGCAGCGTGCACGATGGCTCCTCCTTCCATCCTTCCAGTCCCACGGTCGACGGCGAGTCCTTCCTCCCGGCTCCTACCCCCCGCCGCCGTACCACGGCCCGCAAGAGCCCGGTCACTCTTCCCACCGCCGAGGCGTCCGTTCAGCCTGGGGATGCCGCTACTGATGAGCACGGTGCCTCTGACGAGGAGGAGGAGGACGGCGACGACGACGACAACTACAGCGAGGCCGAGAAGGAGGCGGCCCCAGTCAAGGCCAGGCGCAAGTCGTGGGGCGATGAGGAGATTGAGGCCGCTGGCGAGACCATGCGCTGGTTCACGGCCAGTTACAACCCGCGCGACGTCCACACCGTGGACAAGTTCAAGCTCTGCGCGAAAAGGCTGAAGGACGTCCACGGCATCACGCGCACGTGGGCGTCCTTCAAGAGCATGTGGCAGCGCCAGGGCCGGGCCGCCTGCCTCGTCGACGAGCGCAACGATGAAAAACCGCACAGGATGGTGACCTCCGCCAACGCGGTGGGTCCGAACTCGGACCCCAGACAGTTGCAGCAGGCGGCGGCGGCGGCCCAGGGCAGGGCCGCGGACGAGGAGCTGAAGAAGAAGACCAAGAAGGGCAAGAAGGGCAAGGAGAAGGTGGAGGAGGGCGAGGAGAAGGAGGAGAAGAAGAAGAAGCAGAAGCGCCGTCGGGAGGCGGAGGACGGAGAGGATGTGGAGGAGGAGGGGCCTCGCAAGAGGTCCAAGACTCCTCCCTCCCCTTCGCCCGCCCCTCCCGACGAGGAAGCTATGTGGGAGAGCGGCGTGGATGCCGCGGCGGGTGCGGCGGCCCAAGTGGCCGCGGATGAGGAGTTGGCTCGCCGCCTCCAGCAGCAGGAGGATGCAGCCGCTCGTCCGCGCCGTACCCGTCGCGGCTGAAGCCCGCTGAATGGGCTGGCGTTGTGTCTTTGTCTTTGTTTTTTTTCTTTCTTATGATTCTCGATCTCCAAGCTGGCGGGTTTTTGCTTTTCTTTTTTTAGGTTTCTGATATCCATGACTGGTGGGCGGGCTGTTTGCTGGTTTTCTTGTCTTTTTTCCCTTTAGTTAGTTTAGTGACTGCTGTTTCTGCGGCGGCTGTTTTCGCTGCTGCTGCTGCTGCTGGTCTTGCTGAGCAGTGGAAGATAGATCTCTGAAAAGTATTTTGTTTTACTTGCCGTATGCTCTGCGCCTCGTGACTTCTGCTTTCCAGATACTCAACGCATGTATCCGAACCAGGGTTGCCAGAAGCGGCAGTCCTTAAGCACCAAGAGCATGCTTTTACGTGAAACAACATCGTGATACATTAGATCATGGAGCGGCAATTGCGAAGTGTGCTTGCAGTTGCAGCAGATAAAGCTCTTGCAGACGCCGCGTGTTTGACACGTGAATGGGGAGATGGGTGGAAATTGGCGGATTCTGATAGATGCAGACGAGACACACATGCCCCCACCGTAAATGCGGAACGGAGCGTACTCCAATGGACGGATTTGGCGCGTTCGCCCGGACGGCAATGCTTGGGGCTCGCTATGACCTTCCACGGCCTGCAGAAGTCCGGCTGCGGCTGCTTCACTCCAGAACATCAAACGTCCAACAGGATTGCACGTCCTCCCGGACCCAGGAGATGATCAAGCCGTGGGGAAACACGGAGAGGGATCTGGCACTGGAGGTGTTGGAGAAGCAGGCAAAACTTGCTTCGTTTCGCGCGGGTGTTGCGCGTAAGTGCGGTGGCGCCGGGCCAGCGCAGCAGGTGCTCGCGCGCATAAGGCAGACACAGTGAAGGACGCGCTCATCCGCGATCCGCGTCCACGCAGGTTGGGGGAGGTGGCAGCGCGGTGGTGGGCGAGGGCGGCGGTCGGCGAATCGGAGGCGGCGAGGCTCCCCCGCTAGCGGCCCCTCGGTCCGTGCGCAGGACCCGTGCCAAGAAGCAGCGGCCGGGCGCGCAGCAAGTCGAACCGCCGTGCGCTCCATCTACGCATCCACAGCCGCTCGCGCCCGCGCCCTCTTAAGCTCGCCTCGCGCCCGCTCCTGCTCGCCGTCTCCAGTACCCGCCGGCCCTATGGAGACCTCCAACATCCAGCCCGCCGCCGCCTACGCCTCCGCCGCCTTTGCGACCGACACCATGAACGCCGACATGGACATCGACATGGACATTGACCTCACCACCGGCGACGACATCGACGCCCTTGAGGCCGAGGCCATGACCATGGTGCGCGCTGCTGCATCGCGCCACCGCCGCCCTTCCGCTGACGCATGCTCCATAGGACACCAACGCTGCCGCGACCGCTGCCGGCGGCGCAATGGACCAGGCTGCGGCGGCCGCGGAGCCCCAGCTCGACAAGGTCCACATCAGGGGCTTGGACAACCTCACCACCGCCGACGTCAAGGCCTACGCGTTCGGCCACTTCCCCACCGACGACTATGCCAGGATTGAGTGGATCGACGACACGTCTGCAAACATTGTCTACGCCACCGCCGATGCCGCCGCACAGGCGCTCAGCGCCCTCTCCGACCCGTCCATTGGCGACCCTTCCGCAATTGCGCCCCTGCAGCTGCGCACGGCCAGGCCCTTTTTCGACAAGCCCGAAGTCGAGCTCTCGATCCGCCTGGCTGTTGTCGCTGACGTCAAGGCGCCCCGCGCACATGAGGCCAGCCGCTTCTACCTCATGAACCCAGACAAGGACCCGTGGGAGAAGAGGAGGAGACAGCCGGATGATCGCCGCAATGGCAGCGGCGCTGGGTATAACAGAAGACGCTATGACGATCGTGAGCAGAGGCGTCGCAAGGAGCATGACTCGTTCGACGTGGACATGTACGACGAGGAAGGCGGTGCCGCTAGGGCTCAGAACGGCGGCAGACGTGGAAGACGCGGCTCACTGTCCGACGACTCGGTGGATGATCGGAGAAGGGGCAGGAGAAGGGACACTCGGAGCCGGAATTTGGACGACCTGCTCACCTCCACAAAGTCCGACGGACGCCTCCGGGACCGCAGCGCCTCACCTCTCCGCGATGGCGATGGTCGCTACGGTTTCGAAGAGGAAGATAGCACTGCCCGCCGCAGCGTCCGCAGAAGAAGCTACTCCCCTCCGTCCAACCGGCCTTCGGCCGGCAACGCTCGCAAAGAACTCTTCCCGACCCATTCAAGCAGCTCTGCCAAGGAACTCTTCCCCAACCAGGGTACCAGGTCTACACTTCTCTCATCCGCCTCCAGCCCTGCCCCCTCCACCAACACCAACACGAATTCTACCAAGGAGCTTTTCCCGAGCAAGGTACAGCACACGCATGGCAAGCGCTCGCGTGAGCTCTTCCCGCATAAGACGGCCATCAGCAACCATCGTCGCCAGGACGCCTTTGATTCTAAGGATTACACCGAAGAAGCCTTCAAGCCGCGTAGCCTCGAGGAGCGCATCACCGGCGGCCCCAACCACAACAGTCGTGCCATTGGTCGTTCCAACGTCGAAGACCAGGGCTTCAGCGTGAAAGGCTCTGCTCAAGCACCGGGCTTCTCCATCCGCGGTGCAGCAGACGTCAAGGAGTTGTTCCCGATGAAGACCGGCGGCGGGGGCTCCAACGCGGGCAAGGAGCTGTTCGCGGAGAAAATCAAGGGCCGTGGTGGTCCGAGGAGAAAGGCCGAAGACATGTACTTCTAAGCCTTGCGCTCAGAAGATGGCATCAATGGCGCAGATTGCATAAATCACACGGCGGCTATTTCTGGACCTCTCGACTACACGTCCGACAAAGGGGTCCCGGCTTTGCATAGAATGGAACAGCGACTTCTCTCCACGTTCGTTTTTCTTTCCGTCTCTCTTCACTTCCTCCACCTTCTTTTTTTCTCATGATTACATAGCAGGAAAGGTTGGGGGTAGAGCATTGCATGGCACGGTTACTCATTTTTTCCTTGTCACGGTTTCCAGTGGGGTACTCTCGGTTTACAAGTTCATATGCAAACGCAAGGCGCTTCGGATGTTTTTAATGATGGGGCCTTTGGGATACCATGAACTCTACTTTTCTTCTCTTCATTTGAAGTCGGGGTGTGAGGATGTGCGCGGCGGAAGAAGCTGGGGCGGCAAGCAGCTCAAGCGAAAAAATATCCTCTATGGTTATGGGTGGTGGCTACAGCCTCTTAGGAACAGCGATCGACAACAAACGATAGAATGCAAATTTGCGAGGCGCAATCTACTTCGGGTGCACATACTTCCTTCGCATCTGGTCTCATTCCTTCCCGGTGGAGGTGATCTTTTCTCCCATGCCATCCCAGCATTCCTAACCATCTACCGCCAACCCTCGCTTTCCTCCTCCTCCTCCTCCTCCTCCTCCCCCCAGCGGAACTCACTGAATCCTCCCATCCTTCACCATCTCCCGAATGCTCTCGATGCTCTTCTCCACGGCCATCTGCGCCACGGTCCAGTACTTGGCGTGCAGCTGCGCTTCCTCCGCCGAGCCGGACGAGACCTCAGGGTGTCGCCACGAGAAGCTGTACGTCATGTGCAGGTCGCCTAAGCCGCCGGCGGCGCCAGTCGAGAGGATGTTGCTGACGACGGTACCGTCGGGTTGGTGGAAGTCGACCTATTCGGTGAGAGAGGGGGTTGATTAGCGGAGGAGGAAGGTGGAGCGAAGATGGTATTTGCGGGACGTAACTGTTCGAACGAAATAGATGGAGAGCGCATAAAGAAAAGGAAAAGGAGACAAGAGGCGGCATGATCAAAGTAAGCCAGACAAAAAAAAAGGATTATGAAGCACAGGCGTGGAAACCTACCCTCGACGGCTCAAACTCCACGCACACCTCCTTAACCCTCTTATTCCCCTCCTTGAACGTCACCTCCCGCGTCACCTCCCTCCCCCCGTCCCTCTCCTCCAGCACCTCGCACGCCTCAATCACCGGCACGAACTCCTGCGCGAACCGGATCTTGCGCTGCAAGCCCTTCCACACCTGCGTCTGCGTCAAGACCGGCTCCGCGCCCGACGGGTTGATGGGCGCGGTGAATGCCAGATTGATGTTGACCATTTTCACGTGCTGGCGCCTCTCGTGGGAATTGGATGGATAGCGGCGGAAGGAAGTGCGAGATTGATCTGAGGCGAATTGCGGAAATGGGTTAGGAGGTGTAGATCGCGGGGTTGATCGCGGGCGTGAGGATGCGCGAATGCGGAAGGGGCGGCTGGTCTGAGGGATTGGAGATTAAGAAGGGCGGGGGTTGGCGGCGGAGCTGAAGAACCTGGAGGCAGGCTCGGATGATGTCAGCGTCCTGCGGGCGGCACCCAGAATGGAGCGCTTGGGGGAGACAAGGGATGCCGCGGCGTGCCTCATACACGCGATCCGTTGAGGGCGTGGATGGCTATGCGACGGCAGACGGGGATTTTTGGCTCGGGTAATGCTGACAAAGATTAGCCGGTAAGCACCAATGCAATTACGGGAGTACTACTTTTTGTTGGTGTTCGTGATGTCGTGTGCAACTTCACATTCGTATTAGTATTATAGGGCTAATGCGATGCCGACAATCTCGGCCTTTTGTTGCTAAGATTCGCATCCAATTGGAAGCCGAAGTCCGAGCGAGGCGCGCATGGGTGGAGAAGTAAGTCGTCGTATTCTCATGGTGCGAATTGCTGGACGCCGGAGCGGCAACGATTGACTATGGCACGAATGAAACGAGGGACGACCTTGCATGCAAGATGGGCAAGGATGCGCTAGGGCTGGCCCACTGCACCGTGCCGAGATAGGGAAGTGAGGCCTGACTCGACCCCTGCCCAGGCATCAAGGATTGCAGCGGATGCGTTGCATATTGAATCGGGCCTCCTTCTGCAAGAGTTGATGAGACCACGAGCTTAAGGAGACGTCAACCGTGTCACCAACAGCCATCTCATAGATTATCGTAGCCTCGTCTAAGTATTACAGCCCCTCGCGCACTTTCAAGCTTACAACAGATACCTGTACTCCGGGCTCAAGTCGCCCATCTCTGTCTTTTCGTACTCTGTGAGCCCCAGATCTGCTGGCATCCTATCCCTCTTCCTGTTCTCCCGCAGGCACAGGACCCAGTAGAGGGCGCAGCTGATGGCGCTCAGGCAGATGAATGCCACGCAAATACTGTAGCCGGGGATGTATTTCGGCGCATCGCGCTGCAAGAACGCAAACACGGCGATGATGCCTCCAATGTTGCCAAAGCCCACCTGCCACGCGCTGCCCACACTGCGTCGGTGGTGACCGCCAAGGTTCATGTTGAACCAGCACACGATGACGGGCATGGCAGAGTAGGCGCCCATGGCGACGAGGAAGAGAGCGGCGTACTGCACGTCCTTGTTGTGGTGCTCCGCCAGAAGGATTCCGAAGCCAGCAATAGCCACGGCGATGGGCATCAGCGTGAAGAGGAAGCGGTGCCGCATCTTGTCGGAGAGGTAAGCTACGATCATCGCAAAGGCGAAAGCAGCCGCCCACGGCGGCACGCTGTGAAGCTGCGTTTGGACGGCCGAGTAGCCGTAGGTCTTGATGATGGCTGGCGAGAAGTAGGCGTAGCCGTATGCGGGGACGATAAGGCCAAAGTACATGAATCCGCCGACAAAGATTCTGGGGTCTTTGAAGACTCTGCCGACATCGCGAAGAGTGATCTGGCGCTCAGCGGCAGAACGGCCTTGGTCCGCCTGCAGGCGGGCTTTGACGTATCGCCTTTCCTCGTCGCTAAGCCACTTCGCCTCCTCTGGAAAGTTGGGGATCAAGAAGAAAAACAGGAGGGAGACCACCACGGTGAGCAGTCCTTCCAGAATGAAGATCCTAAGCAAAAAATCAGTCCTCTGCTGCCCTAAAAGCACAAGCCCGGTCTCCACTGGATGACTCACCATCGCCATCCCCTGTAGCCGCGAATTCCGTCCATCTTGCCGATTGCCGACGCCAAAAGGCCACCGAAAGCCCCAGCAAGCGTCGTACTGCTGAAGAAGAAGCTGTAGCGTCGCTGGGCCTCATTACGGCGGTACCACATGCCAATGAGGTAGAAGCAGCCTGGGAACATGCCCGTCTCGAAAACTCCGAGAAAGAACCCTGGACAGGTGAGTCTTGATTGTTGGGAGGTGAATTAGTTGGGTCGGTACGTACGAGTTGCGAGCAGCCCAGAGTAGTTCTGAACAAGACCTTGGCAGACGGTGGCCAAGCCGAAGAAGAACATGCATCCCGAAACTTAAGCAGCAGTCAGCGCCAGACCCCAGCAAGTCTCGGCAGGAACAAGACTCACGCCAGACATTCGGCTTGAATTTCTTCATCAGCACATTGCTGGGAATCTCGAAGATGACGTAGGGGACGAAGAAGATGACGAGAGCAGTGTTGTACTTGATGCTGTCTTTCGAGGCAAGCCCGAGCTCTTCCGACAAGCCGAACGAGTTGGCATTGGCTATGTTTACTCTGTCCAGGAAGGCCAGGAGATAGAGGATGCAGAGGTAGGGAATGACGCGCAGGTCGATGCGGGTCACGAGGCGGCGCTCGGTGGTGTGCGGCGGGCACTCGACGTGGAGGTCTTCGTCGTACTCGCGGGCAGCCGCGTCGCGCACGTAGGCGCCGTCTTCGCTCGAGCTCCGCGGCGCAACGGCGGCCTCTGGTGGGGTTTGTCAGCTGGCGCCCGGGAGCCGGCGGTGAAGGGTCGGGACGCACTCTCGGCCCTGTCTGAGCTCGAAAACATGGCAGCGAGGCTTCGCACTGGCGACGGGAGCTAGGCGGGCGGGCGGAGGAGGGCGGAGCGGCGCTGGCGGGCGCCATGGGGGCGATCTTTATACTGCTGCACACGCTGACTCCTCGGCTGGCGAGCGAGCAAAAGGGCAGCGCCGAAATCGCAGGCTAGCGCGTCATTGGAGGCGCGCGCGCGACCCCGCGTTTTTATGGAGCCGCAGCGCCGGCGCTGTAACGAACGCCGTAAACGGATTGTGTGTATTGTCATTGGGCGCGGTGTGTGGGGAGCGCGCGCGCTGGGGGGGCCGCAGGAGATCTCGCGCTAGCCGGGCTGGGGCGTGGCGCGCGCGCGAGAGGGCGAGGCCGGCCGGGCACTACGCGTGCATCAGCCGCGGCGGCCACGTCCTTCGCCGCCGGTTGACTCGCTGCGTGCGTGCTGCAGCGCCGCGCCGGCAGGGCGCAATCTCAGCTGCCGGCGAGGCCCGCGCTGCGTCAGCGCCCGGCCCGCCTGCTGGCGACTCGCCGGCCCAGCCTGGGCGGCGCTGCCAGCCCAGCGCGGCCGGGCCATGCGCGGCGCTTTGGCGCGGACTGTAGGCCGGATGCCGATCCACGGCCACCTCAGGGCACCCTCGCTGACCTCAACTCAACACCATCCTCCTCGCCCGCACGCCGCCCCCTCCGCTCGCTGTCCGCGCTGCCGTGCCTGCCGCCCGCCCGCGAGAGTGCCCCGCTGCCCGCTCGTCCGTGCGTGCCAGCCCATGCCGCCGCCCTGACACCGGGCCCCGGAGCCTCAGCCCGTCTGCCTGCCATGCAGCCTTTTCACTGCGCTTCCGGCGAGCCCACGCCGCCCGCCGACCTGCCCCGCGCCTCGTCCTCGCTGTCGCTTGCCTTCCGCTCGTCTGCCGCCCGCCCCGACGGCCAACGGCCCTCTCCTGTCGCTCGCTGGAGTGCACAATGGCACAACGGTCATCTCTTCCTCCGGGACCCTCTGCGAGGCTACATCGAACTGTCGCCCCAGGTGCTGCCGCCGCAGTACTTCTTCAACGACTCCACATACCACGACGAGCGCTCCGATGTCTGGCTGACCCAGGTCAACGGCATCCAGTACCTGTACACCGTGCGCGAGGATCACGGCATTCTGGCCTTCAAGGTGCAGCCCCAGCTCGCCCGCCCGACCCTCCCCGCTCCCGAATCCGTCCTGGGCAAACGCGCGCTGAGCAGCGAGCTCAGCACCTCGCCGCCACCCCCCAAGAAGGCCAAGGCCACCATCAAGCACTCGGGCCCCACCCGCATACGCAAGGACCGTCGGGTTCAAACGCCCGTCTACGACGATGTCTGGAAGCGCATCTTCGAGCTCAGCGACCCTGCCATGCTCTTCACCTACGAGAGGGTCAACAAGGCCTTCCGCGGAGCCCTCACCACCTACAGCCACATCTGGAAGAACAGCATGATTGACCACTTCAGCGACGAGCTCCCGGACACGCCCAAGGACCTCCAGGACCGCCAGTACGCAGACCTCCTGTCTGGCCAAGGCTGCATGTCATGCCGCGAACCCAAGGCACGCAAGACCTACTGGGCCTTCCTTCGTCGCTGGTGCACCAAGTGCTTCAGCGAGAAGGTAATTAAGGTTCGTCGCAAACCTTGGCGCTTACTTGGCCCGACTAAAATAGCTGACGTTCACACAGCAGGAGGATTGCTTCGCAATCAACCGCAAGTTCCCAGGCATACTGGAATGTATTCCCTGCGCGACTGTGGACTCGTGGAACCACTACTCATATGCTGGGTGGGGCGATGAGAACGGCCGCTCGACGGCCTCTGGCAATCAACCTGTATTTCTCAAGGATGACGTGAGCGCAATCGCAGCAGCTTACGAGGAGTTCTCGGATTCTCTGGAGCAGGAAGCCTTGGCCGACGAGGAGAAGGAAGAGAAGAGGACAGAGTGGATCAAGGAACGCAAGGAAAAGTCCAAGGAACTCATGGACGAGCGTCTCGAGATCGACAAGTTCGAGAAGAAGTGGATCGCTGCTAGGGCTGCAAAGAGCGTCGACTTGAAGAACATGCGCAAGGAATTCATCATCCGCAAGGCCCGTGATCTTGATCCTCCGATGCGTGAAGAGGTCCTCAAGCTCATCCCGGCATTCCAGGAGAACATCAAGATCAACAAGGAGTTCAAGACGGAGAAGTTCTGGAAGGTCCTGATGCCCAAGCTGGAGGAGGCTCGCCCCATGGCGGAAAGACTCTTTGCAATGGAGACCAGAGCCGACGACGTGAACTACTGGGACGAGCTGCCCCCTTTGCAGAATCAAACCAACCACATGAGCACATTTGCCTCGGCTGCTTACCACCAGCTGATGAGGTTGGTGGACCAATCTCTGAAGAGGGCCCTCAGCATGGCGATGCAGAAGAAGGACATGGGCCACCAAGAGTTCGCGCTGCGCGTCCTGAACATGGTGCGCCGGGCGTGGTCGCACACTCATGTTCCCTTTCCCTCGCAGATTCCCCGCCGGTCGCCCTTCGCCGAATTCTACCCTCAGGACAACCGCTACGTCCTCACGATCGAACATGCCTGCAAGATATACGAGCAGAAGATCGTGCCCCAGCTCGCCGAGCTTTATCCCGAGTTTCGTCAGCCCACGCGCAACGTGCAGAAGTTCAAGTGCCCGGGCTGCAAGCGAAATGACGTCAGCAAGCAACGCACCTTCAGGCAGCTCATGAACCACATCCGCGAGGATCACGCGACCACCATCGGCGACTTTCAGTGCTTCCGGCTAGCCGGATTCCGGACGGAGCCCTACTTCTGCGCGGTTCCTTGGCCGCTTAATTTGCCCGCACTCACCGACAAGCAGAAGTCCACCGGGTGCTGGGACGCCGATGCGCAGCCCGAGTACGGCACAATCGAGGTGGTGACTGAGCAGACGCACGATCGTCTTCAGTCTGCCTTCGCACGCAAGGACGTCTGTGCGCCCGATTCTCTTCCCAACGCGACGTCGAAGGGACAGACCGACTTTGTTGGCAACGTCCGTGACGCCCTTCGTATTCTGGAAGGTACCGGTCTCAGCGCCCCGATCCGTAGCAAGATCATCATCGAGTACGCCGATCGCCAATGGAAGAAAGCGAACGGCAGAGAGGCCGTTCCTGACTGGATCATCTTGCGCTTCGAAGTCGACGCTTTCCTGATGAGCAGCAACAACCACGACATTCTGGACAAGATGTGCTGCGGCGTCTGCCGCAAGGCCACGGATGGTAAAACACGTGGAGGCAAAAACTACGCCAAGATGCCCAGCTCTCGCGCCGAGTTGATCAGGCATTTCGGAACTCATCACCAGTCGAGCATCCAGACCTGGCCGAAGGATATGTTTACTCTGCCCAGTGATGAGGACGTTACTCGCGCATTACATAATGCTACCAACCCAGAGGCCTTGAACGCCTTCAACACTCTCTTCCCAGACTCGAAGGAGCCGCCAAAGAGGGAACTGGTTCGGATGGATGTATTGGCTACCGTCGCTAATCAGCAGCAAAGATTCAACGGACGTCCGTCCAAGATGACTGTTGCCCAGTGGCGCCAGCAGCATCCAGTCCAGGATCCCATGTCCTCCCAGCATCTCCGTCCGAGTATTCCTCAGCCATTCAGCCTCCAGCAGCCACAGCAGCCGCCCCAACCGCAGCCGCACCAGCAATTGATGCCATTGCATGCACAGCAGATCGGCTCTCATAGCCGCTCGATGCCGCAGCACTCCCAGCAGCCGCAGCCTCTGCATATGTCTGGCCAGTCCTCGCAGCAGCAGGTCCAGCCTTCGTACGGCTACCAACCGATGCATCACCTCCCAACTTCACGCACGTATCGTCCCTACCAGGCCTAATACATACCACCCCAACATATCATTCCCTGTCTTTAGTATCCCTGGAAGAGGATACATGAGATATCGTCAACAACGTTATACATAGACCATATATTTCCTCATATTCGACACGACACGAACGAACACTACACCGCGGACGCGTCTGCCTCTCGGTCACTCATTTTTCCAATGCTTCTGTCTCATACTAATAATCGTATTGGGAGTTTTTGTTGTTTCGGTTCTCTTCAGGCTCTTTCTGGCATAGCGTCTGGCGGGGTCGGAGTGATTGGTTTTTTGTTACTTGCATGAGACAACCCCTGAACAGTAGCATCACGAGTACCCCTAAGTTTTAAGTCTTGCGTTTGGGTTGTTATCTGGGTTTTTGCATTGCTTGCGCGCGAGGGCATTGTTCGAATCTGCAATGGTTTCTAATGCTCTTTTATGGCCTGTAGGTTGGATGAGATCTCCCTCTCCAGCCCTGATTTAGCTTATGCAACGGCTTATTGTTATAGACGGAGCGGAGTGGTCGGGCGGGACACTTGTTTTTTCGGTTTACGATACTTGATACCGGCAGAGGGCTTTTTAGTCTGGTACAAAGGACTTCTACGTAGACGTGGATAGTTTCGAATGACAGACCGGCTTTCTCCCTATGCTTCGTACGGAGCATCGCGCCACTGGGTGATACCGGGCACTGATGACACGTTGCCGTCTATTGGATCAGCCTCCACATGGACGCACTGGCAAGCTCAGTGCCGATTTCCCTTTCGGGTTAAGCTCGGGGACGGAGACGGGACAAAAAGTCCAGGCGACAGCGGAGCCTCTACAACTGCGCTTCTTCTCTATGCTTCCACGCCAGGCATTTGCTCGTTTGACACGACAGATTCATACAACTCCCTCCCACATTACCGGCGGGCCAAGACGAGTCCAGACTATCATCAGTCCTAGCAAAATAGTTCTGGGCTCGAGCTCGAGCCCCCAGCCAAACGCCTCGATGTCAACCACAGCTCCCAGCAGCGATGCTGCTGCCACCACTCCCAACAATGCGCATACTGGCTCCCAAGAGCCCCAAGCAAAGAAGTTGAGATATGTTGATGTCGGTCCCCGCTGTCAAGAAACTTTCCCTAGCAGCAGCCCCAAAAAAAACTCCCGTCACGTGATCCGGCTGACCCGTCTTGCAACCTCCACAGATCGGCATCAACCTCGGTGACCCCATCTTTCGCGGTATCTACCACGGCAAGCAGGCGCACGAGGATGACTTTGAAGGCGTGATGGAGCGGGCACTGGCGGCCGGCTGCGAAAAGATGATGGTGACCGGGTCGGACCTTAAAGAGTCAGAGCACGCGGTTCAGATCGCGAAGGAGCATCGTTCGTCCCCCCTCTTTGAATGCCTCATTTCCGGTTTCATTTTCCATTCTTCATTCCATTAAGTCTATATCCGTCTGACCGAGTCTCTTCCAATTTCCCCCCCCAACAGCCGGCCTCTGCTACGCAACCGTCGGCGTCCACCCCTGCTCAGCCAAGCAATTCGACACCCACCCCGGCGGCCCCGCCGCCCTCCTCTCCGCCCTCCGCACCCTCGCCCAAGAAACCAAAGCCTCGGGCCACACGGTGGCGTTCGGCGAGATCGGCCTCGACTACGATCGCCTCTTCCTGACGCCCAAAGACCAGCAGCTCAAGTACTTCGAAGCGCAGCTCGACCTGGCCGTCGAGCTGCAGCTGCCGCTCTTCCTGCACTCGCGCGCCGCGGCCGACGACTTCGAGCGCCTGCTCGGCGCCCGGCTGCCGCGGCTGCCGAAGCGCGGGTTGGTGCACAGCTTCACGGGCACGCTGGAGGAGATGCGCAGGCTCGTGGCGCTGGGGTTGGATGTCGGCGTCAACGGGTGCAGCTTGAAGACGGAGGAGAATGTCGAGGTTGTGCGCGAGATTCCGTTGGAGAGGCTGCAGATCGAGACGGATGGCCCGTGGTGCGAGATGCGGCCCAGTCATGCGTCGGCGAGGTTTTTGAAGGAGGGGGCGCCGCCGGAGGTGCCGAAGGCGGTTAAGAAGGAGAGGTGGGCTAAGGGGTGTATGGTCAAGGGGAGGAATGAGCCGGCGACCATCCCGCTTGTGGCGCATGCTATTGCGAGGATAAAGGGCGTGCCGGTGGAGGATGTTTGTGAGGCGTAAGTGTTGCTGTATATTGTCGATTTTGAGGGAGCTGTGCTGACAGGATTACAGGGCTTGGAATAACTCGATCCGCATGTTTGGGCTTGGAGAGACGGTGGAGTAAAGTTTCGCGCTCCTCCAGCGCTATCAGCGAATAGAGAAGACGGAGAAGTAGACATTGAATACAACTTGCTCCCCAGCAAACCAACGTGCCTCTCATTTACTGTCTTTCCTCAATACCCCCATAAAGCAGATGGTCTATCATACCCATCCCCTACCCCCTCCAGCCCATCAACTCTCCCTTTCAGTCCACTCGGTATACCCTCTTCCGCTCCTCCTCTAAACCCCACTTCTCCCCCACGGCCACCACACCCTCCCACAACGCGGGCACATCAAGGGCCCAAGCCAATCCTCACAATCCGTGCTCAACCACACCCCGCGCCCCTGCCCCCTCGGCAGCCACCTAGACCTATCACTCATCCTTTTCTTTTCTCTTTCACTTCTCCAATGAAGAGGAATCGGGAAGTGATCGCGACGCAGAGGCGGCAGATTCTCGAGGTTCGGTAGCGAGCGCGTCCGCCTCAGCCGTGGGCTCTGGTGCGTCCTACTGCTAGCGTCGTTCTTGGGGGTTTGTTGTTGTTGTTGTTGTTGGTGGTAGTGGTGGTGGTGGTAATGGTGGTAGTGACTGGGGAGGTGGGTGTGGGGAATTAGCCTGCAGGCGGGGCAGAGCTGGGAGACGGTGTCGTCGTGTACGCGGAGCGTGCGGGCGGGCGGCGTGGAGGGGATAGTCTGGGATGGAGTGGGGTGTGTTAGGTTATCTCCGTTTTTTTTTTCTTTTGCTCGCTGATTGAACTTGCTGGTCGCGCGAAGGGAATGTGCTTGTATTTTGGAGACTTACCGGCGGGGTGAGTTGTGTCGGGGTTAAGGGGGATGTTGTATCGATGATGTCTGGCGCTTCGTGAGGGGACAGTTGCAAATGGCTGGCCGCGGCGCGCAATTCTTCAGTTGCAGCATTCCTGCTTGATGTGTCTTGGTCGTCTTCGTCTGTGTTTCGAGGTGAAATGGATCGTGAAAAGCGGTCGCTGCCGGACGAACTCGACATATTGCGTTACTGCGGGGAGTCTGTATCTCCTGTGCGTGCTGATGGAATCAGTGTCTTGATAGAATGATGTCTTGCGATAATAAAATGTGTGTATTGAAATTCGGATGTCTCTGGATGCAAAGTCTAAGAGAGGTGTTGGTGGATGGCATATAGGCTGCCCTATCTTGCTCCGGAAGGAGCGTATGAGAGAAACTCCTTTGTGGAAGTCCTACTCTTCCGGGGCAT
Organism: Neofusicoccum sp. Z2; assembly: GCA_037356115.1. NCBI lineage: Eukaryota > Fungi > Ascomycota > Dothideomycetes > Botryosphaeriales > Botryosphaeriaceae > Neofusicoccum > Neofusicoccum sp. Z2. The sequence continues at coordinate 309,762 of JBAWJY010000022.1, forward strand.
CCTCCCACAACCGTTGTTTAGTCTACATCTGTTCTCGTTGACATGGCCTCTTGGAGTCGCAGGGTCGGTGAAAAGTGTGATATTAGGAACCATGTAGGCGAACAAGACTAGAGAGGTCAAGAAAGTCAAAAAGGAGATAGCAGCGAGCTTTGAACGTCGAAAAGTCATTGATATTTTTTTTTCCAGCACTTGGTATATTCACAGTATTATACAATACCCCTCACCCAACGCCTCGACCTTACGGGTGCAGCACTGCACCGCCACGGGCCTCTTGCCCTCCGCTGCTGCCCGGTATGCTGTCCTGAAGCTCGTCGGCGGCTGCCAGCGTGGTCGTCGGATCGACATTGTTCGACGCCGCAGCGGTGGCATCGGAGCCGCTGTACATGGCGGCCTGTTGCTGGCGCTGCACCTCAATCTCCTGCAGAGCCCAAGCCTTCCATTCCTCGAATGCCTTGTCCTCCAGGTCCATGCCGACCTCAAGCGGCGACTTGCCGAAGTAGGCGCCCACGGCCATGGCTTCTTCTTGTGCAATGCGGCGCTCGATATCTTCCTTGTGGCGGCACGCGTAAAATTCCTTGCGTGCTTTGTCGTACGCCTCGGCTTTGTCAAGTCGCTCGTGCGTCATGAGCCAGCGCTGGCGTTGGACGACGCTGTGGCACAATTAGCCATGTGCTTTGAGAATTGCAAATATTTTGCACGATTGATTGCATCTCCAGGCCAAGGGGCCAAAGGCCCTTTGGCGCTTCAGAAAAATCGGGTTTTAGACGCACCTCTCACCGTCCAGCTTCTTGCCGGGCTGAACAATCTTGCTCCAATCCCACCTCTTGCTATCGGCGCCATCATTCTCGAGTATTACGCGCGGGCGTGCCAGTTCCCATGGGTGGTCCTTGAAGAAGTCGCGGCGCAGATAGTCTTCCTCGTAGACAAGCCGTTGCGGCTGGAACATGCGGCTCGGTTTGCGGATGTTCTTTTGGTTTTTGGTGTTGTAGGTGTGCTGGACAGGGCGCACCAGCTGCTGAGACGGAGGGACGTCGGCGACGACATCGTACCACGGCGGAGGGACCGTCATGCGCTTTGTTTCGAGGAGCTGCGTCGCGGCGCGGTGCACGCGAGCCGCCGAGAAGTTGTAGCGGCCCATTGTGGCGCGGGGCCCGGCACAGCCGTGTCGAGAGGCTCGGGGGGCGGGGCGGCAGCGGCTGGAGCGAGTCGTGCTCGGCGCGAGGGCAGCGGCGGCAGCGGGGGCGCAGGCGGATGGCGGTGGTGTTGAGGTGACGGGTGGAAAAGTAGCGCTCGGGATGGCGATCTCCGCCGCGGCGGACGAGCTCGCACCCGCTGCAACACCTCGCCCGCGCAGAGCACCCACCTCATCCGCCACCACCTCTGGAGCACCGCGCCGGGCTCCAGCGCCGCCTGCCAAGACCATTTCGCGCAGCATTCACTCCCCCAATGGACCGCCGCCCCGCTGCTTAGCACCATGTCCGCGTCTCATGTCCCTTCACAAGCCCTCTCCTCCGGCGGCTGTCTGCATGATAGCATCCAGGCCACTCCTCTCCCTCCTGTGCCCTGCTCTGCAAAGGCCCGACCCCTTGCAGCGTCCGCAGCGTCGCTCTTTCCACCAGACTCCCGATAGACCCGCCTCGCGGCCGCGCCCACTTTCGCCGCAGCAGATGGATAATTTTTTTATCAACGCGCTGGTCCAGGCAAGCTCGTGTCGGAAGCATGCCAAACACACCGCCGCCTGGCAGCATTCCGTGCCCGCCATATCGCAGCACCACAAGCCGCGGCGGAGGAGGTCATTGGGCGTCGAAGACAGCGTGAGGGGTTTCCGCCATGCCGCCAAATCGCGGTCCGCGGATGCCAACGGCACCCAGCCTGCGCTGGAGCGTCGCGAGCCCACGCTCGAAGCATACAAGAAGCTCGTCGACTTCTACGGCCCGAACGATGGGCATTTGGAGACATGGGCGGAGCAGGAGGAGCGCGAGGCCAGAGAGGTCGAGGAAGAGGAGCTGGAGAGCAGCGGGCCGGCGGAAGAGGGCGCGCAGATTCCCTTCCACGAGACGCACAGGCCTTGGCCGAACAACGACGAGGTGGAGAACGAGTCGATAGGCGAGCTGGAAGAGCTGCTTGAGCACGACGGCTTATCGCCCGAGATCGCCTACGAAATCTACACTTCGCTGTCGTGGCCCAGAGTCGCATACCTTTCCTACGACACCATTCGAAATCTTCTGCACTGCCTTGGCGTAGTCAAGCACCACACAGAATCCTCGATGATGCGCTATCTCTCCGTCATCGACGACATGAAGGCGGTTGATATACCAATAGCCGTGGCGGACTGGAACATGGCAATCCAGTTTGCGGGCAAGTGTTTCCGCAAAATCACCAGCAACGAGGTGGAATCTGCGCTGTATCTCTGGCGACAGATGGAGCACCGCGCAGGGACTAAGGGAAACCACGTCACTTTCAATATTTTATTCGACATTGCCGTCAAAGCCGGGAAATTCAAGCTCGCGGAGATGATCAAGAAAGAGATGGAAGACAGAGGGCTGAAGTTTGATCGGTACTTCCGGACCAGTGTTATAATATGGCACGGATCGAGACGAGATGGAGACGGCGTTCGAAAGGCGTACAAGGAGCTGGTCGAGGCGGGAGAGATCGTGGATACGACCGTCATGAACTGCGTGATTACAGCGCTCGTCAAGGCAGGCGAGCCGACAGCGGCGGAACAGGTGTTTCTGCGCATGAAGAGCATGCATGCTGCCCGAACCAAAGGCAAGCAAGTGCCCAAACACTGGCGGCAAAAGCGCGAGCTTGGCTACCTTTTGATGAGAGTGACGGAGCATGTGCGAGGCAATCCCGAAGCGCAGCAGCAGGCGCAGGAAGAGTCGCCCGTCGGCCCGGACTACGGAACCTTCAAGATCCTCATCGAGCACCACGCCATCACATCGGGCAACATTGACCGCGTCACCGAACTGCTGGACGAGATGGATCGCGTCTTCCACATCCCCCTCGAGGGCGACATGTTCTACACCTTGTTGTTTGGCTTCCACCTTCACGGCGGCATCCGCTACACGTCGTGGACGAAGGGGCGTCTGGAGAGTACGTGGCGCGCCTTCATGCTCTCTATCGAGAGGGGGAGCGAGGACTTCTACTTCGATCGCTCGATTGCTACAGCGGCAATCCTCGCGTTTTCCAAGTGCATGGGCCGGGAAAAGACAATGCAAGTGTGGGAGGAAATCAGGAACAAGTGGAATCCACCCGAGACGGATCGGGACTACATACTCAAGAGGCTGGGCCAGCTATTCCCGGTGACGCCGGTGCCTGCATGAAGTGGATGTATGCATGTTATGCCCGGGTTGGATTTGGGATGTCATAGAACTGCAGATATGGGTGGCGGGAGGGATTTACGCATTTTTGGCTTGAGCGAAAAAACATGTGAGATTATGTAGGGCTGTACAAATGTAAAATGAAGCATGTAAAATATTACCCTGGGCCGAAGGTCAATCACGTACTCGAGATCTGAGCTTAGCAGGACATGACGTGTGGAGTCGAAGCATCCATATCTTCGCCACGATGTTGCGTCCACGTGTATAGCTCCCTAGACATGATGACTCTACTGCAGCTCGTCTTCACAAAGCCAGAACGTTTTGGCGGGGGTTGGAGGACATCTGACCGTTCAAACTGCCGTTTGGGGAAAACTCGGGTGGCAAGTGATTGCCCAAGTAAGCGAAAGGGCTGACGCCGCGACTGCGCGTCGCGCCGCTTTCCGCCATCGCGACGCGTCGCAGTCCTCGCGGTAACGCGCACACGCCCTCGCTGGCTCGTTCAAAGACGCAGCAAGCGGGTGATAATGACATCGAACCCGCGGACGCACTGTCTTCCCGGCGAACTCCCTACGGCGGCGCTCTTCCTGGTCTCATCCGTCTTTTCCATCGCTCCTTCCTAGCCACTTCCACCTTCGCCTCTCTGTTCCTCAAAATAACTGCAACCACCGATCACCGCGTTCTCTTCTCCGCTGCTTCTTTCATTCCGTCAAAATGCCTGCCGAGAGGAGGAACTCTCGGCCGATGATTGACATCGACTTCACCCTCAAGAGGATTTTCGGCAAAAAGACCTTCAGGTGCGCTCTATGCCTCGACTTTCCATGCTGAGCGACACGTATTCACTTGACTCTCTCAGACCTCTGCAGCGCGAAGTCATCAACGCCGCTCTCGACGGGCAAGACGTCTTCCTTCAAGCGGCCACGTCTTTCGGCAAGAGCCTTTGCTACCAGCTCCCCGCCGTAATTGACCATGGTCGTAAGTAGCTCCCTGCGCCTTGGCTTTCCAGACCACTGACGACGACAGTTACAATCGTAATATCTCCCTTGCTGGCTCTGATGGTAAACTATTCTTCACCGGATTCGCATCTTGTTCCAGCTAACGATGCTTTCAGAACAACCAGGTCGCCGCGCTCAGAGCCGCAGACATAAGGGTCGCAACCATCAACAGCACCACCCCGTACCAAGAGAAGACCGCCGTCATGGAGGATCTTCAATGTGGCCACCCGCGCACTCGGCTTCTCTACATCACTCCCGAATACTGCCAGCTCGACTCCTTCCGCCGAATTCTCCGAATCATTCACACCCACCGCGAGCTCGCGCGTGTTGCCGTTGACGAAGCTCACTGTATCAGCGAATGGGGTCATGACTTCCGACCCTCATTCAAGAATCTCTCGTTTTTCAAGCACGAGTTCCCAGATGTGCCCATAATATGTCTGACCGCTACAGCTACCGCGCGCGTCCGAAACGACATCATCACCACGCTCGCCCTGGACCCGAACAAGCTGAAGCTCTACACGATGACCACCAGCCGCCCAAACCTCCACTACGAAGTCCGCTTCAAAAGCGACGAGGAAGACCACTACGACAACTTCGTCTCCTGGCTCCGCGCCGCCCAAGCCCGCCGCACCGCAGACCCCGACCGCGCCGCCGCCCTCAAAGCCGCCGGCAAGCGCCCCGAAGCCATCTCCGGCATCATCTACACCCTCTACCGCCGCGACTGCGACGCGCTAGCCGCCCGCCTCCGCGCCTCGGGCGTCGGCGCGCGCCCCTACCACGCCGGCCTCTCCAACGCCGAGAAGGACGCCGCCCTCACCGGCTGGGTCGCCAACGCGCCGGGCTTCGAGGTCGTCGTCGCCACCACCGCCTTCGGCATGGGCATCGACAAGGAAGACGTCCGCTTCGTCGTCCACTGGCAGCTCCCCAAAAGCTTCGAGGGCTTCTACCAGGAAGCCGGCCGCGCCGGCCGCGACGGCAAGGCCGCCGCTTGCATCATGTACTACGCGCGCGAAGACCGCGACCGCGCCGTCGCCATGATGGCGAGGGATATGCCGCGCGTCGGGTACGGTGGTGAAGGGAATGGCGCCGCCGCCGCCGCCGCCTTGGCGAAGCATAGGAATCGTGCGGATAGCCTCAAGGAGTTGGTGGATTATTGCGAGGCGACGCATGCCTGTCGTCACCAGCTTATTGCGAGGTATTTTGGCGAGGAGACGCGGGTGCCGTGTGAGTGGGCGTGCGATTGGCATAAGGATGCGGGGAAGTTGAGGAGAGCGAAGGAGAAGGGCTTGGCGAGTGAGGAGTGGTGCTCGACGCAGAGAGAGATGGGGGCATATGCGGTTGATGAGTATGATTGAGGGAGGGTGGAGGGGGTGTGCTCAATACTGGTACTTTTGGGAAGCGAGGAGGAGAAAAGGGAAGGGAAGAATCATCTGCTAAACGCGATGCTGTGAGTTAGTTGGTTTAAGATTTTGCTGTGTAAGTTTATGGCATATACCCTACGGAGCCAACACGAAGTAGAATAACAATCGGGACGAAGAGAGTAATGGCGGACGGTATCATGTGGCACGTAAATGGGAATAAGACGACAAAAAGAAAACTCGGCGTATATACTCGAATTCCTGCTCCAAGACCCCCGTTCCCGGCTAGAAGTAGCTGTGATTATGAGTATAATCTTACACGTCCGCTCAGCCTTAGCGCTCATAATCAAGCAACTTTGCTGCTCGGCTCCTCAGAAAAGACAAACATTAAGCATGGCCTGATGTTCAAAGCAACACGTTTCCCCTCATCCATCATAACCTCATCTCATTCAATCAATCAGCAGCAATGAACGGCATTGGTATCTAACATGCAAAACAAGACACCCCCCCCCAAAAAAAAGGCCCATCAACCCCAGAAATAAACAAAAAAAGAAGAAAGAAAGAGAGAGGAGAAGAAACATTCTACCCGCTCATCCCATCCAACCCCCCCAGAAGCGCCGCCGCTCTCTCATGCCAATTTCGTCAAATCCTGCCTGCCCAACCAACCCCATCCGAACCGAACCGGCATTCCCTCATTCATTGATTCATCGCCCGTCAATTACACCGTGCACACATCCGCGTGTGGATGTGGAGACTGTTCCTCTCAGAGCATCATACTCCGCCTCCTCGAAGAAACCCTCTCACTCCTCCCTTCCGCACTCTTCGCCTGCTTCAGATCTCTTATCGCTCTGCTGCGACTGGTCTCTTCCCCCGCAAAGGTGACGCTTTTCGACGAGGATGCCGGTGCCGATGCGCTGGCCGCGGAGCCATCTTCCCTTTCCTTAGTCGGCGCAGCTGAAGTGGAGGAGGTGGTCAAGACTGAGGAATGCCGTCTGCTGCTCGAGAAGGCTGCTGTCTTTGCGGCGAGAGCCCTGCTACTCTTCATGATCTGCTCCGCGTTCGTGCTGGTGGTGGAAGCATCCCTGTCGTCTGCGGGTGAGGAATCCGTGACGATGAAGTCGAAGATTGCGAGGTCCGGTCGGTCCTTACGTTCGGCTGCTGCGGTCGGGTCGGTTGATGTTTTGGCGGCCGACCTTTTGCGTGCGGCTGCGGAGGCCGAGGTCGAGCTGGATAAGAGTTCCTTCACTGCGGTTGCTGATTTGGATGGTTTGTCGTCTGGTTGCTCTTGGTCATTGCTCTCGGGTTCTTTCGCTTGCGAATCCGATGTCTGTTTGACTCCGGTGGTCTTGCTGCTTAGCGGGCTGTGGGGTTCGGGTTGTTCGGAGGAAGCGGGGAGATTCTTCCAGGCTGAGGGTTGGTCGTCGGTCCTCTCCTTCTTAATGACGACGGTGCGTATCGGGTTCGATGAGTTGGGCGCAGATTTGTTTAGATCTTGAGGGCCAAACGAGCGCCGGCTATCCACGACAGCATCTACCAAGTCCTTTGTGGGACGCCGCATCTTGCTGATTAGGTTCGGCTCCGCATAGTTGACCTGAGTACGGGCACGTCGAGAAGGACGGCTTCCAGCAGCTGCATCCGAGTTGCCAGAAGCGTTGAGATCACCCGGTGGTGGTGTGTCCCTTGATTCCTGCCGTGCTGTAGATGGCTCTGTGGATGCTGGAGAGAAGAGGTCGAGCGCTGCCGGAGTCTTTGGTGGCAATTCTGGTTGCTCTGGTTCCTGCGTGTCCTCGATTGGAAGTTCTGCAGTCTCGACAATTTCATTCGTCTCCGTCGGTGCAATCGTGACCAGCGAGGCCCTGGTCTTCCTTTCTTTCGCCCGATTACGGCTGTTCTCCTTTGGCAGAGCAGACTTTTTGGCATCCGACTTTGCATCCGACTTGTGGACCTTCTGTGGCGAGGTGTTTGTTTCTGTAAAACAATTAGCAAGGCGGTGCACAACTCTCTGGCAACAGAAAACATACTGTCTCCCAATGCCTTGCGCTCAGCTGCAATGAAGAGATCGAGCTTGCTGTTTTGCTTAATTGAAGTCTCCAACGGCTGCGGACGATTCTCGCCCCTGTCTGCGCCGATACCACCACGCCGGCTGTACCTGAATTCATCCCGGTCTTTGTCGCCACTCTCTGCTTGCGTATCCTCAGCGGCGCTGAGCTTGCGTTTCCGGCCCATTTTCGATGGGTGAGCTTCCTCATTCTCGGTTCCTTTGGTGGTGTTATCGTCCTGTGTAGACTGGAAAACGGACATTTTGCGCAGATCGAGCTTGGTCGAGCTATCTCTGCGTTTCCTCCTCGACTCCAGGTTGACGGACATGGGCGCAGGCAGTGCATCGTCCTCCTTCTGGTCCACGTCCATGTCATCATTTGCCTCCTCAACGGCCAGTTTGGGGTTAAACTTGATGGGGTCTTCGTCGGTGAAGTGGGCTACTGGAGGGGGCCCCAGGTCTGGGGAATCCTCGGCCGCATCTGTCAACACCGCGCGAAGCTCGTCGGCGCTGTTCCTGGTTAGCGTCATGTCTCCGCACCAGCCTGAGAGTTCCACGTACTCTAGAGTGCGGCGCGGAAAGTACTTGTCTTCTCTGATCGTTGGCAAGACTTCATCGTCTTCCATTTCTCCAGCCTGTTCCTTCATCGCGCGCCTCCACTCGAAGTGCTCTGTAGCCCTGGACGGGCCGGCATTGGAAGGTCTCGACTTGTAAGATGGCCGTTTGATCGAGTTGAGTTCGGCGACCAGGCCGCCGATTTCCTGCAGCTTCGACTCTAGTTGGTCCTTGACGGAGGTGATGTACTGGGCTGCATGGTCGCCTCGGTTGTGCTCGAGCTCGGTCTGCAATTGGATGATTTGTTCGCGCAAGGCGAGATTCTCGGCGAGGAGGCGCGCCTGTTCGGTCTCGAGGGCGCGGATGCGGACGGACTGGGTCGAATTGTTCCTGTGAACTCGACGTTAGGGGTCGTAAGGGGTATCGGCGGGCGCGCAGGCGTACTTTGCGAGTTCTCGATTCTGTCTGATGAAGCGGCGCTTCACTGCAGGGCCGGTCAGCGGCGGTTGCTCGGGTCAGTGGAGATGTAAACATACGAGCATCGACGGATTCCGCAGGCGGCGGAGCCTCATTTAGTCGCGCCATGGGCGCAGGATCGAACGCGAAGGAAACCAGCGCAGGCGCAAGCAAGCGATGGCAGCGGCCGTGTCGGGTGGCGGTCGCGGGGGCGCTGGGTGATGGGACTGATGGCGGAGGTGGAGGTGGAGCTCGAGAAAGTTCGGGCGCGTGTAAACAAAAGCTGACTCGCGCGTCCCGCCCGTCCAGCGCAGCCCTACCCGCCCAAACCAACAACACCCCTCCATCCACCACACCAGACACCACCGCCCACGCGCTTTCGCTCTCCCGCCTATCGCACGCTTCTTCGCCGCGCGCATACAGAGCCCTGGCCCACTCGCCACCATGGACAACAAGCGCCAGACCCTCTCGCGCCCGCTCGCGTCCCACCTGCGGCACCAGTCCATGGGCGCGTCCTCCACCGGCGCGTCGCCCGTGCTGCTCGGGCGTATAAACGAGAAGAAGGCCGAGCTTGCGAACCTCAAGGAGTTGCAGGCTCTCAGCGCTGGCCTTGCCGACCAGATGGAGATGCTAGAGCAGAAGCTGGCGACCCTTTCGGACGGCACAGAGGGTGCGCATGCCCTTATACATTCATTGGAGGCAGAGTGCCTGTGCTAATGCTGCCTGCAGCTGTCGCCGCCGTCCTCTCAAACTGGCACAACGTCCTGCGCGTCATCAACATGGCATCAAGTATGCGCCCGCAACTCTGCCGTCTGTTTGCGCTTGGATGCTGACTGTCTCCAGTGAAAATCCCTAAGCCCAAGGACACCGAAGAGCAAGAGGCTCCCGAGGAGGACAAGAAGGAGGTCCCGCTTCCGCAGACACTTGTTCGGATTCCGACACAGCACGCAGCCCCTCTGCTACAACAGGCCACCTCCGGCAACGCCGCTGAATGATGACGGCACGCGCACGATTTACCTTTTGGTATATCTGGACTGGCTCAATCGTGCCTGCATTCAATGCTTCGCGGACGATTGCCATGCTTCTATCACGGCGCTGGGTGGCGGCGGTCGTCGTCTGAGCTAAGAGACGGTGGTCATGCGCATAGTGGCCGTCCAAGGCGTATGCAGACGCAGGCTTCCCGACCGACTAGCGCGCGTAGAGCTGCTCTTAGCGAGTACCTTCAAAGCCCAGCTGCGCGGATTCGCGCTTGCTGAGCTACCACCCCAATAGCAATACTGCGCATGATTCAGTATCGCGACCTACAAAGCACGGAATATCCCGCTGAGGCACAAGGCTCGGGTGGCTAGGTCAGCGGAAATGCGATCGGCTCTGAGGGAGGAGGCTAGCGAGGTCAAGTGGAAGTAGTGTAGCAGAATCAGGTCTGGGTGATAAGGAATTGAGATGCAGTCACGTTTACGACGTCAAGAAATCACTTCACTTCACCTACCTGCTTCCCCTTTGTCTATGAGAGCAGCTTGTTGTGCAAATCAAGCGCAGGTTCACGAGAATGGAAGAACAGGCAACGGTAACAAATTCCAGAATAATCGAACATCCTTATGCCAATGCCGACACTTTCCGATGTCTCCAGACACCATGGTTTAACTCACCAGCATGGCTATGCCGTCTTCCTTGTTGAAGACCTCGTTTGTCTTCTCGGAGTGCCTTCCTCCGCAGCCTTCTGAGACTTGGCCTTCCTCGTCCCCTTCGCCGTCTCTTTTCTTTTCTTCCCCGCCTCTCCCACCTCCGTCTCTTTTCCCTTCTTCCCCACCTCTCCCACCTCCGTCTTCTTCACCCTCTTCGCCTCACTCGCCCCCACCCCCTCCTCCTCATCCACCCCCCTCTTCCCCCCCTTCATCCCCTCCCCACCACCACCACCACCACTCCCCCCTCCAACATCCACCCCCTCCCTCCCCAAAACCCACGCCACCCTCTCCACCGCCACCGCCGCATCCCCAACCCCCCACTCCCGCACCCTCCCCACCACCCCCCTCACCCTCTCCACCAACCCCACATACTCCCTCTCGCTATACCCGATCCTCCGCTCCCAACCCCTCCCCTTCCCCTTCACCTCCTCATCCCCCCAATGCATCCATCTGAACAGCTCGTCCGAGAAGAAAGGGGTGTCGGCCGGGTCGGCGCAGGAGAGGAGGAGGGAGGCGGTGGCGGGGCCGATGCCTTTGAGGGCGGTGAGGGTTTTGAGCGCGGGGAGGGGGTTTGTGGGTGTGGTGGCAGGAGGGAGGAGGAGGAGGCGGAAGGCTTCGGCGGTTGTGGTGGCGATCAGGGTGTCGGGGTTTTGGCGGACGAGGGCGAGGAGGGTGGGGCGGAAGGTGCCGTGTTTGCTGTAGAGGGTATTAGCCGGGTGCAGTTGGTAGTGATTTCATGGGATGGGGAGAGGGAGAGGAGAGCGAGGAGTGGGCGTAGGGCTTAGTACTCACAGTTTCCATTCTACGAGCTTCTCGACTTCGTCCCGGGTGAGTGAGAAGGCGGGTGGGTCGGCGCTGGCGTTCTGGCGTCGTTCGGCAAGCTTGGAGGGAAGTTCGTCGTAGCGGAATTTGTCGACGGCTTTGAGCGCTTCTGGAACTTGCTGGTCGTAGCGGCTCAGTGCGGCGAGGAATTTGGTTTTGCTGATCTGGGTGGGTGTGAGGTTGGAGGACGACATGGTAAAACCTCGTGAACGTTTCTTCCGCTATGTTAGATTTGGCGTGCGGTGCGTAAATATGATACATCTGAAAGAATAACAAAAGATTCGAATGAGATCATGACTGATGCGATCAGGGCATGGAAAATTTAAGTTGGCATAAGCTTCTCTTGCACAGAGCTCGTGTCGGATGTGCTTCTTTTTTCCCCAGGCTTTACTTCCGATAAATATGATTGTGGTATGGTGAGATGACATGCGTCTGCCGTATAATCTGAATGTACTAAAGGAGAATGCATTTCCGAGAGAGTAGAACGCTCAAAAACGATAGACAGGTCGAGGTAGTACAAGACGCGGGGAGATTGACATTTGCTTGGAGGAAGCAACCGTACCTTTACAAGTAGCACTACAACCACCTTCTTATCGTAGATGGGGTCAGATCCAGCTGCGGGTGCTGATAAACACGAGGACCAAGTCAGGATGAAGTCTGGATAAGGTCGGGCTGTGCGACGCGGCAGGAACGTGCGGGCGCCTTGTCAAGCAATCACGTGGCAGATTCTGTTGATCACGGAGTTCTCGACATTGCCCAATCAGCAGTGTCATTTTGACGCTATGACGAAGTTTATTTTCAGATGCGATGGTTCAACAGCTCCCTTGCAGTGCTGAAAGCAATAGCGGATGAAACCCAAGCCCCAACACCAATGATACCGTCCCGTCCGGAGTCCCTCAAGCGCCTTTTCCAGCCGTTACCAGGGTATCGTAAAATAAATCCGTGTCCCGAGGCCGTTAAACAGTGGTCGTGAACGCCTTTCCTTTCGATGGTCCCTCCGCCTCTCCCAGATCCCATTCAAGTTCAAGCTCTCTCTCTGATCCTTCCCTCTTTAACCACGCCGACGCTAACGCCAGCGTCGCCAGCCATCCAACCAGGCATCTTCTCCCCGTCGACAACGCCTTCTTCAACCAGCTGTCTCACTCCTGCAAAGACATGCGAGCCTTGGAAGCTGAGACGTACATCTGGCGTCCAGGTATCGCCACCGCCGTCTGCTCCCGAGTTTGTGGACGGGAATGGGTCTTCCATGCGCACGTCGAGGCGCTCAAGCCCCTTTCCATCGTCTTCCCTGGCTGAGGGGCCAAAGCGAGCCTCAGCGACTTGCTTTCTGCGCTTCGACGCACTATCATCTCTTGATCCCCGTCCCCTCTTGGCGCCGCCGACCGGACCACCACTGAGAACGCCCAATTCCGTCACTCCCTCTTGCTCGGCGCTCATATGGGCGTCTGAGGTGCGTCTCGCGCGACTGGTACCTATGTCGTAATCAAGTGTATCGTGACCAAAGCTGTTCTCTGCGAATATGGACCAACCTGCAGGTGCAGCATTGCTCCGGCCGGGACCGCGCAAGGACAGGAGCGTAGAAAGGGAGCGTGAGGAAAGGGATGTAGTAGTCAGGGCGTATCGGCTGTGCGGGCGCGAGAGAGCTTTCGGAACGGCCTACTCATGCGACAACTTAGAACTTGTGTGTAGAGAGGCACCTTAGCGTAGAGCGAAAGCTGGGACCTACATCAACGACAACTTTCCTCAGACTGCGGCCCTCAATTCCGACCGTCTGGCCGAGATTTGTTGCCAACGAGACATACACGTATGGAGAGCCATCGGGGAACACCAAGAACACGGACTTTGACCCTTCAGCTGTGGTGACGGACGCGCCAGGAAGCGGGTAGTTGTAGGGAGAATCATGGATATGCACGCGCAGGAGGGAAATGCCAAATGCCTTGACGCGGGTGATGTAGTAGTGCGCTTTCGTGACAGGCGCCACTTCTTTCTGCAGATTCAGGACGAAGGTTGTAGCGTGGAAGCGAGGCAGGCTGGTGGCAGCGCTCTCGTCGATAACCTCGACGCTGCCATCGGCAGACGTCAGACCGGCACCGGTGACCTTGGAGAGCTGGAGGGCATTCCAGCGCAGCGAATTCGGATGGTCAAGGAGATAGCGGGTCTCGGCCATTGCAAGCTGGTAGAGCGTGATGCCATGGCGCCAGTCGCCCTCGAGAATCCGGTCGACGACCTCGCGCTTCCCGCCCCTGCGCGCCCTGAGCTCCTTGTACGCCTCGACGATCTCCTCCAGCGACGTCGCGGCGGTGTAGGGGGCGTCCTCGTCCTCTTCGTCATCGGCGCCGCGCGCCAGATAGGGCTGGCAGTATTCGCGGTTCTTCTTGTCAAGCCACTCCAGAACGAGCTCGAGCAGCGACTGGCGGCTGAGGCGGGACAGGGTTTTGGAGACGTCGGGACTGGTGGCGGGCAGGCGCTGGACGTGCGGCAGGGCCGCATTGGTGGGGACGGTGAGGGACCGGCGCGACATGGCGTGCTGGGGCGGATGGTACCTTGCGCGCAGCGTCGCGGTGCTTCGCGGGAGACGCGTGGTGTTGACTAACGTGCCGACGGCCAGCGGCGAGCCCTAGCGCTTGGCCGTTTGGCCGGGCGGCGTGGGGGGCGCGGGCTGCCGTTCCGGGCAAGCGGACGCCGCGGCGATTAGCGGAGCAGGCCGGAGCAGATTGCTAAGCCGGTCGGCGTCTCCTGCGGCGGCGCGCCGCGCACGTGGGATGCCTCAGGCGCTGAGAGAGGGGGCGGCGGCGCAGGGCGCATCCTTTCTTTCAGCATCGCGACGCCCGCCGCGCCTCCAGTGATTGGCAAGCCTCGCAGCCTGCGCGTGCGCCTCCGGAAGAGGGCGCTCAAAGAGCTCACGAGAGACCCGCTCTCCAGAAACGCCCGCGGGGCGATCGCGGCGCGCCACTGCTAGCCCTTCGCACCCTCCACCTCAGCGACTCGCGGCCACCCACATCTCCCGACCGAGGCATCCACCCTCTCTCCGTTCTGCTCGCCAGCGCCGCCGCGACCCTTCTTCAACCCGCTCTCGTGCCCGCCGCGGACGCCAGCGCTTTATCTTGCCCGACGCCGTGCGACCGTGCTGTGCGATCGCCGCCGCCGATTACTCAGCGCTTCTCCCTCCGGCTTAGGCCCGCGATTACGAATATCGACGTCGACACCTGGTGCCTCCCTCTCCGTCCCGACTGCGCGAGCACTGCAATCACCACCTCGCTGCGGCGACGTCCAGAATGTCGGGCTACGCTGGCCGCAGGGCACCCAACGTGTCCCAGTACATTCAGGATCTCAACACCGTCCCCACGCCCCAGGAACTGGCCGCGCAGCAGCCCAAGGACAACTTCGCCCTTGACGACGATCTCTCACTGTTCACCAACACGGAATTCCTCGACTTCGACCTGGGCACGCAGATTCCCGAGGTCTCGCAGCCGCTCGACAACTTTGACCCGCTGGCCGAGGAGCGCGCCCAGCGCCGCAGCGCGTCGACCGCATCCTACGGCCAGCAGGCGCAGGACAAAGCCATGGACTTCAACTTCACTGGTGAGTGTTAATTTCCCGATTCTTTGTTTCTGCGTCGGTTATGCGGCCCCAGCCACCCGCCTCGGCGATTGGCAGGGCCGTCACCAACTCCATCAACGGTGCCATTTCGTCGCGCAATTGCACCATCCCCGAGTTCCCGTCGCTCTGGTCCCCATCACTGCTTCTGGGTTAAGCTTCCCGCGCGATGCACCTATTGGGCTGCTCGCAGTTGTGCGGGATGCGAGATCCCAGCCTGCTGTGGGCTCCCGAAGCACGCCATCGCCCGTGATCCTGGCGGGTATCCCGAATCGCCCAGCAACCACCACCATATTTCAAGTCGCTGTATAAACACCTACCCTATCCAGTACACGGTACTGATGTCGTACTATCAAGGCGAGTTCCAGTCGCTCGACTTCTCCTCCTTCCCTGTTGGCGGCCTGCAGGACCCCAACTTCCAACACCAGCCGAACCCGTACCCGGTCCAGCACCAGAATGGCACCAGCACCTCGTCGCCCATCTCCGCCACTTCGCCGACCTCCGCCACCGGCAGCAAGCGCAAGTTCGATGGCGTGAACCCGCAACCCGCCCATGGTCTGTCGGTCGAGGATATCTCCCGCCTCGCCGCCGAGGAGGATAAGCGCCGTCGCAACACCGCCGCCTCGGCTCGTTTCCGCATCAAGAAGAAGCAGCGCGAGCAGCAGCTCGAGCGCACCGCCAAGGAGATGACCGACAAGGTGTCGTCCCTCGAGAGCCGCGTCGCACAGCTCGAGATGGAGAACAAGTGGCTCAAGGGCCTCATCACCGAGAAGAACGACGGCAAGAACACCAGCGAGTTCGCCGAGCTGTACCGCAAATTCATCGGCAACGACAACAGCAGGGAGGCGAGAAGTAAGGAGGAGAACAAGGACGGCGTCGGCACCAAGACTGAGACGGCCTAAACGGAATCGAAACATCTCATTTCTGTTGGCGGCACTTGATCACCCTTGGTTTCTTGCTGTTCATGCGAAGGAAAAGATGCGGAAGGGGCGGCCTGAAGGCAACGATGAGCGGACGACGCGACGGTTAGGGGCCTGTCAACACTGCGATCCATTGCGCTTCCCGCTACCGTAATGCTATGGGCATTTGTTTAGGCTTCCTGTCGTTCATCCCAACTATAGGATAGCTCCTGCATGTGCGCATGGCTAGAGTTCGCGCGAAGTGACATGGAGGACCTCTGTAGAGCAACAGAGAGGGAGATGACTTCACGGCTTCATATCAATAACCTTCATGACACTAATGGCTGTGGATGCCTGGGCTGGCCCTTGCCTCGATGTTTATACCCAAATGATTACTTGCGTTTCTATCTACAAAGCCATGGCCGTAGCGCCTCTGAGCAACGGTGTCCAGGTGCGGCGACAGCGAAGCCAGCGAGCCGTGTGCATTGCATGAATCAGTCAAATGACCGAGACGGCGGCACCTCAGTAGTGAGTGTAAGCCGTGAGTGCCCGCCTTTTCTGGGCAGCAGAATGACGTGCTTTTGGCTTTTCCTAGCTCGACCACGTCCCGAGTCGGGACAGGCAGCAAAAGGGGAAAGTCACTGCGACGATATACAGCGCCAATACGATACGCACGCAACACTATAGCAGCACGAGCTAAGGAGCGAGCGCTAAAGAGTTTGCAGCGGCAACGACTTATCGCCAACCTTACATCCTCACACCAAGCGCACTTGTCATCAGTCATGGCGTCATAACTTTCGGGGCCACCAACCCACACTTGCCCCCTTTGGACCTGCGCACCACCGCTCCAAGCTCTTGCACTTCAATCCCAGCTAACGTTGGATTGCCCTGCTTAGTGTGCGTCTCTCTGCGCTGCCCAGCATCACTATGACGAGGCGATTTTCGAGCCAACCCGTGGGGCCTCGCTCTGTCTCCCTAGCTTGCCGGCTAGAGCGACGCCGACGACCCTGCAGCCCGCTCCGATCGATCCGGCCAGAATGCCCATCTCTGCTCTCTACGGATAGCAGATCGAGTCGTGACGGCGCTGTTCTGTAGTAACGGCGGAAGGGCGTGGGGCGGACGCAGCGGAGCGGAGGCTGGCGTGTCGCTGGAATGCCGAGGTACATACAGCCAGGAAGGTAAGGGACGTGTTGCAGGATGCAACTACTGCACTGGAAGAGAGCACTGTATGAAAGTGTGCATAACCATGAAGCATTTTCGCAGACGTTAACGATAGAGATGCCGCAGATGCTGTCGTTCTTGGGTGACCGACGGATGCGGTTCGACTTCGTCAGCTCCATTTTGCTACTGTCAACAGCGGCCAGGTTTCTCAACAGCTTTATCCACGCGGTGGCGTTGCAGAATGGCCTACTTTGTCGTGTCAAGAGCAGTAAGCTTCGCTGCAAGATGGAGGTGCCTATAAGCTGATAACGGACCCTCGGGGGCCTGATCTTGGACAAGACTTTTCCCTCGAGCATAGTAGGATTCTCTTCCGACCTGCTGCCAACACTCACACACGGCGTGAAGCTCCTGCGTAGTTTCCTACTCGAAAGGTGACTGAACTCTTCAATTATCAGGCTAGGCTCTGCGCTTGAGGCTCTCCGAGCCATCGGCCTTTTCGGACATGTCATCCGCACGCCAAAACAGTCATTCTTTGTCTACTCTTGTATTTCGCAGTAAATACGAGTATCGATGATTCAAATCCGAGACTCCGATTATCTTGCGTCGATTGCCGAGGTGCGCAACAGGCAATGACTTCTTCCCTGAGCTAACTCCTTCGCCCGATCTTTATCTCCAACAGAACGTCCATACGGCGCGCACATGAAGTACCCGCTATCCGGCGGCCTGAAGGCCCGATGAGGATCCTTACTCCTTACCACCAGCCCCCGCTACGTACGGCTGCGGTATGCTCCCATAAGGCAGTAACCTAACCATATGCCTCCTCTCCCCATCCTCAAAGTCCGGAATCGCCGTATGCGCTGCAGTCCTCTATCCAATTCCAAATCAGCACTCACGCAACCCCCTTCAAAAAAAAAAAAAGAAGTACATAAAACAACGGACAACAGCAACTCACCTGATCCCACACCACCACCGTCCCCCTCTCCCACCTCACCCTACACCCAAAATCCAACGCCCCGACATGCCTCTGCAAAAACCCCAACAACTGCTCCGACTCCTCCCTCTTACACCCCACCACCTCCCTCGCAATCGCCGGATTGACGAACAACGCCGCCTCCCCCGTCACCGGGTGCCGTATCACCAGCGGATGCGTCGCCCGGACCGCCTCCCGCATCGCCCTCTCGTGCCCCACCCGCGCGACCTCGCCGACGCTGGCGCTGGTGTGCAGCAGCGAGAGGCCGTGCAGCGTGGCGCGGTAGGTGGGCGAGAGGGCGCGGTAGGCGGCGGTGAGGGACGCGAAGGCCGTGTCGCCGCCGCCCCCGGAGGGGGTTTCGAGCGCCCAGAAGAGGGTCGTGCTGGGGGTGTTGGGGGTGAAGGTTTGGTCGATGTGCCAGAGGTCGTAGGTGGTGCGGGGGCCGAGGAGGGTGCGGAGGTTGCCGCTGGGGGAGGGGGGGGACGCTGGTTAGTAGGGGCGGGGCGTTTTTTTGTGGTTGTTGCGGTGCTCGCTCACACTTTCTCGTCTGCGTAGACGACGTGGAACTCCGGACCTGTTCCTTCCGGGTAGCCCATTGTGGGATGCTTGTGGAGGGGGCCGTAGTGCCGCGCTATTTCTAACTGCCTGGCAGGACCGATGTCCGCGAAGTCTTGGTCTCTCTGCGAGAAGTCACGGTCAAGGTTTGTTGGATTTGCTCTACGAATGCTCTGAGAACGCGGATGGCAGTGAAGAAACTCTTACAAACACGAGAACACCTCGCTCTGCCGCCAGCAGAGCAACTTGGTCCAGACCATCCTTCGACAGCTGGCTCAGCTGCACCCCGCGAATCTCGGTCCCTATCCGCGGCGTGATGGTCTGGATCTGAGCCTTCGCAGTGAAGATCTCCGGCTTGCTGGGATCGGCTCGAGTGCCTGGCTCGACGGCATCGAAGGGTGGGACATCGAGGGTGGGTGTGAAGCCCTCGGGCCGGACTGGCAGGTAGTGCGGGTAGAGAGGCTCGGATGGAGTGGTGGCGGCGGCGGTAGCAACAAGCATTGCGAAGATCCCAAACAATCACGATCAAGCTGGATGAATTGGCTTTTCTCCAAAGCAGACAAGGGGCCAGGCGGCAAAAGGAGAGGGTGCCTGGTTGTTTTGTCTTCGTAGACACTGCACGCTGCATGCTACCCTGCTGTGCTGTCAATGGTGACCTGATTTGAACTCCCGCCCGCTTTACCCACGCCGTGCATCCGCTTTCCTCGCTCCGGAGCGCAAATGGTGTCGATCTTGTGCTTGTAGGGCATAGCGCACCAGGTGTCTCTACCTGCGGGGCCGTAGCTGCTTTGGGGGCAGGCCAAGAATCTCGCAAGAAAGATCGGATATTCGCACATTGCGCAGACCCGCTGAAAGCCACCCTCTCGGTGCAACATCACGCGGCTTTTGCGGCAGATTGCCGAAAATCTTCACGCCATTATTGCTTTCTTTTTCTCCACGATCCTTGTTTGCGGCGTAATGAGGGCGGCCAATCTCCCGGTGACGATTGCGGTTTCTCCGCGAACAAGGCCGGAGCCGATATACCTTCATGTAAGCTAGGAGGTTTTGATTAGTGTGGTGGCTGAAGTATGTGGGGGTGAAATAGATAGGCGCTCTTTAGCGGCGATCTTGTCACACTCTATGTGATCATTTTACGCCCTTCGTGCTCTAGGGCCTCTGATGGTGCTGCGTAGGCTGGCTAAGAAGCCTCTGGTCTCGACGTCGACAGTGGGAGAGGATGTACTCTTCGTCGTTCCTCTCACCAACTTGCGTGATCATGTTGATGGTCGGCGTCAGCGGCACGGCCCGATGTAGCAACGGCGGGTACCCGCACATGGAAATCCTTCCTCAAGGGTCTGCGGCCCGGTTTCGACCATCCTCGGCTGCAATCTTGGTCCGCATGACAATCGGGCATGCATATGCCGGAGTCAGGCTAGTAAGCATAATCAGCTGGTGACTTGATAGGCGCGTTGCTGCACATACGTGATTCAACCCTGAAGTGTCTTCCGGAACGGCATCCAGATGAATACTTTCACTCCACGATTCCTGCCCTTACATTGCTGTCACACTGCTGTAGGGAGGGACTTCGTATATAGAATCCTCTCTTTCCTCCAGCATTCTTGCATGAGTCGAGGAGCAACGAGACTAGGTGCTGCACCTAAGACTTTTGCCGACGATGACGCAAGATTGGACTTGGATTCGTAAGGCCAATCCACGCGCTCGCAGCTGGGCCTGTCCATGAAATGCGCATGGGTGGTAAACAACACTCCTGCTTCTATCTGAGCTGCCGTGAATGTTCTTGCTTCCCTCTGATTCAGTGAAGCAACCATACATACCGTTGCCAAATGCCCGCCCCAAAAGGTCGTCAGACACGATGGTGGGACGCTCTCATAAGCCCGTTCAGGGATCCAGAGCGCCGACTGCTGCTCAAGGTGGACGTTTGCCTACTGACATGGGCCTTTGTCGCAGGCCTGACAAAGGCAAGTCAATGACATGAACAGTGACCGCGTGAAAGCTTGCTTACCAAGTATGTATCTGCAGGACATGGACCAATCAGCAACGACGCAGGCATACGTCTCGGGAATGAAGGAAGCTCTCAGCCTGGATGGAAATGAGCTGGTCGAGTTTACGACCTACTTCTCTATTGGCTATGCTCTTGGGATAGTACCTTCGCAGCTGATCCAGACCATGGTCAGTATCTCGAAGACACTTGCCACGAAGCTGTGATCTGCAACCTACTTACGTTTTATTTGCGATGCTGTTAGCTTCGGCCATCGATATTCTTGCCAGTGTGTGAGCTCATCTGGGGAGCTCTCACCGTGGTGTGAGTTTGTCCATACAGGCGTCTACAGTTGACGTCTGGCTGACTTCGTCTTCAAGAACGTATAAAGCAAAAAGCGCGACCGCCGTCTACGTCCTCCGTTTCTTTCTCGGCATCTTCGAATCTGTAAGCCTATGATTGTGAAGAGCATACCTCAATCGATACTCTCGCTCACTGTTTCGCAGACGTCTTGGCCCGGCCTTGTCGCTCTCATTTTCAACTGGTGTACGTGCAATTGGAATGCCCTTCCTCATCATCCTCTGACCACTCACAATCCCCCAGACACACCCAAGGAACTGGCAAAACGTCTCGCAATCTTCGGCGTCAGTGGCGTCGTCGGCAACATGTTCCTCGGAATCCTCCAAGCAGCCTTATACAAGAACCTCAACGGCGTCCACGGCCTCGAAGGTTGGCAGTGGCTCTTCATCGTCTCGTACGTGCAGAACAACAAGCAGACGAAAGCGCTTCCTCGATGCTAATTCCAGAATCGCCAAATGATAGGGGCGCTATGACGATGTTCTGGGGCTTCCTGGGCCTTTTCGCAATCCCAGACTCCCCGGCCATCACGCGTGCTCTGTGGCTTACCGGTGCAGAACGCGATCTTGCACGAAGACGGATGGCAGATAGCGGAACAAAGACGGCGAGGATCATTGACCGCCAGACGCTGGTCCGGAAGCTCCGAGAGATGGCAAAGAACCCGGTTTGCTGGTTCTTCATTTTGGGTGCGTGTTTGTTGTGGGCAGACGGAGGAACCTGGAGCTGACTGGACTTGATGTATTTAGCTTATCTGCCGTATGCGTGGAGCCAGCGTGCGAACTCGTACTTCTTGCTTTATCTAAAGGTACGATGAAGGGTTGCCCTTTGCCCTAACAGAAGACGTAGGACTGACTGGCTCAACATACACAGGGCCTGAAGCACGCCGACGGCACCCCGCTGTACAGCACGTATAAAGTCAATCTTATTCCCCTGGGCGGCTACTCCCTGTCCATCGTCAGCAACATCGGCCTCAACGCCATCAGCGATTGGAAGAACTGGCGCTGGCAGGTATCCATCTTCGCCGTGGTAAGTCTCATCGCCAGATCTCCCATACGAAGATACCACATCCTAACCCGTTCCCTCCGCGCAGGCCGTCCAGACCCTCTGTTGCGCCGTTCTCTCAGCCTGGCCCAACTCCACCCCCACAATCATGACCTTCTACTTCCTAACCTTCACCACCGCTGCTTGGGGGTAAGCTGCCCTATCCCCCCTCTCCCCGTCTCCCCCTCTCCCAAAAACCACAGACCTCTGACCCCCCAACCAGCTACGCCCTCGTCGCCTGGCTCGCCGAGCTCCTCCGCCGCGAACCCGAAGCCCGCTCCATCGCCGTCGCGCTAGCTGTAACACTAGTTTGTAAGCTTTATATCCCGCCCACCTTTATTCCCTCCTCCTCCTCCTCCTCCTCCTCCTCCTCCTCCTCTCCATCAGACAACGCTCTTAACCGTGCATGCAAAACCAAACCAGACGTCGGCCATGCGACCATCCCTCTCCGCGCCTGGCGCACATCCGACAGTCCGCGCTACCCGGTGGGCTTCCCGCTTGCGATGGCGTTTGCCGTGTTTAGCGGGGCGGTCATCCTGGCGATGAAAGTGTATGTGGATAGGCATGGGGACTTGGATGAGGTGGGGGTTGGTGGGAAAGGGGATCGGAAGGAAGAGGAAGAGAATAGGGAGAGTGATTTGGGAGAGGAGGGTGGCGAGCAAGGAAAAGGTGGGGTTGTGGTTGAGGTGGCAGATAAAGGAAGGCAAAGATGAGTGAGAGAAAAAGGGGGGAGGGGGGGATTAAGGTCTCCGTCGCTGAGGTTCTTTTCGGGATTGCGTGAAATAAAGAATACTTGAAAGCGCTGAAATGTGGGACGACAAAAGAAATTCGGTTTTGGTGTATCATACACAGTCCCAATTTGTACACTGTAAGCCCAATTCGGCTGCGCGAGAAAAAAATTCGAGAGATCTACGCCGTGAATCTTGTATATTCGTGCCGTACCGCCTGCCTTCTTGTCCAGAACCCCGCTAATGATGCCAATCTACTTCCTGTACCACATGCGGGTGATCTACTCTTCTGTCAGCCTAATTTCCACGTCTCAATGCTGAGTTGAAAAGCCTACCTTGGTGTGCCTCATCTTCTTCTGCAGCTGGAAAATACCGTACATGAGAGCCTCGGACGTGGGGGGGCAGCCGGGAACGTAGATATCGACGGGGACGATGCGGTCGCAGCCACGGGTAACGCTGTAGCTGTAGTGGTAGTAGCCACCACCGTTGGCGCAGCTACCCATGGAGATGACCCAGCGGGGGTCAGGCATTTGGTCGTAGACCTGGCGCAGGGCAGGCGCCATCTTGTTGGTAAGGGTACCGGCGACGATCATGACATCGGACTGACGGGGCGAAGCACGGAAAATGATACCAAGGCGATCCTGGTCGTAGCGGGGCGTCGAAAGGTGCATCATCTCGACGGCGCAGCAGGCAAGTCCGAAAGTCATCGGCCAGAGAGAACCCTGACGCGCCCAGTTGGCGATCTGGTCGAGCGTCGTGCTATTGGACGCATGTTGGGGTCAGCCATTGCCTCCTTCTTCCCGGATAGACAGCTCTTGTCCGCATTCATCCATCTCTTCCTCCATCCATTCCTCCCATCAATGCGAATGATCTCGGGGCGAGACGTACAGCGCGTATTGCACAACACCCTTCTTTCCCTCCTGGCTGGCCAGCGGCACCTCGCGGCGGGCCTGCTTCATGGGCGGCGGCGCGCCGGGGCCGTCTGCGACCAGGCCGGGCTTCTGCATCGGGGCGGCATTGTTCTTAGACGAGCTGGAGATCCATGCGGCGGAGACGGCGCGGAAGGGGGTGAGGGCGGTAGCGGGCTTGGCTGCACGCGTCGATGCGTTAGCATAGGCACGGTGGCGGAGACGCGGGAGCCGGAGGGGAGCAGGTGGGTGGGCGTGCTGCAGTACCGCGGAGCGCCATTGAGGCGGCTGATCTGGTGGTCGACAGCATCGCGCAACGGAGGATCCGGGACGATGCGCACGACGCAAGGAGAGGTGGAGTGGAGAGGGCGGGCGCGGGCGTGGAGGCGCGGGTGGCGGATGGCAGCTGGGTTGCTGGGCGTTGACGTCCGAGACGGAAGGCGGCTCTCTCGCTTGTCTTACGGAGCGCCATAGCCTGCCCTCTGATTTGCCCGTCGCGATTACCTAAGCCGCGCTCCTCCAACGACAGCCCCAGTGACCACCCCCATCCGCGCCGTGAGGTAACCGATGCGCTCTGCGTAAATGCGACCTGGGCTGCAACCGGCCTCTCGCACAATCTCAGATCTCGTGCAGCGCATGCGCACCCGCCCGGCGCGAAAATGGCTGCCGCCCGCGTGCCCTCCATAGCATGCATCGGCATCATTGGGAAGCATGTATGTCCCTGGACTGCTTCCTCCATCCCCTCCGCTTATAATGTCCCCTCAGAACAATCCTCTCCACATCTCCCTCTTCCCGCCTGATGCAAGAGCCCCGCTGGAGTTCTCCTTCCTCCTGTCCTCGTCCCTGGACATCTTCGAGGCCCGCATGCCGCACAAGACGGCCGACCAGGACTTCGGCCTCCTGCAGGCCGTCGACGAGCGCCTCGCTATGTACGGCTGGATGACCAACACCGGCGTCAAATTCGTCATCGTCGTGGACATGGAGGGCCGTCCCGCTACTGCCAACGACGCCAAAACGACGTCCGCAATCGGCCTGAGAGACGCCGATATGAAGCCCGTAAGTCACCACTGACATTTCGCAGCCACACGTCCACTTGGTGCTTCTTTGATGTGAACTTGCGATGCTGATGCGGCTCAGGCGTTCAAAGCGCTGCAGTCGGCCTATATCGGGCTGCTTCGCAACCCCTTTTACGACCCGGACCAGCACTCTCCTCTGACCGCCAACGCAGAGCAGTCTGTTGGTTCGACGCAGATCACTAGCCGACGCTTCATCAATGAAGTGAAGAGGATAGGACAATCCTGGACTCCCGGTGTCGGCAGCATGTAATTTCAGTTGTAGAGAGCAAGAGCAGGAGAGAGCTAAGGCATTCGATGAACCAACCCAGCTGTGTCACATGAGAACTAGAGACGTGGCAGGTAGAACTTCTGCCAGATCTGAAGCATGCACGAATATCACCTTTGAGGAAATCTCTGTTCCGGACATTGTACGTTGCCTTATTCAAGGCATGAAGCATACCGTAATTCTATCGCATCCCGCGATCTTTTTGTTCGGTCCTTGAGCCCTCAAGCGCCTATGCCGTATGCCATCCCAGCCAACCGAGTTTACGCCAGAGCTCACTCTAGAATCTGAGCAGCCAGTTGAGAAAAATAGATGGAACAATAGGAAGTCATGCATGCATAGCAACACCGGGTATCCTTAGCTTCGAAGATGATTTGGTGTCGTTTCATAGCTTCGCCTTGACATCTGTCGAGGCGCTAGCCTCCTTGTTCAGCGTAACGCTACCCGTGTTTTCACCCTCGCCAAAGAAAATGACCTCAACGGTCAGATCGTCCCTGCTCGCTTGTCAGAATGATGGGAAATGCATGTAAAAGATGATGTAGCGTACCTGTAGCGGCGCGAGTATGGGCTTGGAAGCGTGAGCAACGCGCACAGCTGATCCTGGTTCTTCCCACCGAGTGCGTTGCGCACGAGATGCGTAGCCGCGTTCTTGTCCTCCACCACGAACCTTTCGCGTTCGGTGCCCGTCACGCCCCATTGTCGCTGTCTAATGGGTGCTCTTTGGCCGCTTTGGTCCGACTTTGCTCCATCCTTTTCAATGGGCAGACCCTTCTGCTGACTGAACCAGCTCTTGAGCCACGTGTTCGCGGTGCTCTGGCTGTTCTTGCCCTCAGCTTGAGTCTCAAGCCACTGGCCAACGAGACCAACGACCTCCTCATTAGTCAACATTTCCCAGAGGCCATCAGTAGCCATCACCACGAAGTCTCCCTTCTGGGGCTCAACTTTGGTGGTCGTGATAATAGGCTCGGCCGTGACATATGGCGGAGTCTTGAGCAGGGCTGGAGATGATCGGCCAAAGTAGATCTCCTTGATCTTCCTCTGAGTCTCAATACTCCACTTGTAGACCGCATCGCCGAAAGCTCTTGACGGCTCAAGACCGCCCAGGATACGACCATTCCTGGTAACGTCTGGTTCGCCCGGGTGCTCTTTCCGCAGACGTGCAGCCTCTTCCTCGTTACCCCCCGTCTGGTCTACAGACAGAGCAGTCGCTGTCCACTTTCCGTTCGCGCTCCTTCGTCCAAGAACAGCACGAGAGTCACCGGTACAGGCGACCCTCAGGAGCTTGGAGTTGCTGTCGTAGAAGGAGAGCAGACCGCAAGAACCGGCCAATGCAGGGGCTAGCAGTTCAGCAGCCACCCGCTTCGATTGTGCTTTCATGACCTTCTGAACGGATTCATGGACGATTTCATGGTCTAGACGCAGGAAGCCGGTCTTGATGGCTTTGTCGATGGATTCGGCGGTGGGAAGCTTGAGAGACGGATCCGCGAGCGCGGACTTGTACGTGGCGTTGAGCTCGCGAGCAACGAAGGAGATGAGCGAGTTCCGCAGTTTCGCGGAGGTGATCCAGCCGCTTAGATGCTCCGTTAGTCCGACGCATTTACTGCACAACCCGCACACTTGTCATACCTATGGCCATCAAACACACCCCAGAACATCCAATCGCTGTTGGAGGAGCCATCATCGGTCAATGCTACGCTTTGAGGCACTTCGATAATCTTCTCGGCGTGGTCATCTTCGATCGGATCGTTGCTGGGGATCTGTACGACGTCGTAACGAACAACGCCTTTGCCCCTGCCAACAAGCCAGGACTCCTCATTCCTCCTCAGCTTCTGTGTTGCTTGTTCGGGAGTCAGCATCTCGACGACCTTGCGGCCGTAGTCATCGGTAGCCTTGGACAAGGGCGCGTTGCCGGAGAGGGTGCCGGTAAAGACCTCGCCCTGGTCAATGACGAGCACACGCGAGCCCTCGTCCGGAGCCCTGTCGGCAGTCGGGCCACTCGTGTGTGCACTGGTATAGACGCTCGACGAAGACAAGCCTCTGCTCTGCTGTCCCGGCACCGACACCGAGGCGACGGGTGATGCGCCCTCAACGGGGTTGGGCGAGTCGCCTCGGTAAGCGAAGTAAGCGCCGGTGGCTACGGCGGTGGAGACCAGCGCGTAGGAGAAGGTGCGGAATTGCATCGAGGACTGCAGGATCTGATGGCCGGAGCGCTCTCGTCGAGAATGGAGGGTGCGTGTGCTCAGGACATAGCTGGTGGGCGTGCGGACGACTCTGCGAAGGCCCGGGCGGCGGACAGCGCGACAAGTCTGGAGGGCGGCGCGACGCATTTGGAAGGCGCCCGGTGCCTGAATCGACAGTGGAGCAGGCGGGCGAGGGCGGGGTCAAGCGCGGGCGTCGGAGTCGGAGCCGGAGGTAGACGAGGAGTGCGGGCGCAGCTAGGTGGTGTTGAGGCTCCTGCTTCCACATGCCCGCCGATCGCGTTGCGATTCTCGGCCCGTCTCGCTGGACCCCGGCCGAGCTCCTCGCCAGTCTGGGCCCCACGTCATCCTCTGCCCGCCGCCCGCGCTCGTCTGCCTGTGGCGCTGCACTCTTCCTCTGCCACACACTCACATTGCCCTGTCCCCGCTCAACCGCACGCGCCCCTCGCCATGTCCGCACGCGCTCTGCGAAAGCTCCAGCGCGAGCTCGAGGAAAAGAAGCAGCTCGAGAAATTGGCCGCCGAAAATGAAGACGACGAGTCGGAGGAAGAGCTGCCGGCTGCCCGCCCCGCGAAGCCCAGCATGTTTGCCATGCTGGGTGGCGACGACGAAGACGACGACGGCGAAGAAGAGCAGCAAGAACCGGACGAAGAGCCTGCCGCCCGCGAAGAGAGCGAAGAGGAAGCCCCAAAGCCGAAGGCATCCAGCGCGAAGCGGAAGAAAAAGAAGAAGAAGGGAAAGGCCACCAAGCAAGCCTCCGACACGCCTCCTAAAGACCAGCCCGCATCTTCCGGGCTCGACGAGATTGATCTTGCCCTCCAATCTCTTTCCGTCGGAAAATCCGAAGCTCAGGCTAAGTCGGCTGAGGAAAGCGCTGCGGATGCTGCGGCGCAAGAACTGCACAAGCTTCTGTCAGTCGACACGCAGAACCTACACGCGCAGAATGAAATGCGCAAGCTCTTCGGAAGGGCGGCATTGGAGAGGGCCGATGACGAGCCTGCCGGTGGAAGGAGACGCGGCAGAGGCGCCCAGCAGCTTGGTCTAGCGCAAGCAGTGGCCGCCCGCAACATGCCGGGTGGTCAGGGACTGGCATCGCTAGGTCTTCGCCGGAACATATTCATTCAGGGCAAGGAAGAGTGGCCTCGCGCTACGAGTGGTGGTCTCGGTATGGAGATTGTGGAGAAGCGTGCGGACGGCACTGTGGAGTACAGATTCATACACAGCACAGCATACCAGGACGTACAAAGACAATTCGAAAATTGCGTAGCCTCCATGGACCCAAACCGTTTGGTTCAGCTGCTGCAATTTAATCGTGAGTTGCTCCGTAAACTATAAGCAAATAATCGGTGGCTAACTCGATCACAGCATACCACATCTCTACTCTCCTTCAAGTCTCCGAGATCGCGAAGCAAGAGCGAGACCACGCAACTTCTGGAGACCTCCTCGAGCGCGCTCTTTTCTCGTTCGGGAGGTCAGTCCACTCCACGTTCTCCAACAATCTATCACAGGGAAAGGCGAGATTAGACTTCCGAAGACCGGAGAACAGAGAGTTTTGGCTCGCTGCATGGAGATATATTGCCAACCTGGGGATGCGAGCAACCTGGAGAACCGTATATGAATGGGCAAAGCTGCTTTTGAGTCTCGACCCCGAGAACGACCCCTACTGTGTCCGTTTGGTCATCGATCAGTTCGGCGCCCGTGGCCGACGGCAGCAAGACTTCATCGAACTCTCTCAAAGCGAGCTGTTCAAGTCAGCATGGGGCGATCTCCCGAACATCCAAATGACGTTGGGTCTGGCATACGTTCAGGCAAACGAGCGCAGTAAAGGACAGCAAAAGCTTTACGCGGCAATAGGAAAGTACCCGTGGGTAGCGGCTCGCCTGTTCCAAGAGTTGGAGATTAACGACATACCGCCGGGAGTCTGGGGGAAGCAACCTCGCACTCCCTACGAGCACCTCATAACCGAGCTGTACGTCGTTCGCGCCAAGGATCTCTGGAATACGCCAGAAGCCAAGAGCCTGCTGGTCGAAGTGGCTTCGGCGGTGCAGGCTTCTAGAATGGCAGACCCTGCTGAGCAACCCATCACTCGAGACGTGGCTCGTCACACCATACTTACCGATAACCCGGCACTCATTGGCGCCGTGCCGCGATCTCTGACTTCGCAAGTCAAGTCGACATCGGATCCGCTGCCTCCGGAAGACAACCTGGCGGCATACGATCCAAGTCCGAGCACGACAAGCCTAGGTCGCGAAGTCCAAACGGTGGCGGAACTGCGGGAGGAGTACAGCAACCTTCGGGCTTTCTTCCAGAGCCTGATGCCGTGGTCCCAGGCGCGTGAGCAGGGCGAAGGAGGGCAGCAGCAAGGGGAGCAGCAGGGCGAGACACCTCCCTTAGAACCGGACGTGCGGGAGGAGGAGGTGATGCAGCGGATGCTGGAGCGCGGGGTCCCATTCCAGGAGTTCTGGGAGCGGACGCAGCGGTTCGAGCAGCTGCAGAACCAGATGGAGGCGCTGGGAGAATTCGAGCACGCGCCTGCCGACCTCCCGGATGCGGACGAGCTTGCGACTGGCGAGGCGGAGCGAGGCGGATCTGGGGAAGATGGAACGCACGAAGCCAGGGATGCCAATCCTGCGGCGTAGGTAGTTCGGGCGAGGCGGCAGATCAGGCACGGCGGGTGCGCAGCGGCGGACGGGCGGCAACGTGCACTAGCGGAAACGGCGCTCGCCCGAGCACGGCGAGCCTGGTGATCGCGAGCTTAAAAGAGAAGCGCAGACAAAAAAATAGACAGCCTGTTTGCAGCAGCAGACACGTGTGCGGCGCTAGCGACGCCAGTTCAGACCCTGAGCGGCGCGGGGACGCGTCGGCCGGCGAAACCTGGCGCGCAGGGGGGCCCCCAAACACCGCATCCTGGCCGCGCGACTCCTCCGTTCCCACCGCCTGACGTCGATATCGCGCGGGGCTCACAGCATGACGGCGGCCGAGTGATGTCCTGCACGCAGATCCGCCGCCCGCCGCCCGCCGCCAGCTCTGTCTCAGCCCTGTGAAGCGCCGCCCGCCGCCCAGCCTTACGCAAGCATTGTCGCTGGCATTACGAGTCCCAGACGGCACATTCTTCGCCAGCAGCAGGGGTAGCGTAGGGCCAACTCTCTTATCGTGCTCTCTACAGCCACTGCACCAGTAAGTGCCGCCTGTCCCCATCATACCGCCCGCTGCCCGCCACTTCCTCGCTCCTCCACACACCGTCCCTACCCTGCTCTGCCTGCCCTCCGCAAAAAACGAGCGGAGCATGAAGCTGCAGCACCACGATCACGCCCACCCCCACGGCTCGTCCGCCATGGGCATGCGACGCAGGCTGACCTGGCATGGCAAGGCAATGCGTGCCCAGCTCGCCCAGCGCGCAAACCGCCTGCGCAGCACCTCTCTCAACGCCGTCCCTCCCCCGCGCACCTCCGCCGACTACGACCACGAGCTGGCCAAGGCCGCCGCCAGCATTCTCTACCGCACCCCCGTCCCCTCCGACTCCGGCCTCCCCATCTACATCCTGAACGCCGCCGCCCTGCCTGATGCCGACGAGGCCGACTTCGACGCCCTGCTGCCCTACGTGCTCTCTCGCCTGCCGGGCGAGGAAGAGCTGATCAGCGGCACCGAGTATGAGGTCATCTTCTTTGCCGGCGGCGATGCGGAGCGCGCAGCAGGCGGCAAGAAGAACCGCCCGGGCTGGGGCTGGTTCATCCAGGCATACCACGTGCTGAGCCGCGCCATGCGCAAGCGCCTGCAGAAGCTTTACATCGTGCACGAGAGGAGCTGGGTCAGGATTCTAGTTGAGATGTTCTCGACTATTGCCAGCCCCAAGTTTAGGAGGAAGATCGTCCACGGTAAGTCCTCTCTCTGTTTACGGGTGGGGTGCGCGTGAGTATGTTGCACCAAGCGACGGCTGGCCTTGGCGGAGTTCCTGGGCGTCAGCCGGACACGCCGAATTGCGGTCACCTCGTGCGAGAAATTTTTAGGAGC
This sequence comes from Neofusicoccum sp. Z2, assembly GCA_037356115.1. Taxonomy (NCBI): domain Eukaryota; kingdom Fungi; phylum Ascomycota; class Dothideomycetes; order Botryosphaeriales; family Botryosphaeriaceae; genus Neofusicoccum; species Neofusicoccum sp. Z2. Next base: position 340,732 of record JBAWJY010000022.1, read on the forward strand.
CTCAACGCAATACACGTAGATAGGCGCAGTCCGCTGAGCTCAGCGGTGCCTGGATTGTGTTCTTGGCAGGAGAACGTCCGAGAGCAGATCGTAAGCTGACGTCACTGTCCGCAGTTTCCGCCTTGACCCAGCTAGCGCTGCACCTGCCCATCGAGACCCTCCTGATACCACCGTCTGCATATCTCCATGACCGACGGCTTTCGCCAGACATCCATGCGCCTTACGCCAGCGGCCGCAGGGCTTTCTCGGTCAAGCAGCCCCTCCCTCAAAATGCAAGAGGAGACACCAGGCTACCGCGCGTGCTGCGGGAGGCCACGTATTTCCTGCTCATGGAACCAAATATTCGGACGGAGGGAGTTTTCAGAATCCCGCCCCACTCCCGCCTCAAGGAGATCCTGAAAGAGGCGTACGATCGTGGTCAGAAATACATCCTGTGGAAGGAGAATGGCGTCATGTTGCCGTTGCCCCCATTCGACAACTCGGATGCTACGCGAGCCATTGTAGAGGAGGTTGATTCGAGGGACGCATATGGCGTCTATCTTGCGGCGGGCCTGATCAAGAGCTGGTACGCGGAGTTGCGCACGCCGATCTTCCCTCAGTCCTCATACCGAGAGTTGCGGACCCTCTTCGGAAATCCTCAAGAACCTCCGACACGCAAAGCATTGACTGAGTTGATTTCGCCGAAGTCGGAATGGTCCGCAATACCAGCTATCTCGCGCGAAATCATAGTCAGGCATCTCCTGCCGCTCCTGAGCGTTGTGGCGGCGTACCAATCCGATAACAAGATGTCTGCAGAAAACTTGGCTGTATGCTTTGCTCCCACGCTTGTCTGCGGACCTGACCAGATCGAGGATGCCAAGATGTCTTCAATCGTCCGACGGATCCTGGCTGAAGCGGTCGAGCTCTGGGATGAGGGACTCCGCGAGGATTGTGGTGTTGACGCAAATACCTTCGAGCGCGAGCTGCAGCCACCAGAGACATCCCAGGACTATGAGGACCCTTTGGAAGCCTCGCGCAAACCTCGACCAAGATCGGAGGATTTTGGTATTGAGTCGCCTTCAGAGGAAGACGCTGGATTCGCCGAATCGGAGAAGCAGTTCTCCGGTATCATTTTGCAGGATAACACCACGGAACCGGCGCCACCTGCATTGCCGCCACGACCGTCGATGTCGGGTTCTCGAGGTAGCCCTCAAATGCCCTTGAGCCCGACCGGTAGTGACGACTCCTCGGTGCGGCGGAAGCCAGCCCCTTCCGTGATGGTTCCTCCTCGCTATTCGACCGTACTTGCCGATGAAGCGGCTGGTGAGCCAGTTGCCTCCGAGTCACCCCTTACTTATGCCGCGACAACGGATGGATATGGCCCTGCCCGCAGATCGGGGTGGAACGTGGATGAGAAGAAAGAGGATAAGTCTAGTACGACACTTCCTGGTCCTAGCGTTCCTCACATCATAGTTCCCAAGCGCAAAGCCCTGACTGCGGAGCAGATCGGTAACGCGGAGAGTGCTGTTTCGTCTCCAGAACACACTTCCCCTACCACCCAAATACCACCACAATCCCAGCCCTTCCAACGTTCGAACCAGACACGTGCGCCACCAGGTCTCGCTGAAATGATCGGCGCGGCTGCTGCTGGTGGTTCGATCCACCGCAAGCCCATCAATTCCGTTACTTCTAGACCCGGCTCCAGCGATTCTAGCAAGCCTGCCGTTTCCCCTCTCCAATCACCCGGTCTTACCAGCCCCTCTGCATTCAGCCCAGGCGGCCGTCGGCCCTCTCTCTCACCCCAAGATGCTGATTTCCGCAAACCTGACTTCCCTGCATTCGCTACAAACGGCCTCTCTCGGCGCCCATCAGCCTCCTCCTTCTCCGCCACCAACAACGGGGCTGACTTCCAACCTCAGACCCGCGAACGCTCGCGCTCGCGAGGCCCCACCATCACCTCCCTTGCTCGCCCCGTGTACCCAGCCACAGTGCTGCCGTCGTCGCAATCATCACATCCACAGCGCGCGGCAACAATGGCGGCTGAGCCTACGACCAAGTCTCGTGCCATGTCGGCCGGCCTGCTCAAGCGTATGCCTAGCTTCGAGCCGCCCCCCATCCCCAAGGAAGCCCCGCGCAAGCTTGACCTCAAGAAGAAAAGCGTCGAGGACCTGCGTCGGCTGTTCGAGGATAGGGCGGGGACGGCGCAAAAGTTGGTGAAGCTTGGGAACGAGAAGGCTGGGGAGAGGGGGAGGAGACCGAGTGCTGTGTGAGAGACTCAGGGGACTTGTATTTCTATGATTGTTTGCGATGTACATGATCAGTGGGCGGGCTTCTCTTTCTTTTTTCGTGCATGCTTGATTGCTTGCTTGCTGACTTGCTGAGGGCGTGGAGGTTTGGATTGCTCTCGCCTGCCTCGCTTGCCTGCCTTCTTTTCCGTTTTTGATGAGTGATGGTGGACGGTTTCTCTTACTCTTGTCCCCTTTATTTTTCTTTTTACATTAATTCTCCTAAATGGCTTTCGAAATCACGCTCAGGCATGATGCTGTGGTTCGGATGCAACGGCTGGAATTGAAGAATTTAAGAGAGCCTCCTTTTATCAAAGCTTTGAGCTCAATTTGCTCCCTGATGCAGTGAAGCGTGACTTGATCAGTTTTCGTAAAAGTCAAGAGTAATTGTGAGCATTATGTCATTTATGTTGTGTTATCTTCAACCACTAAAAAGCTCCCTTCATGTCGTTGCTTATCATTGTCTCCGTGTGCCATGCCCAGTCGATCGCAATAGCACTAAGCCATCGCCCCGTGATCAGCAATCTTGTAGATAGACCGCCGTCGGTCGTTTTGGCTATTTCCCTCCGGCTCCCGTTCTAAACGCGCGGCCTTTCAGCTTGCGCGTGGGGGTGATGCTCCTTGGTGTGTCCGCCTGCTTGACATCTATCGCATCCCCAGGACCCTCTCTATCCCTTCCTTCTATTCTCCACTCTTCCTCCTGCTAGTGTCACTCTCCCAACAGGACCGTTGGCAACCCCAACAACCAAATTCTGCAAATCTTGCTCCACTCTCGAACGCGTAACGCCCGCGAGAAACCTCATGCAACATATCGTACAAAATACAAGAAAGAAAGAATAACAAGCAAAAACAAACAAACAAATGCGTAGTCCCCCTCATTATCATGACGGGTCTACCGTGGTATAGCATAAAAGCAATGGGGTTGAGGCTCAGCGCGAGACCGCATCATCAAGATGCTTAGTCTCCCTCTCTTGCTCGCCCGGCACCCAGCTCAACAAAAAAACGAAAAAAGACAACTACGACGCGTTGTTCGCGCACGAAAACGCGGCGCCACCATCGCCCTCGGACAGCGCCATACCGCTAGCGTACAAGCCCAGACCGCAAATGGCAGCGCCCTGGAAGAGCACGTAGACGTTGAGGGCGGTCAGGAGCATCTTCTTCCAGCTCTCGCGGTAGCGGCCGCGGTTCATGTAGAGCCAGAGGCCGCCGGAGAAGCCGAAGCTGAACCAGGAGCAGAAGAGGGCGGAGATGAGGCCGAGCAGGAGCGAGAAGGACGGGATGGCCTCGGAGATGATCCAGGCGATCAGCCACGAGCCCGTGCAGATGGCGATCCAGGTCACGAGCGGCATGCCGCGCTTCTCGTGCATGCGGTGCGGCTGCTTGCGCCACACGCGCACCCAGATGTACTTGCAGCCGACGTGGCCATTGACGACGCCGGCGATGACGATGGTTGGAAGGGCCAGGCCGAAGGCGACCTTGGCGACGATGGGGCTGGCGCTGCCGAGGGCCGGGGAGAGCACGTTAGGGCCGGCGTAGTAGTAGATGACGGCGCCGACGATGACGTAGAAGGTCGTGGCCAGGATTTGCATGAAGCCCAGGGCTTTGGGGAAGTCGCGCGGGTTCCTGAGCTCCGAGCAGAAGGTGAAGAAGGCGACGTGGCCCGCGTAGGCGAGGACGATTTGGAGACCGGCGAGGATGCCGTTGATGAGATCGGTCTCGTGGTTCACGGCGACGACGTGGCCGGCGTCGGGCTTGGTGATGCCGATGCCGATCATGGCGACGACGACGCAGATGATGACGGAGCAGCAGGCTGGGAAAAGGGTGTGATGTCAGTGAACCGAAGCAAATGCTGAGGCGATTTCTGGACTTACAGGCCATGGAGAGGTACGAAACCTTCTCCAGCTGCCGCTTCAGCGCAAGCAGGAGGCAGATGGCGAAGCCAACGAAGCCGAACACAATCGAGCACGTGCCGTGGCCCGTGAGGACATTCATGGCAATCGAGAACGACAGAACGTGTGCCGCCTGGATGAAGATGATGATCAAGCATTGCGCGACGCCCATAATCTCCCTCGCAATGGGACCGCCCATCAAGAAGGCCGCATCAGCGAAGGTGTGCGTGCTCGGGTACTTGTTGTAGAACTGGCCGATGACATAGCCGCAGTAGGTCGACATCAAACCAAGGGTGACGATGAGGAAAATGCCCCTGCATCTTTTGTCAGCGGCTTTCGCAGCATTGCGGCGCTGAACGTCCAACTTACGGGAACAGGCCGAGATGAGAGACGGCCTGAGGCAGCGACAAAACGCCCAGAGAGATGTTCTCGGCAACCATGACTGCATTGACCTCGCGTTAGCACTTCACGCCCACACGCGAAACGACAGGTTTCCTTACGCAACCCCGCATTCCTGTTTCCCGTGTCAGCGAGCGGTCGTCGAGCAGTCCGAAGATTGAGCACTCACCACCACTCCATCGTCTGGTACTTGATCTCTGCATTTTCGTCCTCGTGGCCGAACGGGTTGACTTCGCCAGTCTGAGAAGAGCCATCAGCGCACGTCGGACCAATGAGAAGAGAGGCAATTACCGCAGTGTCGATGGCAGCATACGGCGGAGGAGCAGACTTCTCCAGGTCGTCAATGCCCCTCTTCCGATCCTCCAGCTTCTCCGCGTCGCCCAGGCGCTGGCTGTCGGAGGTGCTAGAGCGGGTCTCGCCCGCGAAGGCGCCCTCGCTATGCTTGTTCTCGTCGAGCACGGTCGGGGCGGCGGCGCTAATGGCCAGCTCTTCGTTCGTCAAGCCGCCATCCGCGGCATAGTGGTCAGAGGCACCCATGCTGGGCTGAAGAAGGGCGGGCAAGAGACGGGTAGCGTCGGCTGTAGGGAGAGGAGTGGAGGATCGATAGAGGAAGTTCAGATCGAAGGGAGGGGCGGAAGGGTTAGAAGTACGCCGGCTCCGGGGGAGGCGAAGTGGGCAGCAGTGGACAGGGCGGGGTCTTTCAACGGCTAGAGGGAATTGCACAGCACAACCAGGGCTCGCCGCCGCGCGCCTGATTAAGCATCATCAGGCAGGCAAAGCGGCGAGCGACAGCGAAGGGTCTGACGATCTGGCGGGCGCTGCAGCTGCAGGCGCGGCGTAGACAAAAATTTAGACGAGGGCTAAGACCAAGCGGTGGTTTCTCGTTACGTATTTAGACCGCAGAGCCCCCAGGCACGCCGCGACGGTCCCCTGCCGGTTCCTGGAGACAGAACAAGTCTGGAAGGATCTGGTGAAGATGTCCCACGTCGTTCCTTCGCGTCGGCGCGGCGAGGACAGATGACGGCCTGCGCGGCGAGCGGCGAGCAACCCCATACGTGATTGCTGCGTGTCATATCAAGCCTGGTAGGCGCTCGCGTGGATCGACGGGGTCCTCTGGAGAGCGAGAGCGGAGGCGAGCGCTGATGACCCATTGCGATATTCGGCGGCGGTGATTGGGCGGGCGGTGGCGAGCGGCCTCGAGCTCAACAGCGAGCACCCACGGTTCGACGCGGGACCGGCACGGGCGGGCCAGGCGCGAGAGGCACGCAGGGCGACGCGGGGCCTGCTGCGTCGACGCTGCATCGCGGCCGTCGCGGGCGAGGGGTCATGCGGGCGCGCAGCCGCCGGAGCCCGGGCGTGCGGTGATAGCGAGACAGGCGGGGGTGACGTCTAGCGATGGTGGAGAGCAGCAGCAGCTGGCGCGGCGGGCGGGCGGTACCGGCGCTGCTGCAGGGCCCGCCGAGCGCGTCTCGGGGGCTTTTCGCGCCGCTGTCGGAGCCGCCGCGCTCCTCGAAGTTCCCAAGCTCTTGCCATTGCGCGCCGCTGCCTCTGGAGCGCGCGCTGGCGGCCGCCCGCCTGATATATGCGGCGCGCCGCGGCACAGGGCGTGGTCTTGACAAGCGGGGCGCGGCGTGCAGATAGGCCGCCGAAGACCTGGCCGGCTGACACACCGCATCGCCGCATCGAACCCGGCGCGTCTTCTCGCCCCGACCGCAGCTCGCCAATCAGCGCCGCGGCGAGCAATGGCGGCCCTCTGCCGCGCTCAGGGCCGGGTGGAGAAGCGCTCGGGGGGACCAGCTCCTCGCCATAGCTCCCACAGCTCGCTAGCGCCGCCTCTCCTCCATCCACACCTCGCCCTCCCCAGCGCCGAGTCCGTCCTGAGTCCTGCCCGCGATTGACTGCTCAGTCGCCCTGTTCCTCGATCGCCTGCCTCGTGCGACCCTCCGCCCCTCCAGCCGTCGTTGCCGTCGCACCGGCGCGCCCGCCAGCGCCCCTCGAGCGCCCTGCACCGCCCATCGCGCTCCTCGAGTCTTCCGAGCCCTCGGCGCTGTCTGCCATCAAAAGAGCATCCAAGCCCGCCATGGTTGAGCTCCGCAAGCGCAAGACTCCGCCGCCCGCCCCCGAGCGGGCCGCGAAGAAGAAGCCCGGCCCCAAGTCCAAGGCCGCCAAGGCCAAGCAAGCCGTCGCCGAAGTCGTCGATACTGCTGCTGCAAAGGTTGAAGAGACTGTGAACAAGGTCGAGGAAACCGCCGCCGGCACCACCAATGGCGCCACCAAGGCCAGCGCTGCCGGCAAGCCCGACGTCGGCAAGACGCTCGAGCTCGACGGCTTTGGCGGTGAGGTCGAGACCCAGGACGGCAACAAGACCTCGCTCAAGAAGCTCGTCGACGAGAGCTCTGCCGGCGTTGTCATCTTCACTTACCCCAAGGCCTCGACGCCTGGATGTGAGTTTTGCTTCTCAGACGTCTTCTCCCGCACGCGGCACCCCTTCCCCATCTTCCACAGCCCCTTCCACGCGCCATTCGCCTCCCCCCGGCCCTCCCCAGCCATCAAACAGCCCCGCTCCTTCGTCTCCCCACTGACGCCGCCCCTCCGCCAAAAGGCACCAAGCAAGCCTGCCTCTTCCGCGACTCGTACACCGCCCTCACCACCACCGGCTTCGCCATCTACGGCCTCTCCGGCGACTCGCCCAAAGCCAACACCACCTTCAAGACCAAGCAGAACCTGCCCTACACGCTGCTGTGCGACCCGGCCTACTCGCTCATCAAGGCCATCGGCCTCGCCAAGCCCGGCAACGCCAAGGGCACCGTCCGCGGCGTCTTCGTCGTCGACAAGCACGCCAAGGTCCTGGCCGCCGAGCCCGGCGGCCCGGACGCCACCGTCCAGGTCGTCAAGAAGCTGGTCGACTCCAACGGCGACGACGCTGCCGACAAGGACAAGGCCGCTGATGACAAGGAGAAGGCCGCTGTTGCGGGCGAGGTTGCTGATGCTGCTGAGGCGGCTAAGGTCGATGGCGAGGCTAAGTGAACGATGCCCTGAGCTTTTGAGTCCTTGCTCCTTCGCTTCTTATCCGTCGTCTCCTCCCATTCCTGTGATCGGTACAGTGACAGTGTGCTCATGCGTGAGACGCGCCATGTGTTGATTGATATGTCCTCCGGGCCCCTCTCCTTGGTTTGTCTGATCGGTTGATGCCCGTGGAGTTGGATCGATTCCCTTTCCGTTGGTCTTGCTAGGTTGCGTATGTCTCTGTGGTTGTTGTACGTCGGGTTCTATCTCTCTTACTACAAAGGTTGGGGACGCGGTCAAATCAGAGAAAAGCTCTTGCCTGCCGGTTGATGAAATGTATCCTTTCCTTCCCATCTCATTCTCAGCATACATGGCCAATGCTCGTAATTCAACATGTCATGCGGCCTCTCCGAGTTTCGGTCGAATAGGGCTGTTGTGAACGGCGTTGTTTTTTCTCTTCGAAGGAAAAGTAGGTCCTGTGCTTATTTTTAAGTATACCTTTCTAGCATCAGACCTGCTTCCCGTGCGGGGTCAGGAAATAGTCTGAAAGACTTTTCTACTCAACCACACCAACTGCTTCGTGTGGTACTTAGGATAGCTCTTGACTGTTGCGGACGTCGGGCTCCAGTTCGCACTTGGCTGCGAGTGGGCCGTCGGCATCACATGCAAATGCTGCCGTATCACAGTAGTTCATCATAATGCCTCCAAGGCTGTTATTAAATAAGGATGCTGAAGATCAAACACTAGCATTCGTGGAGCTGGAGAGGTCCCAAAGTCTCCAGAAGCGACAACACCCGCCGTGCGAGCATTTTCTGCCTGCCCACACAAAATAGCACCGAAGACAAATGGGCTGTCACAGTGTACTCCGGGACGGCGTACTATTCTTTCGCCTTCCTTTTAGCGGTTCCCGAACATACAGAAACGTTAACAAATGTCAGGGGTTTTATACACCCATTTTTGGTTCTTTGCTCGTCTTGTGGGAGCGCATCTCATCATATGCTCTTCCGCGTGACCTTCGAGGCTCCGCATATCACATGCGTTGAGCACGGCCCCGCTAGATACGGCCCCTGGAGGGTGGACATGCCACTTTATCAACGGCGTCGGTGAGAGGGGTCGCTGTTTGCTTCTGCCCTCCAGTCGTTAGCCCGCTCTTCTGAAGTATGGAATGAGCATGGAGGATGGAACGTTCATTGGCTTTCCAGAAAGAGCCATATCAACTGTTTTTCGTGTCTTTATGCGCTTCAAAACGGGTTGATACGTTGCTCGGCACCCAGGAGATGCTCTCGTCGTGTCTGACGCCATCATAGATATGTGGAGGGTGTATTCACTTGGTGAAGAATTTGCAATGCAGCATTGATACTGATTGATGCTCGAATATTAGAGCTAATACTGCTGGAGACGCAATTGGTTCACGGCAACGAAGGAAGTCGCACTTTTTGTTCATCGAAACGGGTTAGCCATTTTTCTTGAAGCCGTTTCCTTTCGGTCTTCGATGGATAGTGTTCGTCGTATATTCCTTCAGCAGGGCGACTAACTGTCTGATTTTAGGCGGTTCCCCCGCGCACATTCAAGGGCCTGCTATCATGCAATCTCTCACCGCTACCTCATCCACCCAACCACACCATAGAATCCTACCAGCTCCCAGAAGAAACATCAAAGAAGTCACCCAGCCAGTGCTCTCCCATGCGCATTGGGGCAGGCATGATGTGAGGCTCTCGGTCCAGATATCAACAGCTTCTTGTCGGTTGTAAGAAACAGTGATCCGCGTCTGGTGTGGGGGGGAGCGACAAGAAGGGCATAAAGAGGTTCTTGTTGAATGGCTGCGAGAATGAAAAGATGATCACGGTGCAGAACATCGCACTAGGTGAGCATTCTCTTTGTACCCTACGAGATCATCAAGGAGGTGCTTAGCGGAGCAGAGTCTTACTTCAAGCTCCTGTTGGCGGCCAGATTCAGTGACCTCAGACTGCTTCATGCAAAGTAAGCACTCACCAAGTAATCTGCTTATATGAACAGCCACTGACGCTCAGCCCAATCTCTTAAGAGAACTTAACCCTGGCTAGTCCCTCATCAATCCTGTTTTCGCCCTCACCAGTGTGTCCTACCTTCAAGCCTGGCGGAAGACGATATAAGACCAAAACGCTTCGAGGTCCCATAATGGTGATTGGCATTAGCTGAAAGGAAAACGATTGTACTGGTCGGACTTTGGTGATCGTCATATCGCTCCCAAGATGCTGTCTACCATGGTGTAGCTATTGGTGCTGTTCTGTTGTGAGCTTGGTCTGACGAATAATCGATCACGAAAATGCCAACGCGCACAATAAGACGTAGTAATCTCGGGCGTGTTAATGAGGCCTCGCATAGCGTGAGCCGGGGGTTCCAGGACTCCCAACCGTCCAATCTGGATTGGTAGGCCATTCAAACAATCGTCCCAATCCGTGAATTTGGATGAGACGCCAATCCGCTATTTTCGCAATCAATCTACGCAATCCCGTTAACAGGCCACCCCTAGGCAGGTAATTTGACGATAGCGTTTTAATAGAATAAAGGGATAGCGCGGAGTCGTTAGTAAAGACGCGTAGGAAGGCTCCTACGTGTGTTATATAATTTAGTAGACGTAGAATATTAAATGAGTCTCAACACCATGCTAAGCATCGTGAAATTTGCAAATTTTGCACGTATCCAGGGGTAGCGAGAGCCGCGCTAAACCTGGATAGGTAAAATGAGCCTCAACATTATGCCAAGCATCTATGTCAATCTGGACGGTCAGGCCTCAATCAGACCAATCTGAAGCCCGGGTCTTGGCAATCAACCCAATCTGAGGCTTCAGATTGGGACGGATGGACGGTTGGGAGTCCTGGGGGGTTCCACTCTCTGTATATGAACACGCTGGAAGAATGTCAGAAGAAAGGAACATAAGGCAACAAAACTGCCCGTCATCGTCACGGGATCGAACTGGAAGGATGGTACCAGGAATCAGGGGCTGCTGATCCGACCCCCAATACCCGGTTGATCCTGCACGACAACCCTTATGATCATGTCGCACCGGCGCACTGATCCTTTTGCGCTTTTAAAAAAAAGCCGAACAGTGTTGCAGCGCTGTTCTTGAACAGTACATGCAAAGGCAAGCCATCCCAAGACTCGAGAGTTGCCAGCCAGCTTCTGGACATTGAACTGAAGGGTGATGGAACAGTGCCGACTTGCTGGCCGGAACTGAGGCACTCATCTCCATATCCTCGAATTGTCCAGGTCCCAGGAGGAGCCTTTGTAGCGGTCACCGTTATTCTTCAGGACAGAAGAATAATGACCTTCAGTGTTAAGTTTCCGTTGTTGAACTCAGCTTTTTGTGCCTTACAGCAATTGAGTATTTGGATCTCGTAATGAAAGACCTGTGCGACGACCTCGGAGCAAGGTGGAAAACAAAGTTCGTCCAGCCAGAGGCACAGCGGCGAAGAGCGTGCATCCATGGCTGTCTTTTAAAGTTTAGCTGTACTCTATGCCCGCTTCGTGAGGCCAGAAGCACCGACGAGCAATCAAGGGGCCAAGCTACTGCTCACGATTTTCAAGGAAGACGAGTAGAAGTGCATAAAAATCACAAGTAATGATTGCAAAACGACCTACCTTCCGATAGAAGCCGGTAGGTTAAAGACCCAGCGGTGCACAAGCTGTTGGGAAGACTCATGTGATACCGTGGAAGGCCAAGCATATGAAAGGAACATTATCCTCATAAGCATTGTCCTCCAGTTGCCTCTGCTCTCGGTTTCCCAGCACCTGTGGTTGCGCAACCCCTGTACAGAGAAGCGAAAACTCTCGATAAACTCTGATAACTCATACGAGGCAGATATCACTCAGTGAGACAGGCATACGCGATACTCAACCAACTTACAGCGTGTGTGCTTCCTAAGATCCCCTGGTACATTCAGCAACAGGTGAAACTAAAGCAACTCACCATCAACTGCCTAGAGCACCACGTCCCATCATATACGCCTGCTTCTCCGCAGCATGGGTTCTCGTCCCTGAGCCCAATCCAACCTATTGCCTCCCACCACCTACCAGGCGCAGGAGACTGCCAAACAGCAGTCAAGTTGATCTGTGTTTAGGCTCTCCAGTAAACCCTCATCGTCTCAATTTAGTTATTCCGAGTTTCCGACGCATCGTAGAAAGGCGGAGGATCTCGGCGGTAGGTAGGCATCGTTTCATCACCGTCGAGGCTATTGGGTGCTCCTGAAGGTGTGGGGCGCCAGTAACGGGGTAAGGACGAGTCGGGCCGTACAAAGCTATCTTTCGTCCAGAACAGCGGCTTAATAGAGATAGTAAGGAACGTGAGTAGTGAGGTCGGACGGAGACAGACTGGTGAAAAGAGGGAAGAGTGCATTTCGGTCACGAGTGTTGGAGACAAATCGCAACCCTATTGTCGTGCCCTCCCAGAAACGGACGGTGTTAGTTGTCTGATTTAGAGGCGGTGAGAAGATGTAGAGATATCGTTGGTCTCCTCGCGACTTTCTACCCTACCGTGGTTGCAGGATGAATTGGGTAGGAGTGGGTCCTCAGGGGGGAAGTGACGTGAGATCTGTTCCAATGTCCTGGTCATACATGAACTTTGCTCTGCTATTGACTCCTGCAGAAACAGCGAAGATAACCGTAAAGGACTGTGCGGCTATCAAGGATACTAGAGAACCAATCTAAGAGCATCTATCAAATGCGGTGATTCAATGGGCCGACAACATTACCGACGCGGTCGGAGAAAATGGAGAGTTGACATGCACAGAGCTGCAGAGAGACATCTGCACAACGCATGTAAGGTAAGGCTACGTGCGGACAAGGAATTGTTAAAGCCCAGCGACGTCTTTCTCTTCATGCTAAAGTTCCCGAGGACGGCTATCCATAGGTGGTTGTTAATCTGGTCCTTTTCAAGCCGCAGGTGCGCAGGCTATTGAAATGCGGGAATTCAAGGGATTGAATAATGAGCCGTAGTTGTGTAAGCCGAGTGTCTGCGAAGAAATGTCTTGAATGCCCTCGGACGGCATGGTAGGGATTCCTGGTACGAGATGAGTGGAGGTATTCGTATGATATCTGAGTATAGCAAGTGACAGGCTTGGTCCATCTGAATGCATACTTTGAGACCGGAAGTAAACAGGTATCAGCATGTGAGATGCTGCCAAATCCCAAGTCTAGCCCTGCCGACGTCAGAAAGCCGAACATTTGCGGACCAATATCGTATTTCTGTTCAAAGTCATTCGGCCGCCTCAGGGCGACGCTCTAGACGCCATGTAGTTGGAACCGTGCCTCTTATTACATACGAGAGGGTGGTCAACGAGGACAGAGGGCGATGAAGTACGAAGAAAAAGCCCAATACTAGAAGCGAAGCCACAGCTCATCTCGAAGCGTCTTGGGACTGGCAAAATGCGCTTGCCGAGGCAACGGTTCCAACGCCCATGGCTTGCCCCTGACGCAGGAGAGTCCAACGGCCGTTGCGCATCGAAAAGAATAGCGTTTGAGAAATGCCGTGGTGTGTGGTGGTGGAGGAAGTTGTGGAGGGCAGCTGTACCACCTCAGCCGCTGCAGCGGATAATGAGATCATCACTTGAAGCAGACGTGATTCTCATTGCAGAATATGAGACGAGACGCCCTTGAGCAGTGACCATGAACAACCCACGCACAGATGCCGGCTTCCATGGCTTTCTCTCAGGGAAGTAGTCGTGCCCCTGGGCCAGATGCTCGCGAGTGGCTGTGCTCACTGGGCCGCCGCCAGCGACGAAGCCACACGGCCACGGCCGCGTAGACGATGATGAAGGCGGAGATTTGCCCAGAAGACTTTAACAAGATGACGGAACAGGTGGCTTGGCAGTACGATGTGGTGGGAGTTGAGGGCGACAACGGAATAGAGAGCGGGGGAGGCATTCGTAACGCAACGAATGGGACGGAAGGAATATATTACGCCGAAATGCGACGACAGCTCGCCGGGCAGACGTGGCTGATTCGCCCAGCAGACCAGCAAGCCGGAAGTGAAATTAGGGGCCCGCAGAAAAGGCTGACATGCAGAAGAGTCATCCCAGGCGTCGTGGGGCGGTAAAGGAGGCAGATGCGGTCAAGCAGAGGAGGTCATGTAGCCTGACAGTGATCCAGAGTAAAACAGCTCTAATAAGCGCAAGATTGAGCGGTAATCAGACAGGAAATGCGGAAGGGTAATGGGGCCCAGGAGTCACGGGAATTGGCACCGCTATCCGGTAAGTTCGGGGGTGATGATGAGAGAAGAGAGCGGGCAATGTGGCGTCAATTTGGCGCGTCGCTGGCGCCGGCGACCGCAGCTGGTTCGAGAAGCCGACGCGCAATGCCATGACTGGCGGGCACGAGCCGCAGCTTTGATGAGGGCGCGGGCGCGGTGAGAGAGTCTCGACTGCGGGCTGCGGCACAGCGCTTGGACGCCCACAGCGCAGCAAGAGGACTGGAAAACGAGCAGGTCAGTGCCGTGGCCCGGGAGGTGCCACGACAGGCGGGCTCGGGAAAAAAAGCGTCGAAGATTCTGCAGCATGCGCGATCAATAGCGGCGCAGGCGGCGGACGGGGGGCGAGGTCGCGCTCGGAGATTTCGCGCCGGCAGGGCGACGCAGCGGTGGCGCGGCGGTGATGCTGGTGAAACGCCGCCCTGCTCTGCGCTGAGGCCCGCGGCCCGCTGACCGCCAGCGCGCGCACACGGGCAATGTGGCACGGCAGCGTCGCATGCGCGATCGCGCTGGCCGGGCTGCCAGGTACGAGGACGCCCGCCGCGGCTGATGCGGACGTGCAGATGGACAGATCGGCCGGGTCGCCGCCGCTAGACGGCCGCTCGCAGCTCGCGGCGCCGCGCCAGCAGCGGCGGCAGCGCGAGATTGAGCGGCTGCGATAAGGCACAGGGCCGGCGGGCTGCCATGTGCGGGGCTGCGCGGCGACTCAGGAGAGAAACACCAGCGCCGGCTGGAACACGGCGTCGCAGCCAGCAGCAGCACGGCAGCCGCCAGCTCACTTCGCGCCCCGGCCAATGCGCGGCGGCAGCGGGCAGGCGTGTGCAGGCGCGCCCGCAAGCGCCGGCGGGCAGCGCGGCGCGGCCCCTGTGATTGGGCGAGGGCGAGGGCTCCCGGCGCAACGGCCGCCTGCGCGCGCCCGTGTCAGGCCCCGTGCGGCTAGCCCTGTTCCTGGAGATCCATCGTGAAATTGCAGCTGCAGGGCCCCCGGCCGCCGCCCAAGGCCTTTTTACTCGACCTGTCTCCCCGCCTCTCCACCCTTTCTCTTCGCTTTCCCACCGAGCTTCTCGTTCTCGACACTCGTTACCGTCTCTCGAGACACTTCCTCTCCTTATTCTCGTCGCTCATTCTGGGATTCGCCGGCGCCGACCTTGCAGAATTGACTTCTGCCGCGACCACACGACCAATCACGACTCCTGAACATCAGTCCTCGCTCGCAGTCAATCCGTAGCCTAGCTCCGCACATCGAAATGCAGCTCACCGGCGCCATCTCCCTTGCCTTCGCGGCCGTTGCCGCGGCCGCTGGCCCCGCGCACTACCAGTTCGAGCGCCGCCAGTACTCCAACAGCTCCGTCAACGCCCAGGCTGTGGACATGACCGTTTCGACCGTCTACGCCACCCAGCTGCGCACCGTCACCTCGTGCGCTCCCGAAGTCACCAACTGCCCCGCCCGCTCTGGCACCCCCGCCGTCGTCACTGAGGTCGTTGCCATCAGCACCACCATCTGCCCCGTGACCGCCACCGAGACTCCGGCCGCCTCCTCTGGCGTCGACGGCGCCGTCTCCAGCCCTGCGGCTACTCCCTCCTCGCCCGCCCCGGTGTCCGCTGCCGACGTGCCGCTTGGCACTGGCTACTCCAGCCCCAGCTCCGTCAGCGACGTCAACGCCGAGACTGCCCCTGTCCCCGAGTCCGCTACCGTCGTCACCAAGACCAGCGACACCACTCTGACCTACACCCTGGGCACCGGCTCGTCCACCACCGTCGTTACCACCACCGTCAAGCACACCAGCACCGAGACGCTCTACCAGGTACGTCTGAAACGTTTCGTTTGGAGCTTAAGCTAACCCGATCGCCAGACCATCTACGCGACCAAGCCCACCTCGGCTCCCGCTGCCTCGGCTCCCGCTGGCGAGCCCACCACCACCATCTCCTCCACCTCGACCACCACCAAGATCGTCACCGTCTACCCCGTGACCTCCACCCCCGGTGCCGGCGACTCGGTCTCCGCCGAGACCGCTCCCGCTGACGGCAGCTGCGCGCCCTCCACCGTCACCGTTACCGCGCCTGCTGAGACCGTCACCGTGGTAAGTGGCGAACGCTAATCGCACGGTCCTCCGATCAGCTTGCTAACAGAGGCTAGACCGTTGGCGCTTCTACCACCGCTGGCGTTCAGGAGGCGGCCGTCACTTCCTCGACGGTCATGACCACCAGCACCGTCTACACCACCATGGTGTCGACCTACACCTCGGCCAGCACCGAGCACGTCGTTACCAAGACCGTCGCTCTGTACACCACCGTCTGCCCCGTCACCGCGACTGCCACCGCCCACTCGGTTGCCCCGCTCCAGTCCAGCTACAGCGCCTTCTACCCCACCCCGTCCCAGGACGTCCAGGACGCTGCCGCTGCCCCCGCCCCGAGCGGCGGCTTCCTCACGCTCCAGAAGGGCGCTGCCGCCCCCAGCGGCTACCGCCTCCCCGCCAAGAAGTTCTAAGCGTGACGACTTCTTTGACGGCTGCCATTTTTTGTGCAAAGTATGAAGAGAGCGTACATACCAAAAAAGGCGCTGGACCGTTTTGGACCCGTTTTGATTTACAGGGGGCTGGGAGTCATGTGTTCGCGGCTTTTTACATTTAATCGCTGGTCGGTGTGCGTCTGGACCGAGGCTCAGGGAGCCCGACCGATTTCTATTCTATTACACCTTGTTAAGCTATTGTACTCGATAGAATCTCAGGGTTCCCTCTTCAACCATTTCGATTCTCCTAAACCCTCCCGATTCCGAAGTTCCCCTGAAAAAGGAAAGCGGATGAAAGATGACATTTTGGTGCATGCGTTTTCCCCTTTTGTCTGCTCATACCCTTCTTGTGCCTCTCGGACGAGAGCCACCTCACTTTTGGATTTCCTTTGTCGTTTTCTGCTTTGTTTCTGTGACGAGTTACGGAGAGCGGCGAGCGTCGACTGAGCGCAAAGCATCTTTCATCAAGCATCAACATGGTCGTTGGGAGCCCTAAAGGTCGTTTTGTCAATTGTGCGGCGGTTATCGCCCAATCTCTCCACATTTCTTTTTCTTTGCTCTTGGGACGGGTTTCCGGAAGAAGAACAAGACTTGTAGCAGGCTGCCGACATGATGGTATAGCGCACACAAACCAGAAAACAAAAACGTCTTCGACGGGTTCCCAGATCTCAACCACGCTTTTCTTCCATTCTGCATCGTGATGACTAGCCTACCGACCTTCTGACTGCCGGGTTTCGTGACTGCCGATCTGTCGTTGCCACCGCAACCCCTACCGTGCACCACACCAACACCCTCCCGCGGCTCTCAGACGAGGGCGGGATGACGTCGCATGTGAAGTCTAGACTGAGATCACGATGCGCGCGCGCGCAACACCTACAACATCGACCCCGAAGCACGCACTCACTCAATGCGCATAACACCACAGCACAGCCCACAGAAACACACCCACCCCTCCTTCACACAAACGCCGTCCCGCCATCCATCCCACCCACACACCCACAGCCACAATTTCGCGCGCGAAGGTATCTAATTTTAACCCACGTAGTACAATACGTATCTAGATAAGACGGGCGCGTGGATGACGGACAGACGGACGGGGCGCCTCGTGAAGCACGCCGGCGCGTTTGGAGTTGAGGCAGGCTAAATCCTTCGTTCGTCTAGGGGCGCTGCAGCAGCGGGCGGGCAGCAAGCCACACCCACACAAGCCCATCCAACCACGTCGGGAAGAAAAGTCCGCGTCCCCGGTTTTTGTTTTTCGGGGAGGAACCACGTACGTATGTATGTATGTATGTACCTGCATACATACGGTACGTACAGGGACATATGTATGTACCCCGATCGATAGGGCGATGGGCGGGGCGCGGCATCGCTGCCAATCAAGACGGCGAGATGCTGCGTGCGCACCAAGGAAATTTTTTTTTTTTTAATGGCTTACTTTTCAGCTGCCTGGCTGGCTGACTGACTGACTACGTGGACGGAAGTAGATGAGGTGATGGGGCGAAAAAGGAAAAATAAAGGTGCTGTCGTGCAGGTTGTGTGTGTTGAGTATGTAGAGGCAGACCAGACCAGTGTTGCGGATGAATGAGTTGAAACAGGGTCGTTCCCTCATTCGGAAGGATTGAAGGTGGGAGGGAGGGGGGAGGGCAGGGATGTCCTTGTGAGGGAAAAAAGTATGCGTGCGCCCTGCTGGGCTGTGGGCTGGCGGGATGCCGGCGGCTTGTGTCGGTCGGTCGGTCGGCCGGCGTCTGCGTCGGCGGCGGGCAGGGCTGCGCTGGGCTGCAGCAGTAGCCGGCCGGGGGGAGACGGGGATTTTGATAGGTGGCGTGGGGTCTTGTTGGCTACTTCTCTGCTGTTGCTGTTGCTTCCTTTTTTTCCTTGGCCGGCTCACCGCAGCTTGGTTTCTTCTTCTTTTCGCTGAATAGGCTCTGGCACTGCATGCAGAAAGAGGGGTTGCTGTGGATGCGGTGAGCACGCACGATGAGTGAAGCTGGCTGTTCAGCCCTCTCATGACCTGCATCGTCAAAGTCAAAGCTGCATTTTCTTCCACGTCCACATTAATGCAGGATTTTCAGGCACCCTTTGACTTTCATGGCTCTGCATATTGTCCTCTTCCTTGGTCAGCTGGTCATGTTTTCCACTTACACTTTGCTCTGCTCTGCACACATTCTGCACCTCATTCCCCGCTTCTGGTCTCGCCTCACTTTTACGGCCTTCCAGTAACATCTCTCATCTACCCTTCCAGGTTTGGAACTGCGCAGAGGCGTCGTCTCCGTCTCCTCTTCGGTCTTTCGCATCCTCTCCTATCACTACTAAATTTACGGCAGTTCTCCAAATTACCCCGCTTTCTACCCGTGGAGCATGGCGGTTTCCCTGGCTGCGTCTGTACCAAGGTCGTTGCAGAGGTCGTAGCAGTTACCTCTCTGTATAGATGATGACGTCTATACAGGCCGGGAAATTGCAACCCAGAATGCGTTTTCAAGGGGCCCCCCAGTGGAGAAGAGCTTTCTAGAAGGTAAAAGAAGGTGAGCACCAGCTGTAGCATGCCCCTTGCATGTTCGCAAGCGCAGGCATGAATTCTGCAGGCGAGACAGTC
Source organism: Neofusicoccum sp. Z2 (assembly GCA_037356115.1). Taxonomy (NCBI): domain Eukaryota; kingdom Fungi; phylum Ascomycota; class Dothideomycetes; order Botryosphaeriales; family Botryosphaeriaceae; genus Neofusicoccum; species Neofusicoccum sp. Z2. Next base: position 359,615 of record JBAWJY010000022.1, read on the forward strand.
ATTCCATCCCGTCGAAACTCACATCACCAGCTGAAGGACGCTTAAGTAAGTTGAGCATTTCATATTAGTTTACTTGAGGGTCCTATTGGCCTTGGTCTTGGTCTTGCGGAGCTCTTTCCTTCCTCGCCAGCGTTCTTAGTAAGTCAAGCACGTGCACACGAGTTATCGTCTGGGGTCGAGAACTATAGGTGGAGATCATAAGTCAGAATGCAGATCTTCTATATCTTCCTCTTTCCCCTTTTCCTTCAGGCCTTTCGGGAATCTTCGCCCTGAAGATCTTGCTTCCGCGAACATCCGAATGTTTTACGTATGCCTGATCTTAGAGTCGGCACAGCGATAAAGAACTCCTTCCGGTATCAAGGAATCTGCTGAACAGTGACGGTGCTGGCTGAAGCTCGCTAGAGGCCCTCTGAGACGGTAAGATAAGGTTGCTGCTTTCTTGAAAAGCCGAGCATTATCTGCATTGGGACTGGTTATACATATTCGCCTTCATTTCGCGCCATGCCCGCGCAGATCGTCGTTGCAGTTTCAATGCGCATCAACATCGGCTCCCGCATCAACGCTGCGCTATGTGCTATTATTTGGCGCGTTAACAATGATCGCTTTGTTATGAGGTCTGTATCGCAGCGTCTTAGCCTAAGATATATAGTATTCTTTAATATACCTCGGGTAGCACAAAGACGTATCCGGGCGACTCTTGCCCCGTAACGGATACGACAGATACGATCCCTCTGCATGGAACAAAGTTTGTCTCCAGAGCTCCTTCATTCTGGTGATCTGCGACAGTGCACAACCTCCAAGCCGGTGGTTTCCAGGAGAAATAAACAGTAAATAAGCTGCCAGCCCGCTTGTAGACACTGACAGCTGCACGATCCCACTGCGGTACTCTCGAGATACTATTGGTGTTTCTTGCTAATCCAGCTTCAAAATGCGACCAGAGTGGAGGATTCGCGCTCATTCATGACCTTTCATTTGTCACAACATATTTCTCCATTTGATTTTACATAAACTTCTATCCGCCATACATCCAGATGTTGGTCGTGGATAGTCAAAGGCCTTTGTAGAAATCAAGCCTTTCTTTACGAACGTGAGAATTGCACCTGTGATCTGGATAGTCCACCTTGGTAATCCACCGGCAACAGTTCAAAGGTTCTATGATAATCTGTGCTTTGAGTAGTCATGGCTTCTTGGGCGTCGACGCAGAAATCGAATTAAGCATTCCTTCAGACGTCAAAGCCTAAGCTGTACACTTGAATCCATAGATGAAGGCTTCAACCTCGTATGTATCGTCACTTATTCGAAGATATAAACCTTCCAAATGACTCTACAATTGTGCTTCAACTCTTCATGATTGTATTAGAGGCAGTCAAATCATCGCTTAGAGCTTTTTGATTATTGGTATGTTGATTTACAAGTTCAGACACTGTCCCGAAGTACCGGAAGACAGCTTCATTCTCCATTTCAACACGTCTGAGGATCCTCACACTTCTAGATCGCGGTGAATTCCAATCTACACACGTGGGATGAATACTTACCTGGCTTTCCCACATCGACAAGGTGTTTGGCACTTCTCTCTATCCAATATTGGCTTATTAGTTCGCCTCCTCCAGCGAACTCTCGGCGCTCATAGAACCCGCGAGCGTGAACCGTGTAATGACCACATCATCTTCTCAGACTGTTTCTACTTTTGTCGAGGCAAGGCTGCCTCAGTGTCCCACTGTAGCCGGGCAAAGTGATTCCGGCTGCAAACGTATTTAAGCTTACCGCGCCACCAGATCCACTGACAGGACACAGTGTATCATAAACTGTTATGACAGGTCATTAGGCTAGGCAACATAGTGAGACGCGGCACCGTTACACCATATTGGAAGTACCGGTGATCCCCCCTCATCAAGTGAGCTGGCGTGATATTAGAATAGAACAAAACGAGGGCGGTGGAATTATCTGGATTCAATATCTAGGATCTCCAATCACAGTCTGAGCAGCTTTCGAATCATATCTTCCTACATGCTTTTGTTGGCGTCAAAGACGAAGACAATTTTGGCGGAGGGTAGACCAACGATGGTCATTTCTTCCACGACCATTCCCTACTTCTCGAAAGATAGCTTTGCTTCGCCTGCCTCTTCTCGCAGAAGACTCTCGGGTACTTTCTGGCATGTTTTGGCCTTTTCATTGCATGCATTTCAGATGAACCCGCAATCAGGCAAAGGAACTGAAATCCAACTTCAACGTTCAGCACCAGTGAGCCTGTATCGACCACTCCAATACCCTAACATCATCCGTCCGGTATAAAAGTAGTGTAGATGAGAGCCATATAGTGTCGTCGTGAGCACATTTCATTAGAAACATCTAAGCTTTGGTAGTCAGAGAGGTTCTACTTCCGGGGTTCTGACGCTGCGAATTTTGCCCATCCAGCACCTTAAATAGGCAGACCATTTTCCGAAGCAACCTCCGAAATCAAACTGACCATTGGAGGCAACCGTTGCCAGCACTGTTCTTTTTTTCAGGTTCTCATTCATGACCCAAGATGGTTACCTCCTGCCTGAGACAAGGACATCCGACTGTCAATGACATGCTACTTCCGCCCTCCTCTTCGTACTACCTACATTCCTGGTATTCTTTATCATGAAATGCTGCTGAAAAGTGGTAGGACGCCCTTTGCTCCTAGAGGAGAAGCATCAAACTTATCCTCGTCAAGGGACAGAAGCGAGAACAGTGAGCCTTGCACAGCACTCATACGAGCCTCAATAGCCAGGTATTAAAATATCTTAGATCAGCTCATCGATTGTCTCATCGAAGTATACAATTTAGTTGGTTGCAGCAGCCGCGCACCTCCCAGCAACTAAATCTCAAGCATAAGAGCAACACCACCACCATGATATCATTCTATCTCTTCGTCGAAATGGACCAACACCACCGCCGCCATACCCCCTTTTCCTCACCACCAAAAACAAGTCACCATGCACACATACTTCTCGCTCAGCAAGATAATAATAGTTGCAGCAAACGAAAAGAAAGAAAGAAAAGAACATCAAAAAGAAACAAGAACAACCGTCTCATCTTGATCTATCCTACCCTATCCGTACACTCGCGAAGAAAGTAATTTTTATTCTTTAGCGCTAGAACAAGAATTCCAAGAGGAAGAGAGACAAAAGGCGAGGAGTGTGAGAGAAGAGAGGGGAAAAAATAAAGAAAACGTTTCATCCATCCATCCATCCAACCCACCCACCCAGCCAACCGTCCGTCCACCCATCCGTCATCACATCTTGATCCCATCACAACACGCGCAACATACGATCCTCCAACCCGTCCAATCAAAGCTTTATCGTTTCCCTTCCATCCATCCATCCTGCACACCAGTCCCCGACGCCAACGCTTAAAACAGACACAACACACGTATGCATACACGCAAAAAAAAAAAAGGTGTAGGAAAAGGAAGAAAGGGGAGCGAGAAAGCGAAGTGAGCAGAGTATTTTCTCTCCCCTTCCGCACGATGCTCGTTTTCCAGAGCAAGGATGCAGAAGAGGGGAAAGGAAAGAGAAGTAGGGACAAGGAGCTAAGTATGGAGGTAGGGAGGTCGATCGATGATAGGGAGGTATATGTTTATATGTGTGAAGTGAGGGAGACAAGAAAAACCAGGTAGAGAAGAGAGTAGAGTTTGGGGTCTTTTCATGTTCGTCGCAAAAAGAAAAACAGAAACGCAGTGCCAAAACGACAAAACACATGACGTATAGCACGACAAGGGGTTGTTGAGGTTGCAGACAAAAACAATAGAACGGGAAGTGTTCATGCAAACAGGAAGAGGAATGCGACAAAGCCAGCCCAGCCACCTCCGAACAACAGACCAGCGCCTAAGGGAAAACAAAGGCGGAAGAGCTAGCTTTTTTTCTTCAGCCCATCACATACCGCTTCCAGTTTTCCCGCCTTGGAAGGTATAAAAGATGTATAAGTGTGGATGTCAGAAGAAGAGACGAGGAAACGGCTCTTCCCGGAACGGAAGAGCATTTTAAGAAAGGCGTAGTAGACGGGAAAAGATATTATAATGGAGCAATCTTTCGATGCGTCTCCAACTCATCCGTTATTAATCAGACATGCAGCGCTCAGGCCCTTTGTCTTCAGAAACTTTCTGGCAGCGGTAGCGGTAGCGGTTGCCATGTCCTTCTCGTTAACATCTTACTTCCGCGAAGAGCCGGCCTTGGCAACAAAACCCTCGACACTCTTTGCTCTCCTTGCATCCCTCTCAACATCACTTCCGTCCTCAACAACCACGTTGTCGACCCCGTAATCTTCATCGCGCATAGCCACGCTGCCACCGTCCTCCTCGTCATCGTCGTCGTCCTCGTGATCGGTAACAAGTCCAGGGGCCGAATCCAAGGTGTGCGGGCTCAACTCCATTGTTGGAGACTCCAGATTACCACCGGCAGTGCTGCTTGCAGAACTGGTGCTATGCTGAAGCCTAGGCGGGGCGCCGGAAGCCGGGTGCAGACCAGTGGTGGCGAGGGATGCCGGCGCCATTCCGCCGCGTGCCGGCAGACGGCTTAACGGTGGGCCGCGGGGAGTTGATTCGGAGGAGCCTTTCTTGACGGAAGCGGTAGACTTCGGCGCAGTGATCGGAGATTGCTCGGCGTCCTCGTCGCTTTCCTCGGTGTCCATCTCGGCAAGATCAACCTTCGTACGAGCGAAGTCGACAAGCTGGTTCAAGTCACCGGCGAAGCCCTGCTTCTGCAATAGAGCGTTCATGTAGGGTGTTTGCGGCGAAGGGACAAAAGAGCTTGGCAGCTTATGCTTGGCATCCGGGGTCTGGACATTTTCGGAAGGAACAGGCGCTTCCTTCTTCGAGAGTGCACGTGCGGGCAGAGGCTTTGACTTGGTCGGAGGATTCGACTTGATCAGGGGATGGACGAAGGGGCCGTTGAGATTAGGAGCAGCAGCAGCGGCAGGTGTCGAAGGCGTGGTCTCGCTGTTCGGCAGCACAACACCCAGCTCGTTGACGTCGACGGGAATGCCGCACTCGACGGCAGCCTGGTCGTGGCTCTCGAACTTCTGGTTGTGCTTGATGCGACAGTGGTTGAGGAAGCCCTGGGTGTTGGAGAAGTTGCTGTGACGGCAGTCGGGATGGTGGCAGAACAGCCGCACCCACTTGCCGTCGGTCGAGCGCTTGTGCAGCAAGGGGTCGATCTTGGGAGCCGAAGGGTCGCCCAGGGCTTGGAGCTTGGATCCCGCGGAAGCACGTGACGATCGTGATTTTCCAGCCATCGGCAGCTCGGCTAGGCTTCCCCGAGTCGCCCGGCCCTCGGACAGGCCAGAGTGCGCGCGGCCTCCGGCGTGTAGGCTCGCAACGGACACGGAGTCGAACTTGGGATCCGGGATGAGCCATTTCGCATAGTGGCGACTGTACGGTCCGTCCGTCACGCCCCAAGGCGCGGGCTGTTCCGGCGTGGTGAAGCCGTGCCGAGGCTGCAGCGCGGCACCCACGCCGCAACTGACGTCCGTCGACGCCGCATCCGTTCCCGGGTACGGAATCAGCTGACAGCGTCGGATCTGCTCCAATGCGATCTGGCACTTCGCCAGCTCCTGCTCGATCAAACGGAGCTCGTTGTGCTTGAGCAGGATTTCCTGGTTGAAATGCGTCTCGATCGCCTGCTGCAGCGGCGTGTACGCGTTCGGATCCGCCTCGACGGCGCTGGACGGCGCTGCGGGCTGCTCCTGCTGAGGCGCGGCGCCTGTTTGCGAGTCCGGAGGCTGGTGCTGCGCAGGCATTGCGTCGGCGTTTTCGACCTTGACTTGCAGCGGCTTCGTCTCGATTCTAGGTGCAGGCGCGTCGCCGGGCTTCCCCGAGCTCTTCACACGTGGCACGGATGCAGGCGCAGGCGCGGGGGTTGGGGCATCGACGACCGGGCGATCAGGCTTCCCTATCTCGACCACGGGGCGCACCTCGCCGTTCGCGTACTTCCACTTCTTCGCGAGGTGCGGCGGGCCATAGGCGGGCGGGCTGGGCTCCGGGCTGTCGGTCCGCTTCCGCTTCAGCTTGCTCAACAGCGGGATGTCGACGACGGGACGCTGCTTCTGGACCTGGTGGAACTGGGCCTTGTCCATAGCCGGGTTCTCGGTGCTCCATGGTAGGCGGAACATCGACTGCATGGCGGAGGAGGAGGGTGCGACCGCGATGCAACGGTCATCTGAAGGCGCAGGCAGCGTTGGTGGGCGTGGAGGTTGCGTTGTTGAGCGCGGGAGCGGAGGTTGCGCGACGCGACGTTGGGTGTCGCAAAGCGGTGACGACGTCTCGGCAGCGGGCGGATTGCGAGGCAGCGCGCGCGACGAGGGGGGCAAAGGGGAGCTCAGATATTAAAGTTGCTGGGCGCAGATCGCCAAAGAGTGGAGAGAAGAGAAGGGCCGGATGACGGCGCAGTGTGGGTGGTGGGCGGCGTGGCCAACACGGTAGGCAGGGCGGCGGCGGGCGTGCTGCAGCGCCGGGGGACAGAGCTCCTCCTCAGCAGGGCGAGCTCTGGGGGGCGCAGATAGCGGGAGAAAACGGAAATGCGGGCGCGATTACGGCGCGGCAGCGCGCAGGAAAAAAACGAAGAGAGCAGGCGGGCGCGCTGCTGAAGGAGCGCGGGAGCGGGCGCGCGAGGGACAGGTGTCGTTGCGCTGCTTGCACGGGAGCTGCTGCGGGAGTGTGGGAAGAGAGATGATGGCAGGCTGGAGATTGCGAGCGGACAGCGCGCTGGCGGGCGGCCCAGCTGGCGGCGGGCAGGGATCGCGCAGGCGGGCGCGAGGGCTGGCGGCGATGCGGCACGCCATTGGGCCGCTCAGGGGGGCGCCGTGCACCGATGCCGCCGCCGCCCTGGCTGGCGTATGATGATGGATGATGCTTCGAGAACCCGCCCGCGGAATGGCAGTCGCACGGCAACCGCCTGGCTGCGCCGCCGCGACGCCTGCGCGCCCGGCCTGCTGCGCGCACGCAGGCACGCGGCCACCGGGCGCTGCGCATTCTTGCGGCCGCGGCACTCTCGCGCGCCGCGGGCGCCGCGCCCAGCGCTCGCAGCTCGGCAGCCATGTCATAAAAGTGGATACGAGATAGCTGTCATCGGCCTCAGGCCCTCAAAACGCGCGTTTGCGACACCATGAAACTCAGTTGCCGGCGCGAAACGTGACCGGCGGCGTCTCGCTGCTGCGACACTTTATGCCGCCCGTGGGCGCGCCCACACGCCTCTCTTAACCTCCGACTGCTGCCGACTCATCGCAAGCTTTGTGCTAGCCCGCCGGGCGCCGCGCTTCTGGCCGGCGCGCTGATGCCAGCTTGACGCACTCCACCTGGCACCGCCGTCCACCGCTCTTCAAGCTCCGCAAACCTTCCCGCGCAGGCTCCAGCTGCGCGCCCGCGTCCGCATCCGCACCCACGTCCGCTCGCAGCCAGCGCCAGCGCGGCCAACTCCACACGCCGGCCCAACTGCGTGTGAAAATACGCCGACTTGCCGAAAGCTTGCGGATGCGATCTTCCACCCTGATGGCCCCAGCCAATCGTGCCGCTAGCCCGCGCCCGCCTGCTGCGCTAGTCTTCGATCGTCCCGTCGACGCCGTCGGTCGCTATCGTGCGTGCTGCCTATCCTGCTCCCTCTCCACGACGCCGCCGACAGTGCCGCGCCAATAGATGCCGCTCAATACCTGCAACACCGCACACCCCACCACGCAAAGCATGCGTCTTCACCCATATTTACTGTGTTTGCGCCCCATCTCCCCGACGCCAGCGCTTGAATGCCTCCACAAACCCGCTTTTCCCTTCGCTTTGCCCGCCCGCCGCGACGAACCCTCCAAATCCCCCCAGGCCCCCAGCCACATCAGACCCAGACTCTCCGGGCCCCCCGTACTCCCCTTGATCCACTGCGGCCCCCAGTTCGACCAACGGCACCATACTGGGCCTGCCGTGCGCGCATTGAAAGGGAAACGCGCATCTGGCCAGTCGCGCGATGAGCTCCTCGCACTGCGTTACAGAAAGTGCGTCATTGAACATGATTGCGCTTCTGCATGCCCGTGAGTTTAGGAGCTCCATGACGCCCTGCGGGCACGAGCCGATTCGAGATAGCCAGGAATGCGGCTCTGCTGTGTTTATCGATCTGAGTTCCGCTGCACTGGGTGTGTTTGTGCGTCTGCCCGCAGATTGCGTCCGGTCTTCAGCGAGCTTCCAAGCCTCGGCGCGAAGGAGTGAGAGCAGCAACTTTGGGTCGGTCTGACATCGCTCTGATATGCCCGGTGGCAGTGTCCTAACCGTGAGAATGTGTCGAGACCCCGATTTGTTGAGGTCGTAGAGGATGCCCCAATCAGCAAAATACCCCGCATACGTATCCAATAGGCGTCCCTCCTGCGCTGAAATCTCAAAATACATAGCGTCAGCAACGACGCTTGTCTTGATGCGTGCTATGTGGCCAAGGTTCGAGCGGCATTCCTCTTGCGCTGGAGAGGGTATACATAGCTCAGCCAGAAGCTCCTCGACCCGGCAGCGCTCGTCCGCAGCGTGTTGGTCGATGATGACCAGCATCTGCTTGGGCTGACTCGTTGCGCAGTCCTCGGCGGCTCCAGCGGCAAGACTCGTAGCCTCCATGATCGCTAGAATGAATTTCTTGTCCACCTGTGCCAGGATCCTGGCTTTTGCTAGTGTTTGCTTCGAAAGTCTGCTTTCCCCAAGCAAAGAAGCTTCAGCAAATGCCTGCTTAATGTCCGCATACGAGAAGTGTCTGCCACGGCCGTGAAAAAGTCCGTTTGCCTCACTGCTGAGACCCTGAAGGTTTATTTGCGGTATCGCACAGTTCTGGGTACGGAAAACTGGGTTGTCCCAATCTGCCAGAAAATCTTCCAGCCATTTCTTTCCTTCAGTGTTACTGGGAGCACTATAAGGCTTCCGCGACAATCTTAGCGACTTGGTAAACGTAGTTGAGATGCCCGCCGGCGCCTTATCTGATCCAGACGGCGCTGACTTGGACTGCCGCACGTCTTGACTAATGACAGCTCCCGTGCGAGAGTTGATAATGTAGGTTTCCTTTGTGCACGGATCGGTCCAGTTCAACGTTGAATCCTGGTCCGATTCCTGGAATGGCCCGGTCTTTGTTTCATTCTTTTCCGTCCATTGGTCGGTATCGGGCGGATTTATGCTCTGCTGTGGATTTGCACGTGAGGGAGGGAGGGATCCAAGCTCGCCAGGCATTATCGTGTCCGTCTGGAAAAATGCGGAGGCCATGCCATCTTCACCAGAGGATGCGCGGGCCGATCCGGACGCCGAAACAGCAGTTGCTACAGTTTGAGAAGTAGACCGGCTGCCAGAACGAGCTGATGATGGTTTCTTGGAAGCCCAGATACTGTCGTAGAATGAAGACTTTCCGCTCTTGATCCTGCTCCAGTCACCCACTGCGGTTGAATCGCCCAGGTTTGACTCAGGGGCACCTGCTGGGAGTTGGCAGTTCCTCTTTCGTTTATGGCCTTTTGAAGGCACGGGTTCCGTCCCTTCATTCGCGGACACTTTAAGCTCAGGCTGCAGCTGCAAACCGTCCTGTTCCTGTAACGTAGGAGTTGAATCTCGACTAGACACTGACTCTGGTCGACTGGCCACTTTTCTTGATCGGCGGTCGTGAGGCCGGAAATGGTGAGCCTGGAGCCATTGAGTAGTCATAGCCCTCAACACTTCCATGATGGAATGTAACTTGGATTCAGAGCCCAAAATGTCATCTTCGTTGCCGTCAGCGTCTGCAATTTTGATGTACAGACAGAACATAGGCCATCTGTCGATGCCTTTTCGACCGCCTCTGAGCTGCCTGTTCGTGGGTCCGTCTGTTTTGTATCGTTTGTCATGCAAACGGCGTTCCTTCTCCCTTTCATCGAGTTCGGATTCCTCTTCGACTACCCCAAAGCTGGAATTATTAAAGATGCGATTGACCTCGTCAAAAAGTTCGTTGTTGCCTTCACCGGGAAAGACTGGTCTCATGCCTATTGATATAAATTGGACAGATTTGCTCGGTGCAGGCTCAATTGAAAAGGCGCCTTTTATGGAAATAGTGTTCGTAGCAGCTGATGCAGGTACCCACGAGTTCCACTCCTCTGGTGTGATGTAAGAAGCTTGCGAAAGCGTCGCAAGCAGCGAACGCAATGCAGCATGCACTTTCCTCTCATTCCCGGGGAGCTTTTCAGTCATTGAGACGGTCTGGGGGCAGTTGGCATTCAGGAGAAGAGTCCTACTGTTTTCAGAATCGCGAAGTCGGAGAGATATTGGGCGTTGCCATGCGAGTAGTAGCCCCGTGATGAGTTTTTTGAGAGCCTCCCACTGGCGTTCTTGCTCGCCTCGGTCGTCGAGCATGATCGCGCGCTGCTTAACTCGCACCGGCATGCTCCCAAAAAGGTCTCTGACGGTAACGCGAGTGCCATGGTCACGGAAACTAAGTTCCTGCTGCTGAGGAGCAGGGATCTGGCGGGAAATAACCCGGGAGCGATGCAGAGTAACGGTGTTGTGTGACCGGTGCAGGCAGTGGCGCGAAGTGATGGTCAGGAGTGACAGAGCGGCAAGAGATGCAAGAAAGGCCCCGTGGCGGCCATGGACAGGGTCGGGGCTGTCGTGCTTGGACGTACCTAGCTGATGTGAGCGTCAGATAATCTCCGGTCCGGCTGGGAGGATTACAGTAGGGTTTCCCAAGGCCACCATCCTCCGTAAACTCCGAGGGAAGAATTCCTGAACCGTCGTCTTCCACTACGCAGCTGCCACGCCGCGCGTCCAGCGTGACCTCGATCCTGGTTGCATCTGCATCAAGGGAGTTCTCCACAAGGCCCAGACTCACGGTGGCGAGGCTCGTGATGGCGATGGAGGACTTGATCTGGGCAACCACATCCGGAGGAAGGGGCGCGATTGGGCGCTGGGAGCGCGGGCGTGGGCTCACATCCTGCGCGCGCTCCAGACTCATAGAGGACAGCGTGCGTCAAAGCCCGTCTGCTTCGGCGAGGGATCCAGAATGCTACCGCATGCGGCTGCAGCAGGGGAAGGCGGGCGGAGCAGCGGAGGCGCGGCGGAGAACAGACGGCGGAGCGAGTCGTGCACGGAGCGGTGACAAATGACGGCGCGAAGCTCCAGCAGGCGCGAGGCGCGAGGCGCGAGGCGGCGGACGAAATAGGCCGGCGGCTGGAGGGCGATGTTCGCAGGTATGACGCAAGCGCAGGCGCGCGTCGAGCGCCGGCGCTGCGCTGCTGCTGCACGCCCGTTTCTGCACGCAACGCGGAGCGCTTCGAGGCTGCCACCTGGCGCGGCGTACGGCTCCGGTCCAGCTGGGCGTGGAGAGGGCGGCAGGCGTGCAGCAGCGTGTCTCGGGGCGGCACGCTTGGCGATCGTACTGAGGCCCCGGGGCCGCTCGAGGCTGCATGCGGTCGATCCGCTGGGCGCCACCGTCGCGGCCTCGCTGGGCGCAGCTGGACACGCCGGTCTCCCCATTGCTACCTGAGGTCAACGGCCGCCTCCAGCCTCGCTCCCAGCACGCAGCGAACCTCCACGGCGACAGTCGCTTTCTGGGGCGCCAAGCCATGGCTACCGCCGAGCCAGCTCCCAGCCCGCAAGGTAAGCCTAAACCCGCCCACGCCCCGGCGCCGCCCACGTCCATATCCGGCCCTGCACACCTCATTATTACACCTCCGCCCGTCCCTGCTCACCAGACCATGAAAGACCGTCACTCCCGCCGCCGGCCTTTTGCCGCCTGGATCAAGCGCGTCGCCAACCTCAAGAGCTCGTCGCACGCTCCGACCGCCTCCAAGTCGAAGAAGTCGTCGGCCTCCAAGAACAACCCGTACCCCGAGTCGGGCCACCTCCATCGCCCAGCGCCCGCTGCGACCAGCGCGAACGGCCACCTCTCCTTCTCCGAGCCCGTCTCGCGCCGCCAGAGCTACGACTCGGACGCTACCGACGACGACATCGCCGACCACGACCGGCCCGTCAAGTCGGCCGCCCCCACGCTTGCGACCAATCCGGAGACAATATACTCGGATGCAGGACAGTCCAAGGCTGAGACCAGCGTCACCAGGGGCGGCGCCGTGAGCTCGCACGATGGCGGGGGCAACAGCACTTTCTCCTCTCCTAATCACTCCGAGCGCTCCCTGACGACCACGCTCACCACCATACAATCGACTGCTCCCTCCGCCTTGCTGAACGGCGCATCCGCAACGGCGAACCCGCAAAACACCCTGCACCCCCAGGGCGTGCACTTCTCGCACCAGTACCCGGTTTCCCCAGCTTCCGCGGTGCCCCCGCACCTGCAGCCTCACCCGCACACCTACCAGGCTGCAACGGCCGGCAACATATTATCAGATAATGCCTCGATAATGACCCTTGCCTCGTCCTCGAAACGCCGGCGCCGCAACTCTCTGGACACAAACGCCTCCGTCCGCGCACTTGCGCCATCTTCCGTCTGGGGCGGGAGCCGCGAGTCGCTGCCCCTCAGCGTTCTGAGCGGCAACGTCGATACCGGAAGCACAACTGGCGGGATCTATCAGAACCAGAACCGGCCTGGAGTGGGCGGCGTCGCGAGTGCGGAACGGGCGAGCGTGTATTCCTCTTCAGGCGCCGCGCCGCCGCTGAACTCCGAGCGGAACAGCTATTACGCGGGCAAGCAGGGGGTGGAGAACGGGAGTGTGCGTAGTGGTCTTCATGGTCACGGCCGCGCGGAAAGCCTGGCGGGCAGCGTGAACACTGGTGTTGGCGCCCCGGCAGGCAGTCCGATGGCTAGCCCGGTGCACACCGGGGCTCCGGGTCGGATGGGCAGCCGGCGAAGCAGCAACCGGCGGGACGACGACATCAAGGACGATGACGAGATCGAGGAGCACGAGGAGCACGAGGAGCATGTGCAGCAGCCGCATGACGATTATGATCACGACGACGGAGACGCTACCACCTCTATTAATGGCGAGAATACCAAGGCGGCAACTAACGGTGTCTCCGGGAAGGATCAGAGTATCACTACGGACAGCAACTAAATTGGGATCGACTTCTCTTTCTGCTACTACACCATTCACGTTCTTGGGTGGTCGGGTAATTCTTGGAGGGCGTTCTTAATCACGTTCTGCGCTTGGAGCGGCGTTCTGTTGTGTTTTTGACTAGTCGAGGTTTGAGGGTTGCAAGCACACACCGGGGGTTTTTGTCAGTTGCGGGAGCTTGCTTGTCTGTTTTTGATGGGATTGATGGAATGGGCTTGATTCGATACCGGCCGGGGACTTTCAGGGTGTTTTGTGGGTGTGTGTTGTCAACTTGTGAGCACGTGAAGGCTGGGTCTCAATCCGGAATATACCCTTACGCTATACCAGCCGCAATGCGAGGAGATAGTTGGTTTGACTTTATAGGAAACGTTATAGTGCCTTTTCTGTTCATTTCGTTCGTTCTTCCGCCGAACTTATATTGAGGTTGGAGGTGGAAGTTCGGCTGAGACACAGTGGGTTCAGGGTTGCGGCACCTTGATAATGATCTTAGACTTCAACGGCGTCTCATAACCTGAAATAATCTCATAGCTCTTAGAGTATAGCCGTAATGTCTCCTTGCTCTCAGCCCGTCTGCCCTTCGCTTCAAATTTTCGTCGCTTCCTGGGAAGGAAGTCAGACCCTGAAGCGCGCCTGCTCTCAGCCGCCAGCCCAGCGCCCATGAACTGATAAAACTTCAACCTCGCACCTCATTTCGACAAGCCCACTCTCTCATCTTCACGCCGGAGCGGGAACCGGTCATGGCCGACAACAACACAGCTGAGGCGCAAGGCTCCCCCAACAAACCGCCGTCCTTCAGGTGAGTAACTGACTTCCACTCCTGCACGCCACTCCACCTCAGCTAAATCTGATGAGTTTGCTAACAAATCTCAGCGATGGGACCCTGAGCAACGAGATGACGACAGCCATTGTCGGACTCGATGCACAGTGCTTCATCACATACCGGGATCTTCTTTCTTACTGGTCACCCAAGTTCCGCGCCACCCTCGAAAGTGACTCGACATACTTGGATCTTCCGGACGTCGACCCTAGAGCCTTCAGCATCTTCCTTGACTGGATGCGCTCGGATGGTCACCTCCTGCCTCAATGGGATGTGCATAAGCGCGTGGACGAGGAGCTGACAACTCCAAACGAGGTTGGCGACGAGGAGGTCGTTGAGGATCTCGAGGCCTACTACCGCACACAGCCCGAGGCAGACGCAGTTGACTGCTACATCTTCGCCCATAACTACAAGATTCGGCCGTTGAAGAACGACCTGTTCGACAGCATCCTTGAGATGAACCCTGACGGCGACCTTGTTCCCAGCTACAGCGTCGTGCTCAAAGTTTGGAACAGCCTTCCTTCCAACTCCCACCTGCGGAAGTACCTGACGGACGTCTTTGCGCGCAATTGGACCTACAAGACCGATGTCGGACATCGCGAGGAGCTCATTCTGCGCAAGCATGTCCCTGCGACTTTCTGGATCCCTATACTGCTGGAGAGGGACCAGAATGATATACTTGACGACTATCCGCCGTGGGAGGAAAACCTCTGTCAATATCACGACCACGAAGGCGAGGACGAGAAGCTGTGCTACTGGCAGAACATCAACAATGGAGAGGGCTACTGCAGCGACGGCGATGATGACGGCGATGAAGAGATGAATGAGTACGAGGCTGAGGGCATCGATGACAGCGACGATCCTGAAGCAGAGGTGGTCAAGCTGGATTCGGTCGAGAGCATGGGAGAAGACTCGCTTGAGTGTGGCTCATCTACTTTCTGAAGGGGACGATCGAGGCGCAGGACCGTCTGTACGCTGATAATGGAAAAGCGCAAAAAGGGAAAACCGTAAAATGGGGATGGAACAGAATCATAGAAAGTATTTTGTTCGCTCTTACAAGCTTTCTGAAAACTGAAAAGTAGCTAGACTACATCTTAAAGACAGTTTGGCTTTTTTGCAAGAAGAGATATGAACGCCTTACCCGTATGTATTTTGCCTCTCGACCACACTCTTGTGACCATTACCGAAGCTGCTCGGGGCTGGTGAAGGATCCCTGTGACGACCATATAGAATGATAGATCTCTTTCCGCCCAAGTCAAAACATAGCATTGAGAATGAAATTGCCAGGTAGCACAAAGCTCACGCCGAAGCTGTCCTATTAATGCCATGCACGTGAAACGGTATCCCTTGGAATTACTTATAGCCAGCATACCTCTCCCTAAACATCCCAACGCCATCGCTCCAAAATTGCAAGTTGTGTTGAAGACGTGAAGCCAACCCGCTGCCGTGCGATTACTGTCCGACGAAGAGGGAAGCCTGCAATGCGCCATCAGTACTCCGCCCTCGCAGCAAAAGTCTTTGACTGCCCTGGATACTCACAGCCATCATGATGCAGCATAAGCTGACATACGGGCTCAGCCGCTCGCCTACTCGTGCGAATTTCCAAAATATGCCGAAGACCCTGCAAACATACAACCTTCCGTCAGCAAGGTGTCCTTCCACAACATCCGTGTCCTCTCTCATCTCATAACCCCATTATAGCGAACCCCTGCCCACGGAAGCGTGACAGGATCCTGCGATAAGACGCGAAAGCCATCGAGGAGCGACAGCGACTGCGACTGCGACTGCGACTGCCGGCGAAGCGTGCGGCGGGGAAAGAAAGCGCGTACCCATCCTTGTTCCGGTCCATGATGCCCGGCGCGACGGCGTGCACGTAGGTGCTCGTGCAGATGAGGAGCAGGATGACGAGGAGGAGCGACTGGAAGTTGAAGAGGGCCGTCTGCGCGGATGGGGGGTCAGTCGCGTGTTGTTGGCTCTCGAGCGCTTCACCGGAGCAAGGAACGGCGGGAACGGCGCACCATTTTCGCGGGTGGTGTTTTGAGAGAGAGTGTGTGTGAGAGGAAGAAGCTTTCGGCGAGGATGAGAATTGGGCGCGCGGAGGATTGGTAGGCGTGTGAGTGGCTGCTGTTGTGCTGCCTGCGGGTGCGGCGCGGTGCGGCGAGCTGGTGTCGTTGTACGTGGAGGGTTGGCTGTGACGCTCGCGCGGCGAGGACACATCGGGGCTGGGTCGCCGCGCCAGAGTGTAAAAATGTAATGGCCGCAATTTAGCGCAATTGTACCGTCAGAACCGGCATGCAATTACGCCGTTTCGGCAGCGCGGGGAAAATCGCCAGTCCCGTGCGGGAACCTAACTTCTCTCCAAACCACCATGGACTGCCATCCTGAACATATCTCAACAGCCTTGGCGTCCACAAGTTCCGCTTCGATATGCGCTACGAAACTGCTGCTTAAAAATCTGATGGCCTTTTGATGGCTTTCGAGATCTCCGCATTGCAGCCTTCTCCGCCCCGCCGCAGCCTCTCTCCAGACGTGGCTAAAGACTTTAAACGACCTTACTGTGTACATCTCATACTTCAACATTGTGCTCCACCAAATGCATAATCGGACGACACGGGCTTTCATTTGGTGCATCTGCGTCCGCCCAAGGCCATAAGGCTCATCTTTACTGATTCACGCCGCTTTCCACTGTCCTCCGACGATGTAGAGCCTTTCTCCAACCAAGGGTTTTCGTGGAAAAGCTTCTTACCTGGCCCAAAAAGAAAAAAGGATTCCCTAAGACTTGTAAATTTCCTGCCTTGCTGTTTGACTTTTTACTTTGTTCAGCCTCATACTTCCTAAACAGAGTTACTCCATTATCTCCCGTCTTCCACTGTCAACTCTTATATCACCTCTCAAGTCGGCCAGTATCTCCTTCTGTCTTTTTTATCTATCACTTATTTATTTATTTTTTTTCAACGTCGAGCTCTATTGTCAATTTCGATCCTCTCCGCCTTTTCCTTTGTTTTACCTTCTGAATACTCCTTTTTTCTTTCAGACTCCTGGTTCACGTCTCCGATGCAACGATTGCTTCCCACGCTATCTGATTCTTTGCTGTGGGAAGCGAGCCCCTTGCCGCCCCCCGGATTATCTTTCTCGTATGCGGACGTCGTTCCTGCTCGTCGTGAATGGCGGTGAAAAGACCGAAAAGGAAATAACCACGTAAAACGGCAATGAGAGGGCCATGAGGTTTTCTGGGACCGCGAGCCATGGGGCTTGGAGGAGCTCACAGAGGCCTTGCAGTTACTGTCTACGTTAGGCGCGCCCTTCTCGAGGAACCTCCCGACAAAATCAGCTAGCGGTTGTGCCGCGCCTGCTGATAGACACCTATTATTTCCAACAGCGCGAAAGAGGTGCTTACCTTTTGGCGGTCTATGGGCGCGTCTTCCTCTGCCGCCTGGAATGCGCTTGCGAAGTAAGACGGACGGACGACTTGCATCCCGGGGAGCTCGAATACCGGAGGCAAGAGACCATGATCGCTGGCTTCACATTCAGGACGGAATCACCCGGCCAAGCCGAGAGCGCTTGATTTCTGAAAAGCAATACTCCGCAAAACTCCAGTTTCTGTAACGCAGTGCCAAAGTCAAAGTCAAACAAATTTGTTCCACCTCCGGTATCTTACCAGGCCCGGGAGAAAAATCACAGAACCTCAAGGTGGTATGTTAAGCGCAAACTTTTATGAGCCTTGTGGCATCGAAGTACCGAGCGTGATGCACTCGATGTCGCAACGCTCGTCGCGGTGGCCATCAGTCTTCCAAATTTTAGGAAAGCATGGGAATCTTCGACAAACACCGGCATATTTCTAAAAAGTCCCTCTCGATGCCTTCTATCCAAAACAAAAGCGGGGTATCATGTCAGGTCCGACAAAGAAAATACAAAACCAAAAGAAAAACAACCCGCAATATCCAAAACGCCTCCAATCCCCCCAAAAACCCCCTTACTCCGCATCCCAAGGCTCCTCCACCGGATCAATCCACGGAGACTCCACCGTCTCCAGAAAAGCCAGGTGATCCTTAAGAGCCTGCAGACTCTCCGCCGTACAAAAATACTCCATATCCCCCCCCACCGTCCTAAACTTCTCCATCTCCCACCTCTCCAGCCAATGCGTCCGCTTACAATCCACATAACACACCCTCGGCATCTTCCTCTCGCCACACAACCGCATCACCGGCAACCCATCATGGTTAGCCGTGTACCCATTATCGACGAGCACGAACCAGCGCCGATACGTCGCGGGACTCTCCGCCTCCGCCCACTTCTCCTCCGCCGTCTTGCCCTTCCACGTCGTCAGCGTGATGACGTGTGCGCGCGAACCGTCGTCGCTCGCTGACAGCACGATCCCCGGGTGTCCGCGCCAGCTGGTCTCGCCCGTTGGGTTCTTGACGTAGATCACGCGGCTGGGCACCAGGTCGTGTCGGCGTAGCTTCTTGGTTAGGACTGGTGGGGCGACGGGGGCGCTGCTGGGCAAGGGCTGCTGGGCGACGGCTGTGGGCGCGGGGACGGACGGGGTGGGAGTGGGAGTGGGAGCGGGAGCGGGAGTGGGAGCGGGAGCGGGGCGGACTGGTAGCTCGCGCCGCCAGGTGTCGAGCTGTCGGAGGGCGTTAGACCGGTCCTCTGTAGACTGTGAAGCGTCTGGCTGAGACGTGCGCGGCTCCGACGGGGGACGAGAAGGCGGGTCGGTAGCGGACTCGTCGGAGGAGGTGTCAGTGCGCCTCCAGGACTGGGCGGCGCGCCAGGGCTGTGAGTCTGAAGAGGATGGGGGGCCGGCGGCGGTCGTCCTCCAGTTGTCAGAAGCGCTGTGGTCGGAGCGCTGGCCTGCGAGAGCGTACTCCGTTATTAAGGCTTTAGGCAAGATATCGGTAAGTGACTGCAGTCGCTAGTTTGGGCATACCTTGGTCATCGCTGTCGGGCGCGCGGCGGTGAGGTGGGACGTACTTGTTGTTCGAGGCCATGGCTCATGAACAAAACAGATTGGCGTAGGTGGTGCTGCTGGTGGTGGCGGCGGTGGTGGTGTGGGCGTTAGGAGTTGGTTGTGGAGAGTAGTTCCCTGAGTTGCCGGCCGTCAAATAAGTCAAGATCGAGAGCGCGCGGGCTGGAGGAGCAGCTTCGAGGATCCACTGCCCGCCGAAAATACGGGCGGAAGTTGTTGGTGCCAGGAAGCACTTGAAAGTGCTATGCGAATAAACACCGCGAACGCCCATAGTGAACGGTCTTAGGCGGTAGTGACTGACCGATCATCCACGTGAGTCTGTCCGCTTCTGCCTGGAGGTGGGGGGCTCGGGCGTTCACCCGCGTGCATGGAGAGAAGAGCGGTTGCTCTGAGCACTCAGTGGAGGTCTAGTCACCTTGAAGGAGAAAGAGTATATACGAAAGAAGAGAAGGGATATGACGCAAGCTAACGAGTAAAAAATAGTCAGAGATCCACATTGTAAGATACCACGATCTGGCTCCAAACGGCTTTGTTATACGCTTGGTCAGCAGGTTCAATGGCTCTGTCTGGCTATATTCTCCTGGTGCACTGCAAAGACTTCCTTCTCTCTTCTCTTCCAGTCGCTGCACTTGGACTATTCTACCTCCAGTCCTGGAAAGCCCGTCAAGTTTGTCGGTGTCACCGCCAGAGTCTTGCCCCATCAAAGCCAGACACTGTATCTTTTCTTTCGTAAACTGGAGGAAGTGGACTGCTGGCTTGTTTGGTGTTCGTACTTGGCCAATCCTTCGGATGCGCTTGCTCAAAGACTCGCCTGATCCGTCCGCGTCCGAGCACAGCGCTGAAGCGGCGCCGAGCCTTTGCCGATGACAAGGAGCATGGCTTTCGTCAGAACATGACTTGCGAGACGCCAGTCCCTCCTACTCCAGGTCGTCTTGAAAGTGCCTGTCCAATTCAAGCCTGTTCGTCCAGCTTCTTGATCTGCTCAAAGATGGTGTTGCGAGAGCCCTTGCTGGCCTGCTGCTTCTTGCGGACCTCAGCGAGCTCTGGCGTCCTGCATTGACGTTTGATCCGGTGCGCTCACGGAAAGAGCGCCCAATAGTTCTTTCGTACTCTCAATACTCTGCAGAGTATTTACTGAGTGTGTAGGTGTGGGTGCGCTGAACCTGCGGTCGCGCCGACAATCACTCGGTGGAAAGTCGGAAGACACATTCGCTATAGAGGCTTTACAGAGCGACACGAACGCTGCCGGGCCATTCTGAAACTCTCCAGAGGTTGCATTGGTTGTAAAAGCAACAGGCGCGCGTCGAGCGTCGCGGAATTTGGCGATCGCGTCTATGCCGTGTGAGGAAGCAAAGCGAACGGGGCTAACCGAACATGGCAAAATCTCCATCCGCGACGACGGGGGAGAGAATGATGGATTGCCATCCTGTTGCAAAGACTCGAAGCAAAGAGCTGCGCACGACTGAAGGCGCGAAAACCAGGAATAAGAGCCAAAAGGAGACCCGGTGGTATTGCTGCCCGAGCGTTAAAGAAACGCCAAAACGCCATTGCCTTCCCCCCCTCCCGCATTGTCCTGTTGTCGCCGCTAGACAGAGTGGCTACTCTGTCGGAGATACCAGTCGACGAGGCTTTGTTGATCCTCCGGCTTCCAGGGCGAGTTGCGGGTGGCGAGCAAGGACAAGTGCGCCTTGAGCGCCCTGAACGAGTCCGCATTCAGATAAGCCTGGCAATATGTATCCAGCCAGAACCTCTGGATCTCGCTTTGGTCGGCAAGACGAACCGCTCTGCAGTCGACGTACGAATGCTTCTTCAGTGCTGAGGCGCCTTCCAGCCTCAGCACCGGCAAGCTGAGAGGATCGACGGCTGCTGTGTCTTTCCCAACGATGTAGGGGAAAGACCTCTGATACACCCGGCTACGCCACCGCGCACTGCGCTCCTGGCCGTCCATGGTCGTGACGATGACTAGTTCGATCTTGCCGCTGTGCTTGCCGAGGATGATCGCCGGGTGGTTGTGCCAGTCGTCCTCGTATGCCTGCTTCTTGACGTGCACAAGCTTTCCAGGTGTATACTCGTCAGGCTCCAGTGCCCTCGATATCCTCTGAGGTGATATAGGCCCATTCGTCTCTGTGGCATGAAGCGTCTGGCATCGCCGAAGCTGACCCTTCTCCTCGGCTGCTTGGCGCGCCTTGCGTGCTTCAATCCAAGAACCTGAGGTCACGGACATTGTTGAGGTCGCCGGGGCTGTAGGTTTCGCTGAGATGACAGAGGTCGTCAAGCTAGTGTGCAGACGGGCTGGCGCGGCAGCGGCAGCGGATGCTTGCCAGGACCTCCAATTGGCCCTTGTCTCCATTGGACCAAGGATGTTGCCACTGCCTATGGTCTTCCACGCTGGATCAAAGCGCGTCAATGCTGCAGTGGCCTTCAGAGGTGGGACCGATGGCTTCTCGCGCTTCCATGCCTTCGTCTTGCAGGGCGGTGGAGTAAGGTCGACGGACTTGTGCTGCTTGAGCACAAGCTGCTTCTTTACCGGGCTCTCCTGTTGCTGCCCAGGCACAGGACTCTTGCGCTGATGGTCGTTTTCTGTCTTCCAGCACAGAGCAGCTAAACCCGATGGCTTCATCGCGCCCTGGTGACCGCTCGGGTGCCGGGGCTTGACCTAAGGTGGACCGTCCGGCCGCGCGGATGATGCTGTCGGAATGGTCTCGTCAAGTACCGCTGGGCTGGCCGAGTGTAAGGACTGCGGCGAGCTTGGGCACAGGAAACAAGACCGGAGAAGTGGGCGCGGCCGCGCCACCCTTACACGCTGGAGTCGTGATCGCGACCCCAGCGGTCGCTCGTCCAGAAGAGGAACAGAGTCTGCGAAGCTCAGCGTACGCGGACCGCCGCGGGCAAGGCAGACACGAGGTTTTCCTGACTTACCGGCAGTGATGGATCAATCTGCTTCTGGTTCGTGAGGTACAGACGCGATATGCACAGGCGCTGTGCAGGGTGATGTATACAAATGCTGAGACCAGGCGTTGAGACGTTGCGAGGGCACAGTCGAGACACAATGACGATCGAGATGTTGGACGACGGATCTCGGTCGAGGTGGAGGTTAATGTTGAGGTGTTGCTAGAACCTCTGCAGGAAGTTTGTTGTAGGGGTTACGGGTGATTACCTTGACGTACGCAAAGACGCATCGGGGGGCTAGGGTAGGAGGTCGCGAACGCTGCCGCCGTCCACGCCCAGCCTCAAGCACCCGCGTATAGTGTAACCAGCGCCTCAAGTCAGGTACATGGTTTCATAGGTCTTTGTACAACAAATTGGAATATGGGATTTATACGAGACAACTTAGCGTCTGTCAGCCCGCCGGAGGTCTCGCATGTCTCGCCAGGAGGTCTAGACAAGCTTCCGAGGACTATCAACGAGGAGACAATGGGCCGTCCGAGTATCAAACAAAGAACGCTCACAAAGTAACAAAGGAGCACAAAAATCGGCTTCAAGTCCGCACCAAGAGATATGCTTCAAAGATTCTTCTCCCCGTCAACCAACAAGAGAAGGTTGGGCTCGTCTTAGCTTCGTCCATCATAGCTTCCAGCTCCGGACTACTAATCACCAGCACTACGCAGAAGTGCGAGCCGCTCGCTGGTGTCCCTCCTCTTGCCGGCCCAGCCGCTCTCGGGCAGACTGGCCGCATTCCTGCCCTTCGGTGTCATGAAGTCCGCAAGTCCACCAAGAAGAGACCGCCCGCCGCCATCGTCGCCGCAAGATTCTGACTGGCCGAAGCCCCGAAAACACAAGCCGCTCGACCGCAATCTGAGGAGTAGCCGCCCACGAAGCCCCGCAGACAACATGAGGCAGTCTGCATCATGCTTGCAGCATGGACAGATGCATCGCACGCACCTGCGGAGTGTATGCGTCGACTGCGATGGAGGAGATTCCGGCGTCCAGCAGCCACCTCATGTGCTGCAGGAGCTCCGCGAGCGACGACTCCTCAAGCTCCGCCCATTCGTCTCCAGGCACAGACCGGTAGTTCTCAAGGTCTTCCGGGCGTACCGAGTTGATGGTGCGGATATTGGCGTAGCCGGGCCATCTCATTGTCCGACCCCGAGCGAGCTTCAGCAGCGGCCGGAGGTCCGTCTGCTCCTGCTTGCCCCAGAACTTGATGCGCAGGTAGTACAGGTAGGTGTCGTCGGCGAATATGCGCTCGGGGTCGCCGCCACCCCGCAAGCTGGTTATGGTGACGACTAGGAGCCGTCCGGACGGCGTGCTGCCGAGGATGATGACTGGGTGGTTGCCGGGCTCCTCGTGCCCCCTGTGCCAGCAGATCTGGCCAGGCTTCAACGAGCTCTGCTGCGTGTCGGTCCCGGGCGCGCCGGCGAAGACGTGCTGGCGGCTGATGGCGGGCACCTGCGGTGCAGACTGTGAGCTGGCGGTACGCCACGGCGGAAGATCTTGGAGAAGCATCATTCTGTTCTACTGGAGGTGGACAGCAGCGCTCAATGTGACTTACTGGTCGACGACATGGTGCTTGCACTCGGCAGTGTGTGCCTGTTGGTATGATTGTGGGTGGTCGTCGCGGTGGCAAGGCTTGTGTTGGTGGTGAAGAGGGTGCGAGGAGGACGTCAACGAGGTTTATGCAGCCGCTCGTCACGTGAAGACACAGGATCTACGCCCGACTCGAACAAGGCAGGCACGCGACGGAGCTGAACATCAGGAGAGAAAAGACTGACAACTCATTGGTATAGCAGAGACGAACCACAAGCACACCTCTCGCCATCAAGCCAAGCCCTCGCCCTGTCATATCGGCGGTTACCAAGCCACAAGAGAAAGACAGACATATTGGCCGTTCAGAATTCCAACACAACAGATCACGTGCAACTCCGTGCTGGCTCACTTGCACACAGCAGGATAAAACCATGATATGTCTGTTCCAAACCAAGTGCGATGAGACAGAGCAGGAGGCAAGAGATATGAAAGAGACAGTTTCTGCGTTCTCCGCAGCAGTATGAAGGGTGTCAAGAAGGACGAGACCCACAGGCTCTGACGACTCCCATGAATGCTTTACTAGAAGAAGTTAATCTTCTAAGCACCGCCAAGATACCAGATCGAAGCTGTGTTCTGCAGAAGTAAGCATAGTGACAGGATAGCCTCAAAAGGTTTGCCCGACGATATCGTCACCTGCGTTAAGCGCCGTACCTCGCCCTTCAGATATTAATACACAACCCTGCATTGCAAAGAACACAGCCTGATCTCTCTCAGGCGCTCATGGATGACCTCGAGAGCCCTGATATCTAACTTGATACAGGACGACCTGGGCAGGTGCGTACAGCATCAAGCTAGCGAGGCAGATCAGATCGTCCAAGACGATCAGAGTAGCTAGACAATTCATCATCTTGGCTTCTTCATTGTCCTCCAGCACACGTCTCGAAGCTCGAAATAGGCCGCAAGCGGGCGCCGTATAAGTTAATGTAAGCTCTCTTTGACAGCAGCTTCCCGTCCTTCAAATGGAACACCGGTAATTCGCAGTTGGTGAGCGTTCTCTCGTTGTATATGAGCAAGTACTGAGATATGAGCTTCTCCTTGGCAAGTCTAATGGCCGTGGCCTTATTGCTGAAAGCTTGTCAGCGGGAGCACTCCAATCATCTCGTTCTGCCAGTCGATGGCTCGGACAAGAGCCTCTCCGTCTTCATTCCCTTCATACTATCGATGCTGTCAAGCTCAAGCTGTAGTCTAGCCTCCTTCCCTTGCAACGCGGAGTATGCGGCGTGTGTCCAGAGATCGAGTCCGGGAGGAAAGAGGTCTGATGGGCTACGCCCACGTTCGGGCCGGGAAGATTCCATGTGCGACGCCAGTCCCTCCGTCATGCTGCGCCTCTGGGCGCTGCCTCGATCTTATTAATCCTAGCCCAAGGAAGCACAGGAAGCGGACGGATTGGCGCTGGGGCGCTGAGAGACATCTCCAACGGGCTGGCGCTTTCCGCATTGGTGGCGTCGGCGCTGCAGTTGCTGGGGCAGGATCCGCGGGAAGGCGTCGAGCCGCTGAAGGGGAGCGGCAACGTGGGCAGAGCAGACTCTATGTCTGGGACCAAGTTGGATGGTGGTGCAAGGATCTGGAGGCGGGCGCACGGTACGTACGAGGTGGAGGTTGTGCGGCGCGGGTTTGCGCGGGCGGCGCCATGGCTTGCGGACTACTGTCGACTTTGAGAACCTTGCGTTTGGATGGAGTGTCGTCTCGGCGCTGGTATTTCTGGCGCCAGGATGCCAGCAAAAGGGCTGTCGCAACTGCTGTTTGGGCGAAGCGGTGCGAGAAGAACGCGGTGGGAGTGCTCGAGGCGGCTTACAAGACAACGCGCTACGAACCGCACCCTCCGACCAGGCTCGACTCGCACAACTTTGACAAGCAGAAAAACTTGAACAAAACGACATTGTTCAATGATAATGCTTCTGAGACAGACGTCGCTTCGAATGAAGGGGGATCTTAGTCGTTCCAAAAAAGCGGAAAAAACTATCAGCGAGAATGAAGACGAAATCCAGATGAAGTCAAGGTTACTCATTCATGTCTTTCAGTACCCTAGACCTAATTCCGTTTTGTAGACGGAGGAGCTTGCTCTGCTTAACGGAGGTAAAACCATCCAGAGAGATTTACTCAGCCAACATCCTCAACACCGCCCTCCTCATCATCGTCATGCGCTCCTCGGAAACACAAAGCCAGCACCGGCCTCCCCCTTTTCGTTGTCCTCGTTACTCTCTCGTTCTTCATCTCTATCTCCATCTTCCTCTTCCTCCTCCTCCTTCTCCTTCTCCTCCTTATTCTCCTCCTTTTTCTCCTCCTTTTTTCTCTTCCTCCTTCTCCTCCTCTTCCCGCCCACTATTACCACTTTACCCTACTTTACCTCTCGTACTATTAGCCTCCTCGCAACGTAGATTAACTAAAATACCATTACCTTCCCCCTACCAAAGGGCTTCTTCGAGCTCGTGGTCCATACCGAAACCCACTTAGGCGTTCGTGGCGTTTGCGTCTGCATCCTCGGCTACACAGGCCAAGGCGTCCCAGTCAATGGTGGTGGACGAGGAGCGTACGTAGCAGTTCGCGAAGCAACTAAACGGCGCCCAGCCTACTAACCGCCACGAAGAGCCTTGGCGTGTCCGGTCGGTAGAGAACGCCAGCCGGCTTGAGGGAGCGCTCAAGGTCGCGAAACGCCCGCTCGACCGTGTCCTGGGAGGTTGGTTAGCCTGACGCGGAACTCATCGCTCGGAAGGCTGGGCAGCCCGGTGAAGCCGGAGGTCCACGCGGCCGAGTCGCCTGCCGAACAGGCGTCGAGGAGGGGTTTTCCGCGCTGCATTATCGATGTTGGGGTTTTAGGGCTTTGTTGGTAGGTGTGAAAAGCGCGCGTTGTTGCACGAGCGCCAAGAAGGTTTATTTTCCCCCGGGGGTAAACAAATACCTGGTTCGTGCTTAACCCGCCGCCGCCGCTACCGCCAGGCTTTACACTTTACAGTGAATGAATCAGTGAGAGATCACTACTGATTTGGGACCGATATTCGCAATCACATAAGATACGAGAACCTGTTTAGAAACGGGATGTAACAGTGATATTTAAGGGACTTCTCCTAGCACCAGAAACCATGTAACCAGAATAGAAAGCCAACATTTTCTCTGGATTTTCCGAAGGCCTCTTCAAAAAACTGTGAAAGATTCTCGAATGGAATAAAACAAGTAGAAAGAAGAACCCAAAACCGAAGATGCTCATCTCTCCTCCGCGTGTTTCAATGCTTCCAACCGCCTCACCATTACGGACTGTCCAAGAACTGCAAGAATCAGGGGAAAACGCCCATAAAGAAGGGATAATTCAAACGCCAAAAATTCAAGTATTCCTCTATCATGTGCCAATGCCGTCTTTGTTCTCTTTGCTTTTTTTTTCTGTTTTTGGTTTGAAGCGACTTGTCGCATTAAGTAGTTTTATCCTCCAGATCCTCCTCTTTCTCCTCCGGCTTTAGAGGCTTGGGCCTTGATCTGAGATTCGCGTGGTAATCCTCAAGGATCTTCATCTCCTCATCGGGAAGCCAAAGCCGCGTGAACGTCTTGTTCAGAGAAAGCCTCGAAATCTGATTGATGTGGAGTGTCTTGCAAAAATCGAAGTCCACATAGCTCCGCTTCATCAAACGGCCACCCTGGAGGTGCAGTACTGGCGTTTCCAGATGACCCTCCGTCTCGCCGTCAGCGATGAGAAGGTAGTGCCGCATTCGGTAGTCCTTGATGGCCTCCTTTGTGTAATGACCATACTTCTCCTCGATACCGCGAGTCTTGAAACTGGTCAGCTTCACGACATCGACCATCCCAGAGGCTCGATCAACACTACGGACGATCGCCGGGTGCTCCGACCACCGCTCCGGGCTTTTGTTGATGAAGACCACGAGGCCCGGGTGAAGCTCCTCGACGGAGAGCTGGAAGGTTAGCCGCCCTTGTCGTCCACGGTTCTCGCCGAAGGAGGAGCTGTACTGCCGCTTGTGGAAGTTTGGCTTCCAAGGTCCTACATGGTGCGGATGTGGAGCAACCGGCGTCTGGTACCCGAAAGGCTGCGGCTGCATCTGAGCAGGCATCGAGCTGGCGCTTGCAGCACTTCCTCCACTGCCACCGATCGAGATCCCTTCCAACAGGTGGCTGAGCTCTGGCATAGCCTTGCCCTGTTGGAAGCTAGCTCCCTGCCCAGAAGGTTGTCCGATTGGCTGCAATCCAGGCCTCTGTAGACCAGGCCCAAACTGCGAAGGCATCATGTGGTCGCTGGCACCCATTCCTGTCGGTAGTGAGCCGAACCATTCAGGACCCATGTTCGGGGGCTGATGTGATCCAGCCGACTGAGGAGGACCGTACGGGATTGGATACGCCGGGTAGCTCTGTTGTCCATTCTCTTGAAGCATGGGAAAGTGTTGTAAGCCCCAGGTGGCTCTAGACCGCTCCCAGACTGGCGGATTTCCAGGATGATGGTGGGACGAGGCGCGCTGATGATGGATTCCCGGTGGCGGCGTTGTTTTTTGGGACCACGGAGGGAACGGAAGCGAGGAAGAAGCCATCTGGGTCAAGACATGCGACTGAGAGTGTCCACGGTGCTGACGGCTCGGCCGGCGATCTGCTGTCTCGTGTGGAGCAGGAGGCAGTCTTGGATCAGCGAACTGTTCATGTTGTGCCAAGTTGGTATTGGGAGGCCCAGCTGACTGTGTCCATGAATGTCCTGACTGCCAGATGCTGCTCGGCAGTGAGCGGCCGTCTTGAAAGCTCCCTGGCCGGATGTATGCTTGTTCGGGGTCGTAATTGTGAAAGCCCGCTTGCTGACTCTGCGAGAAGCCGTTACCGTACGCCCGGTTGAAACCGTCTTGCACAAAGCCGCCAGACTGCGCACTCCAGCCTTCAATGCTGTGCTGATGAGCTGGAACCGGCGCTCTTCGAGCGTTCGCGGAGTGCATCCTCGACCTACCGCACGGGCCCCCACGCGGCAGTGCCTGGGAGAAGGAGGCCCCTTGCTGCCTATCCGCACTCTCGCGAGGGTTCGGTACGTTAATTGTGGTGTCGGGCGCAATAGTTGAAGGTGCGTCCCTGTGAGCTTCTACTCAATTGCAACAAAGCGTTATCCAAGACTACTGGGATACTCACCGGGGTTACGGCGCGTGGGAGAGCTTTCTGAGGATCTAGAGGCCATGGTCTGCTGGATGTTGATAGAGGAGTGCGTCGGGGTAGAAGGTTGCCGATCTGGCTGGGTCGATGTATATTAGAAGCGGGTCGAGAGTGGAACGTGAGTCTGGGAAGAAAAGGTGGGGGGCGGGGGTTTTGGATGCGAAAAAGACATAACGCGCAGCAACACAGACCACCCAATCACCTGAGGTGCGTCCAACTACCTTATTCCGAGCAGGCGCCGGGTGTTTCGTTGTGCTGAAAGTGAATGTTCTCCTGGAAGACGTCATTGGTGTTAAGCCTGGCCACTCCACAAGGGAGAGGGTGTGTGTGTGAGAACACCGAAGTCTGCACAGGGTGTCAATGTAGTAACGAAGGAATGATCACAGATGAAGCGTATCAAAGTGCTTATAGGCGCAACACTCTCTGCTGAGGTTCTCCATACAACGATTAAACGTCAAAATAAGACAGAACTTTGAAGCAACAACCCAATCCTCCCTCTGAGATTAGCAGGCCCTAAAAAAATGAGGAAGAAGCACGAAAAACTGTCTAAGATCTCCCGAATACTTTAGAAATTCGAGGCGTTTGTGTGAAGAGAGGGGATTAAGGTATTAATTTATGGCGTCTACTCGACGCCTGCAGACGTTTTGAGAGATTACAAAGACAAGATTCACAGCAGGTAGATCCAAAAGAGTTTTCTATGCAGTACAGACCCTACAGCCTATGGGTATCAAGAGCGCACCAGGGATGCACGAGTAGTAAGGCCAAATGCCTTCCGCCAAAGGCCTTCCGCCAAAGGCCTTCCGCCAAAGAGTAAAGAAAATTGAGAGAAAAGCAAAGAAGAAGAGAGCCAGCCAGCATGTTATTCCGGCTGAGATGCGGGCCCCATGCGTGAGGTCCAGTTCTGTTCCTGATATCGAAGCGACGAAGAATTCCGGGTCCGGGATATCATCCATAAGAGCCTTTTTCTTTCCGCCGTGAAGCCGTCTTGTCGAAACCAGGTCTGTGAGAGCGCCGAGATGGTATACAGAAATACAAAAGTCTGAGCCGTTTCCGTGAGAGGGGTCCGTCAAGAAGAGATCCGTCCGTCAAGAAGGAATCCGTTGAGAAGGAACCAATAGAGAAAACCGTCGAGAAGAAGTCCATCGAAGAGAAAACCAACAGAAAACCGTCGAGAAGAAGACCACCGAAGAGAAACCAACAGAGAAAACCGTCGAGAAGAAGTCCACCGAAGAGAAACCAACAGAGAAAACCGTCGAGAAGAAGTCCATCGAAGAGAAAACCAACAGCCACAAGATCCTCAAGGCTCTCAACCCACCTAAAAGTGAT
Source organism: Neofusicoccum sp. Z2 (assembly GCA_037356115.1). NCBI lineage: Eukaryota > Fungi > Ascomycota > Dothideomycetes > Botryosphaeriales > Botryosphaeriaceae > Neofusicoccum > Neofusicoccum sp. Z2. Next base: position 389,368 of record JBAWJY010000022.1, read on the forward strand.
CATACGGCCAAATGTTCCGCATAAACTCCGCCCTCTTCCTCTCCACCATCTCAATCGTCCTCTCCGGCTCCACCAGCTTGAGTTCGCACATATTCCATCCAGGCATAAACTTCTCCATATCCTTGCGGTGCACCCACCTCACCCAATACAAATCCAGATAGCTCTGATTGGGAAGCTTCTTGCCGCCCTCCATCCGCAGCACCGGCATGCCGTCGTGCGTCTCCGCGTCCCCGTGCGCGATCAGCAAGTACCGCCGGCGGTACGCGCGGGCCTTCTCGGGGTTCTTGACCTTCTCGCCCCACTTCTTGAAGATGGTCTGGCCGTCCCAGCTGGTGATGCACATGACGGGCATGAGGCCGGCGTCGTTGGGCGGGCCGACGATCACGCCCGGGTGCGCCGAGTAGTCGGCTTCGTTGCGCCGCTTGAGGTAGACGACGCAGCCCGGGGCGGTCTCCGCTGGAGCGAGCTTCTTGGAAGGGCGGGGCGTGTAGCGCTTGGCAGGCGGGGCGGCGTGGTTGTCGTGGTGGTTGCCGGTGGTCCTGCGGCGTTTCCTGCTGGTTTTGTGGGTGCTATTGGTAGTCCAACTGGGCTTGTTGGGGAGGCTCGGGACTGTGGTGGGCAAGCCTTCGGTGATGGGAAGGTCGGCGTTGGAGTTGTCGAGGATTGTACGTGAGGGGTGCGCGGCGTGGGTGGCTTGCGGCGGAGCGACGAATGAAGTAGCAGCATAGGAAGTTGCACTGTAAGACATAGCGCTAGAAGAGACAGCTCCGTTGTTGATGGGAGGCCCATAGCTAAGAGTGCCGTAGGGAGGAGTGCCGTAAGGAGGAGTGCCGTAAGGAGGGGTGCCGTAAGGAGGGGTGCTGTAAGAAGGAGTGTCATAGGACAAAGAGGAGGACAATTGATGGAACGTCTCCGAAGCGATCTGTTGGGGGGTATTCATCAGTGTAGCATTGCTGTTCGGAGCGTCCTCGCGCTTGTCCACCTTCTTGGGCAAAACGTGCCTCTGTGGAACATACTTAGATGGGGTAGGGTGCGAGTAGATACGCTTATGGACGTCTGGTGGGCCGTGGGAGCTGACAAGCTCGTGGCGGCCAGTGGGGGTCGAGGAAGACGAGTCGTCTTCGCGGGTCCTCTTGCCGATAACATTGATAGAAGGGTAGAGCTTCTTCGTTTTGTTGCCATTCCTAGAGTGCGGGACGTTGCTTGGGTGATACTGGTCGGCCTTATACTCTGGCTTGGGCAAAGAAGTCTTGGGCGTCTCGGCGTCAGAGCGATTGACGTGCGGAAGCTTGCGCGGGAGTTCCGAGACAGGGTAAACGTGGGACGAGTTCACATTGGACGGAATGGCCGCTGGAGAGCGCTGAATCTGGCTAGGCGACAATAGCGTGAGCGGGATCCTCTCACTGGTGGGAGTTGTGACAGTTTTGATAGGGTGGGGCGCGGCAGGCTTGTTGATCGGAGGCTCAGAAATCTGAGGAACATGGGCGGAAGGCGGGACAACTGGCTTCGTAGATCCATCGGGAGTCAAGATCTGGTTGGGATCCTGCGATGCGGTTAGCAATACCGTGGCGATTAAGAAGTGATGATGTACACCACGTAAATATCTTATGGGTTGTTGGGAGGTCCTGGGCCGAAAGACAGCACGTTCTTGCAAACTCTAAGAAATCAGTAAAGAGTGGCTTACCTTATTGGCTAGCAAGATCTTGATAGACTGGCCCGTGGTGGCGTCGGCGACGGGGAGAGCGGGTTGGCTCACGGGCTTCGGCGCAGGTACAGGTGCCACGGGCATGCCTGTGAAGGTTAACAGCTATTGTTGCAGTAGATCCGTAGAGTTTGACAAACTGGTTCTCTTGTCGGCGCGGTTGGGGCCCGTCGGCGGCGGCGGCGGCGGCGGGGGTGGCGCTGGTGGAGGCCAGGTAAAGCCAAAGTACGGCACACTCATGGCGAAGAGGATCTCAAAGATCGAGGCGCAGCGAGGAGGAAGAAAGGAATGGATAGAGGCCTTTGGCTAAAGCAGAGGGCCAAGGGAGCGATGGGAGCGTCTTCAGGCTGAACGAAAGTTGGTTGGAGCGGGAGTGGTCGGCGGAGGCGGGGGGCAGAGATTCTTATGAAGACGCGTCGGGGTCTTTGGGCGCGTCGGGTGCAAACGCGAGAGAAGACGCGATTGCTGCCTGCAGGCTCGAGGGTCGGCGGGCGAGGGTGATTTTGCTGCTGCGTCGCGCGCCGAAAGCTTCATCACCCACCCAACGCGGCAACGATCGGCGCATTGCCCATGGCAACGACGGAAGAATACGCCGCTTGGCGGGCGCAGACTGGCGGTGGGCGCAGTGTCTTGCCACGAGGCGCCCGCAGCGCTGCCCCCCGCAGTGTCGGCGCTGGTGTTGGCCCCACGGGGTGCCGCCTTTGGCAGGCTCGCGCAGCTGCCGTACCCGCCAACGCGACGCGTCGCCGTGACGTAACCTGTAGAGGTATCCTGATAACGCGTTAGCCATCAGCCTCTCCTCCCGGCAATCTTCTCAGCGGAGCCTTCACTCACGTTACAAGAACCGCACCTGCTCTCCCATCTTTCACTTCGCCCACGGCACCACGCTTCGACGTCTTCCTCACTTCTTCCGATACCCCCGAGAAGCGGGTTCGACTTCCTGAAGAGCGCTCGGGCATCAGCTGAAGTACCTGAACCTTCGGAGACGCCCGCACTTACCATCTATAAGAGTGCGAGCGCATTCCGTCGGCTTTGGGCCTTCCAAAAGAGTCTCTTAGTTTCATCAACACCCCCTTAGTGTGCACAGAGATAAGCGCATGAGATCAGTGAAGTAATTCAGCTCGATTTGGTTTTGCCCATCACAGCCCAGCCGGGCTCCGGGCTACTAATCACCAGCACTGATCGCAGAAGTACGAGCTGTTCGCTGGTGTCCCTCCGCTAGTGCCCGCATGGCGTTCAACTTATATGCCCAGAACAAAAGGAGAGAAAGTACATGAAGAAGCGCGCAACAAACAACAAAGAACAAAACAAACACTTTTCAGGACAGGCACAATACCCTGTAACGCTTCCAACTTCAGGCAAACACAACAGATAGAAGGAGAGGCGGATGTCGACACCGTTTCGGGGAGAAAAACACTTCTTTGGCGGAGGCAGACCTCGTGGTGAAGAACTTGAGGATCAAAATATCGTGCTCTGACGTCGTATCGGGATCCCTGAAAGGAGGAGTTGCCTTGGCTGCGGAGGTACGGCAGGAGTGCGTGTACTTCGGTGAGCGCGTATACTCGGGTATCGGTTGCTTGATGCCAGGGGACCAGGAGAGGCTGGTTGACGAAGTGTATGGGCGGGCTGAAGCGCCCTTGAGGATCGAAGAGAAAGAGCTCGGATGCCTTCGGCCTGCAGTCGTCTTCAGGGCGGTCGGTAATGCCCGAAGAGATGAATGCAGCATGACTGGGCCGACGGACGAAAAAAGAGTGGCCTGGCGCCAGGATCGTATCAGGGAGCAGAGAAGATTTCTGAGCTCGTGAAGGAGGAAGAAACCCGATCGAAAAAGGCTGCGCAAGCGGACACGACACGAAAATTGAAGGAGTTCAAACGAAGCGCAAATGGCTCGAATGAGATGGAAGGAAGGGCCGAAGTGGTTCGAGAGCAAGCCTGCAAAGGCAAAACTCATCGAGGAAGGTGCCACGACGACAGAGCGCGTAGAGTTGGGAGATTCTCAAGGCTCGAGGAAGAGTGCCGGTCCAACCGAAGGGATGTTGGGATCCAGCGTCCACCGTGCTGCAAGCAGGAAGAATGCGGTTCGACCGAAGAGATATCGGGATCCAGTAACAACCGTGCTGTGAACAGCGAATGAAGTCCGATGAAGCGCGTTGGCAATACTCACAACGTGGGTCCCACAAAGGTAGCCCTATGCCGTTGCGGCAAGCCGGTTGCTCAAGGACATGAGTGGTGGAAGGATGACAGTTGGCTACGCGGGTGTGTCGGGCCCGTGCCAGAACGCCTCTCGGATGAGGTCGTTCCCTGTCTGAAGGATCTCCTGGCTGTGTCAGGGCCTAGCGAGATCATGATGCGCACTCAGAAACCGGCGTCGGAGATGGGCGGTCATGAAGGGACGATTCACCAGAGTTGCGGATCCACGAAGAACCGCATCTGCTGGAAGACGTAGTCCATCGCTTTGTCGCTCAGGACCATCTCGGTCATCTTCCCGTTCGTATACGGGGAGAGACTGTCCACTTCAATCAGATACGCACCATGCTCAAGGCTGACGTACGATCTCTTGCGGCAACGGGTCTTCTTCGTAAGAAGGAGGATCTCCGTGCCATCGTGCGGCTTCTCTCCGCCATGCTCAAGCATGAGAAGTTGCTGCAACTTTCTCTGCCGCTTGGCGCGGTCTCTGATTCCGCTCCACTTCTTCTCCGCGCGTACTCCACCGTACGAGGTGATGGGGAGGATCTTGACAAGTCCCCGCTCGTCTGGACTCCCCAAGATCAGCACTGGGTGCTTCTCGAACCCGTTGACTCTCTCCTGCGACGTTAGCCGCTGGCGGATGATCGACTCGGGTGCAATCATCCCCTGGTCGAGCCAGGCAAGCCTTCCGGAGAAGGCCCATGGTGCTGTCGTCGGTGCAGGAGACGGGGTGGGGGCAGGAGTGTGGAGAGGCGCATTGGGAAGGGGGGAGAATTGGGGATTGAAGGAAGGAGCTTCCGGAGAAAGCGAGCTTTCTTTGAGCACGGAGGCCCAGGAAAGCTGCGAGAGAACTTCAACGGACATCGTGAAGAATTGATGTGATAAGTGTGAGCTCTTCTCAAAGATGGAGAGATGTTACGCCTCAGAGATCAAGTATGCAGTAAGCGGTCTTGATCAGAGATGCGTGGTCGGGTAGAGGGAAAGGCGAGTACGCCAGACGAGAGGAATTATATACTCAGACTGCACATTCCGCTACCAGTCTTTCTTGTACCGTCAGAGAGCTTCCACATGAGCTACATTGTCCGGTCCCAGCGCTGGGATTTGCAGAGACCTCGAACAATGCCAATGACCGTGGTAACCCATCGTGAGAAATTTTGTTCGGAACTCGTAAAAGCCAGTATACCCATGGACACGTAGAGGGGAACCAAGAAGATAGGGAGCCTCGAACGCTCGAACAAGATCAGAATTGGGGTGAGGGTGGGGGTTCCGAGGTTTGAAGCAAGACTCACTTTCGGCACTTGTGCCGAGCAGCGGTACGGGCCGCAGCCATGGGGCTCCACATTCGTCCAGTTGCGTCATGGAGTTTTCAATATTCTGGCGAAACGACAAATCTCATAAAGAATAAAACGCCGCGCGGCATCAGCTGGGTATCAGAAGGCACCGGGAATGCTTCAGAAGCACAGAAAAGGATTCAATAGACATTGCTGACAGTCTTCGAAGCGTAAGACTCGAAGAAAAACTCCAGGGGCGACCTTTCTTGCAGTGGAACATCCGAAGCAACCGAAGGATATACCCGACGCTCGTTCTTGTCGCGAGCCACGGATAAGTGGTTGTACAGCAAGAACGGCGCTCTCTTCTAGATTCTCCAACCTTCCAATTGAGTCAATGGAATGCTGTGGTCCGTGAAACACTCATTCGGAGCCGACTAGTGTTTTCCTTCGCTTGGTTACTTTCGGTGAGACTCGGCGAGATGCGCATCGATTTTCTGTGGTTCTATAGCAAATGGGCTTCTCAACGCCAATGACTCCCGCGAGTTGGACAGCCCGGAAGGACAAATGAGACTTGAAATCTCTCGCAAACGCGGTGGTATCTGGAGGCCATTCAAGCATCGTAGAAAGGTCGGTTTCGAGGAAAGAAACGGGAGAGACATTGTAGGTAGTAAGCCGGAGAGGGGTGGGCTATGAGACGATGAGGGTCTCAGACTTCTGCAGGTCAGCTTAGCGAGCAAGCGGTGTATAATACTTGAAAATATTCAGGAGTGGCGTTGCTTTCCAACTGAAGAGCATTAAAGGGCATTGTTTGCAACTTCCTTCCATTGGTGGTACCGCATAAGAGAAGCAGGCGCGTCTTATCTATACTCTACTCTTGTCGAAACTCCAATCTGGACTTTTAGTTCTGCCTGACTCTCCAGGAAAACCATTACAGTAATGAAGGACGGTCGCGCTTCCAAGTAAGCAAGTTTCGGGGGCCGATTGGGAGACGTCATGAAGGTCAATGGTGCCACCGGCCGCTAGTTGCGCAGACGGCCGGTTCTGATGCAAAACGTTCGGGCACTGAACCACGGTACAACGTTGCCATCAGTCCCTGGATCAAACGAAGCCGCAAAATGGAGACTTCTGACCGCACCAAAGCACTCCGCACGATTGATGGTAAATCTTGCTTCATGTTGACGTTCTCGAAGACTCTGGGTCCTAGCACCGCACTAGCGTGCAATTGGCGGTTAAGATTTCCTTGGTTGGTCAATAGCACGGGTGGAATGGGAGGGTCAAGTGAGCTGGGGAAGGGCGAACACAGCTCCATGGCGTTTTCGGACACGAATCGCCCCTCGAAGTCGTCTTAATTACCATATTTGTTTTATCAGATTGGTGGTAATCATAAATCAGATGAAATGGCCTATCTGTCTTGCGATGAGTTTTTCATTGAGTCGTTGATGAGGACCGCTCACTGCTGGATCAGGCAATTTGCAGCTGACAAAACACTTCCGGCCAATGCGCAAAAGAGATAGATACTAATGAAAGAATATCAACAGTGCCATTGCTCAGTATCTCTATGTACCTTGTCAGAGCCCTAATCGCGTGGCTGTGGATTGTCTCGTCAGAACAATGCGCTTCACATCTCCTACGACTAGGCGACAGAGACTGCAGTCGAAATGTTTACCAACACCATTCTCCACTGTCCAATAGTACTTCAATAATTGCTGTCTAGGTTTTCGAGGCGTTTTCTTCTCTACTCAGGTGAAACTGATATGCCAACTCTGACCAGTTGAAACTGATATGCCATTCATTGGAGGTTGCGGTATGGTTAGTGCGGACAAAACTGAGACGACCGTATATACGTCGGCGCTTCCAACAGTGCAGACCAGCATCTGTATCAACCATCTTCGAGCTCAGGCACAGCAGCCGTTGTCAGATAGCGCTACCTGCTCATTGGTTTCCACCAGTCCGGCTCGACACGGAACGGATTGTACGACGTACGGGCCGCTCCATATATCAGAGATATTGTCCAGTGCCCTCCAGCATCTACGACGGATCACTCTTCTGTCCTCCATTCTCAAGTCTCAAAGAACTTCTCATATCTTGCTTCTTTTTAAGACTCCCTTAAAATACTTGGAGACCACTCCCACAAAACATATCCCCTCTTTCCGAAATGACAACCCCCGGAAGCTCCCGCTCAACCAAAGTCCCTTGCACGGGCGCCCTTTCCCCCCGCAACGGATGCGCTGCTTCCTTCCTACCTCCTCTTCCTCCTCCTCCTCCTCCTCCTTCATCCTGCCCATCCACTCTCTCGCGTGTGTTTCCGTCTTCTCGCCCAGACCCGAGATCTTTCCTGTCATGGCGAGCCCCCGCAAAGACAGACGAAAACACGACAAGGAGTGACTCAGGCTTCCACTCATGTCGTCCCAAGGGTCAAAAGACGCCGTCACCAAAGGCCGCCGCCGCCGCAGCCTCGTCCAAAACGCCAGACCCCATCAAACTGACGGCCGAAACGGCGATCGAAGGCCGCATCGTCTGGTTGCCAAAGCTCCAGAAGGAATCCACGATCTGGAAAGACGCCGCCGAAGGGGCTGGCTGCCATCCCGCCGTCATCATGAAGGTGGTGAAGAAGCTGGACGATTCAAACAACATCGTGGAAATTCTTCCCATAACCTCCTGGGACGGGTTGACCAGGGAGGAGAAATGGAGTAAGGGAGGGGGGGTCCAGTACCGCAAGTACTACCTTCTGATTGAGCACCACGATGCTGAGACGGCGAAGCAGGGTGGTGACGGTGGGGAGACGGCGCTGAAAGTCAAGGGGGGTAGGCTGTTGCGGAAGAGGAGCTACGTCAGCTTGCGGCATGACGCCTACAGGGTCGAGGTGGACAATCTGGAGAAGTATACCAATCGTGGGGATGGGGAGTACTTTCTTGAGGAGGACAGTTTTAAGCGACTGAAAGTTGCGTACAGAAATGGAGTGATGAGCAGGCTGGGGAGCATCACATGCTAGATTGGGAAGTAGTTGTGACTGTTTTGAGGGCGTTAAGGTTACATGTATTTACCGTGTGAGCTACGTGAGCTACAGATCTTGCATTTGTACATGAAGGAGCTTGGATGGATTATATGGCAAATATTCTAGCTTTCAACCATAGGGTTGAGACTTTTTATGATGTAAATACATTTGTACTCCATATCAGAATCTCAGGGCAAGTCCTCCCCGCGCAGTCGCGAACGCCGACCGCACACCACCCCTTCACCTCTCCCCCTCCCCCTCCCCACTCTGCCTCTCCCTCCTCCTCTCATCCAATCCCTCCACCCCCTTCCCCCAAGCCCCAGCCCTCTTCCCCCACCTCATCGTCCCCCAAACATGCGTCCAACTAATTTTCGGCGGCGGCCCCGGAAAAGTCCTGAACGGACTAGTCCCCCCATGTCTAAACAGCACCTCATCTGTCTTCTCATCCACCTCCCTCGCCGCCCCCATCAACACATCACTCCCACCAGCACCAGCAGCCGCCGCCTCAGCGGCCTCCCTCTCTGCAACCGGCACCTCCCACCTCCGCACCTCCTTCGCGACCGGGCGCCACCACCCCTCCTCCTCGCGAGCCCACCACTTACTCCCACACATCTCCCACAGCCGGCTGCGGGCGCGCTTGTACGCGAAGCGCTCGTCTTCGCCTGTGAAGACTCCCGCTTGGCCGAAGTCCGGGGCGCCGTTGAAGGCGGCTCCGCGCTGTTGCTGTTGCCGCTGCTGCATGACGGCGTAATCGCGGTCTTCGCCGAAGGATCCGGTCGAAGTGCCGCGGCGCACGCGGTTGGGCGGGTCGTCTTCGAGGGCGTCGGCGGCGAGGATGCCGCGGAGGCGGGCGTGGGTGTAGTCGATGGCGTTCGGGGACGAGGGGTCGTAGCTGGAGATGTTGGGGCGGAAGGGGGCGGTGGCGTCTTGGTAGAGTTCGGAGAAGGTCTCGGAGTGGAGGGCGTCTTGGTCAGCTTCTTCTTGCTGGCCAGGCTGTGTTGTCGAAAAGCTAGATGCCGTGGTGGCTTTCCGGGATTGTGGAAAGAATATGTCGTCGGGGCCTGCGGCGGCGGTGATGAGCAGCTTGCAGCGCGCTTCGTAGAGGGCGTCGAGGAGGGTGATGAAGCGCCTGGCTTCGTTCTTTTGGAGAAGGGTCAGGACGGGTACGTCAGTTAGGATGACAGTGTGAAATGTCGAGGCGAGGGTGATGTAGTCAGCTGGCCCCAGCTGGCTGGCACAGAGCTCGGAGAATGTCCAGGACGTGACTCCGTTGCAATGCTGCGGAACGTGTACCTGCCGGCCGTACACGTGCATTGTACCCGGAGACCAGAATATGTTAAAAGTTGAGCCGGCGGCACGCAGCTCGGCGTCTTTGAGGTTTCGGAGCCACTCTTCGTGTGCGGAAGTTGGCCCTTCAGTGGAGGGCTTAACGAAGTAATGCTTCGGCAGGGACGCCATGTTCGGGATGTTTTCTGCAGTCTGGGATCTGGCAGAAGTAGTCGCGGCTTGGATGCCTTCGAGACTTGTCGATGTTTGAAGAGCACTTTCCGCATCACGTTCAACAGCAGCGTCTTTCGATGCTGCCTCAGACTCGCTCCTCCTGTAATCCTTGCCGCCCTCCATCTCCCAGACGTCACACCTGGCTTTGAGGACTTCCAGAAAAGGGGCAAAATCGCCACGGCCAGCGAACATGTTCTCGCTCCTTCCTCTCATTCCTAAGCTCCACCTGAGCGAGTCCATCCTTGTTGGCGGCGGCGTAAACTCCATGCCGGCCGCTTTTGCCAGCTCCTCTGGCATGCGATTACTTGTGGCAATCAGCACGCCTCCTAGATGGAAAAAGCCCGTCATCAAATTCGACATGATTTTGGACGCGGCACGGTCCGGGAGTTGAAACTCATCGAGGAAGAGAATGGGAGAGGTCTCGATCATGTCACGTGCGAGGACGAGGAGAGAATGCTCTTCGTCGAAGGCGCTGGCTGTGACGGCGTTATTGCGCGACCGCCTCAGGGCCTCGAGCTTGGCAAGGGTCTCAAGCATGAAAGTGTTGAAATGCCAGCGACGCTTCTTACGGGTGGGCAAGCAGTCGGCGAAAAGATCAATCAGCATGCTCTTGCCGGTGCCGACCTCGCCGTGCAGCATCAGGCCCTTGGGCGAGTCGAGACGCATGGCTTGCTCATGGCTGCTCAGCACGCGCGTCAGGGCAAGGCTGTCGCGCTTCTCCTTCTGGGCGAGCAGAGACGACCACCACGGGCTGCGGGGACGGGGGCTGCTCTCGCGGCCGAGGGAGGTCGTGGGGCAGTCATTGGCGGCAATTGCGCGGCTGATTTGGTGCAGACGGTGGCTGTATTCGGCGGTGGGCTCGTAGTCCTTCAGGCGCTCGTACAGCTTCTGGAGGTGGATTGCTGGGATGGTGAGCGTGGATGTCGCGGGCACGGCGACGGGGGCGAGCTATGACGTACCGAGGCGATGCTGGGCAGGGTCGGGCTGGATGCGGTGGGTGGCCAGCAGCGCGCGGTACTTCACGAGCGGGTTGGTGATGGCGACCCCGGTCGAGTAGCTGCGGACCAACATGGAGCCTGGATGCAGCGGGACATGCACGACTTATGCGCAGGACGCGCGGTGCCGACGTCGGCGGCGATGGTGGCCGCGCAGGAGACGTGCGTGCCGGGCCTCTGCCGCCCGCCGGACGCCGCTGCGTACGGCGCGCTGAACGGGCCATGCGCGCAGAGCCGCTGCGCGTCAGTCGCGTCGCACTCCGCCGCGCCCGCTTTCTTGTGCTCTGCAGAAGCGCCGGGCTCGCAAGCTCCCGCGCGCTGGCAGCCTCAGGCGGCCGCCCACGTGCACGGCAGCCCCGCCCCAGCCGAACACCAAGCTTCTCGTGTCCGACCGTCGCGCAAAAGCCAAATCGCCTGCAGACGTCCGAAGTTGCCGGCCCCCCTCTGCAAACGCCGCCCTTACCCCTTCCGCCCTGTTGCAGCCCGCCGGTAAACGTCGAGCGCCTCTCCCGGGATGCTCCGTACGGCAGTTCCCATCGTCTGCCGCCGCCGCCCGCTTTCCCGCCGTGAAGCCTAAACCTCGTGCCTGCTGTCCGCATGGAGTTTCGGAGCTCCTGAATGGAGAACTGGGAGTTGGTAGACGTTCGAGGTGGAGAGCTGCCCTGCCTGAATGCTGCTCACATTGCCGCTTTCGACGTCTTGCATGACTTTCTGTTGCTGGGCGTTCCTGTCCTGTCGTCGATCGTTCGACTGGCCTCGACTCCCGTTCGGGTGATCCCATCTAAGACACTGACTCTCCTCTCCAGCCGCAAGCGAGCGAGCGGCTATCCTTTTCCGCTTCCTGCCTCTCGAGCTCGCTTCTAGCCGTAAATCGGTCCTGCTCGGTGTCGATGTTTCTACTGTGCGTTCTTGATTACGAGACTGCACCCGATCTCTTTGTCACGCCAGTGTCTTCCTGGGTCACCTTCTGAGCACTGCTTTCCCAGCTTCTTTCGCCGAGTTGCTCACTGTACTGGACCTTTACTTCTCGGCAGTGTCTACTTCTACAGTTTACCAAATGCAAAAGCCCACTCATGGAGCGAGTAATGTGCTTACATCATTGTGGGCTTACCACTCGCCTTCATTCCATCCTCTCCCGCTGACTCCCTGGCTCTCCTCCGAGGCCCGTCTTCTCACCCTTCCTCTAGACACCAACCTGTGCTCCTACAACACTACCAACTTGGTCGTATGCTCACTCTCCTCTTACACGCCCACTCCGCGTATCTTGCGCTGTTGCTGTTGCTTTATCTACTGCTTGCCCTAATTTTTGATTTTGCGTTCAGGCTGACAACATGACGTCCTCAGTCTCCTCAGCAAGACGACCTACCTCTAATTCTCTGCTAATGGTGCTCCACTTTAAGCAACACCACTCGCCACCTACCCAGCGCCCCACCCTGAACGCAATTGTGAGCGTTTTGGTCAAGCCTAGCAATCCCTTGAACGCAAGGGCTCAGATCCACCAGCCATAAGCTTGAGGCGTGGTGACGGTGCCATGCACGGAGACTATCAAGGGATCCGTGCATCGCTACATTTGCGAACATCCCAGCCGTCTGCGTTGGTCAGGTAATGAGAACATCATGGCAGAGTGAAAGCGGTATTTCACGGTGCGCCTAATTCGCTATGGCTGCATATAATATACAAATCTCAGCGAGAGGTTCATCTTCTATCTCTCGTCTTGAAACCTACTCATACAATTTGGGGAAGTGGTCAAACAGATGCTCTGTTGCTTGCCGACAGAGAACCTGGCCGAACGTTGTGTGCTTCGCTTTGCCCTAATGGCCCAAGGATATTGGTGTCTCTCATGAAGATTTTGAGCGTGCATGAAAACGCGCTCTCGGGGAGCAGCAGGACGCTGCCACACGTGAACGGATCATCCAGAATCCAGAGAGATATCCAAGACGATATAGGCTGCGGGTGAGCCCTAATGTGCCTCATTAGCAAGCTTGACGCCCTACACTTCTTCTTGGGCGAACAGAGCCACGTTCCCTCCTCTTCAAAAATCCAGGACGGGGTATCGCAAGCGTACGCCATCACTTGAATGCGTCTTTTCAAAAGCACCTCTGACCGCTCAGTCACTCTGCAAACCCAGCCTCTTTTCAATGACACCCACAATCTCATGCCACTCCTTCATCCCTCCACTCCCCGTATCCCCACACGCAATCCTCTTCTCAATCGGCCTCAACACCTCCACCCACCCCCCAACCCCCACCCCCCACTCCTCCTCCAAAACCCTAATCTGCTTCCTCGTAACCGGATGCTCCCACATAGCCGTATTCATCGCCGGCGCCACCACAATCGTCTTCTTCCCGGGCGCCCCGCTCCCGCCATAGACCTCCGCCGCGCGCACCGCATCCAACTCGCCCGTCGTATCCCACGCCCTGATCGTCGACAGCAGCAAATTATCGCACAACCCACCCACCATCTTGGCCAAGCTATTCGCGCTCAGCGGCGCCACGACCATGACGTCGGCCCAGCGCCGCAGCTCGATGTGCAAGATGCTGTTCCCGCGCACCCACGGCTCGGCCCACTCGTCCGCGTCCAGGTATATGCCGTCGACGTTGGGCAGGGCCGCCACGGCGTCGAGCGAGGGTTGTTCGGCGGCTTGGCCGGCGAGGAAGGCGGACGCCGAGGCGGTTAGGACGAGCCGGATGGAGAGGTTGGGGTGCTTGGAGAGGGCGGAGATGATGAGCGGGATTTTGATCGTCGCGACGGAGCCGGAGGCTGCGAGGAGGAGGTGCGCTTTGTTGTCGTTGTGGGAGGCGGCTGTGAGGGGGGGTGCGGCGGGGCGCCGGGTGGGCGCCGTGGGGGACCACGATGACGACGACATTGTTTGTAGAGGTGGGAAAGGATGGAGGAGCTAGAGAGGTCAACTGTCTGCCGATTTCATGGCGCTTCGGCAAGCGATTGGAGGTTGTTGGGCTGCCCGCTGTGAGTAAGCGTGGAAGCTGCCAGTCAAGAGCTGGAGATATGTAAGCAAGCGGGCGGCGGATGGCGATGTCATGACCGCGGCGATCTGCGGCGAACTTTCTGTGCGCCCCGGAAGTGCCAGTGCTGCTCTCCACTCACACTCGAACAACTCCACACACCGCGCAAACAGTCCCGCCCGCCATGTTCTCAAGGACGGCATTTTCGAGCGTAAGAATTTTCCTCTCGTTGTGGCCCTGCAATTGCTCGGTCGGCACTTGTACTGACAGTTGTGCACACCGCAGGCTTTCCGCGCCGCAACGCGCCCGGCGCGGCAGCTTACCAACCCGCTGCAGCACGCCCGCCTCTCGCCGCTTCAGATCCGCCTCCTGTCCCAAGAGACCCGCGCCGCGATAGACAAGGCCGTCGCGTCGGCCCCCGTGGTGCTGTTCATGAAGGGCACGCCGGAGATGCCACAGTGCGGCTACTCGCGGGCGAGCATCCAGATTCTCGGCATGCAGGGCGTCGACCCCAGCAAGTTCACTGCGTTCAACGTGCTGGAGGACAGTGAGCTGAGGCAAGGTGCGTAGTGCATATTCTCCGGTCGTTGCGTTTTGGATGAGGTTGAATTGGTGGCGCGATCGCTGACGGGGTCATGCTGCAGGAATCAAAGAGTACTCGGAGTGGCCCACCATCCCCCAGCTGTACGTCGACAAGGAGTTTGTCGGTGGATGCGATATCTTGATGTCGATGCACCAGGATGGCTCGTTGGCGAAGATGCTGGAGGAGAAGGGCGTGCTGGTGCCCGCTGAGGAGGACATCAAGCCCGAATAGAGCACTACTGGCGAAAGCAAAGCAAAGCATTGAATGAGCGTAGAGCTTGTACTCTGATGGCATCATTTCCTATACATAATTATCTGTAGCTTTGGGATGCGCATGATGCGACGCAGCTGCAATTATTCTGTTCTGTCTCTTTCCTGTTCGTCTCGTCCCGTTTCGCCACACAACGCGTCTTCTCTCCTCGCGTCTTTCCACTCCCCTGCTCTTACCTCACTTTTCCTTCATCTCCACACCATGGCGCCACGCAGAGAATTGCTTGCGAGGAGCCATACTGCCGCCCCTTCACGTGCTCACTCTCAGAAGCCAAAAGCCGTCGTCCACACAGCAAAGATGTTCAAGCAGCAGCAGCATCTTACGGCTCAAGTCAAAACCAAGAACGCGGCACCGACGAAATACACCCTCACATCCAAGCCGCAAGGCATCACCAAGCACATTCCACACAAGCAACCCTCCACTCTCACTCATCTCCGCAGCCTCGAGATGCAGCGCCAACACCAGCAGCCAGAGCACCCTCTCTCTGCCGCCTTCAACGGTAACTTCCTCACCTCACCTCACCTCACCTCACCTCAGCCAACCCAGCTCACTCAAAAAACCCCACAGAAACCGCAAGTAACTACCGCACCACCCTCCTCTCCACCTTCAACACCTCCCTCACCTCCACCCGCCGCGCCCTCCTAACCCGCCTCCTCACGACCAACGGCCCAGCGCCCGACAACAGCAGCGGCGGCGGCCCTCCCCCCACAACAACCACCACCGCCCCCTCCCCCACCAACGAAAACCACCTCCCCACAACCCAAGAGCTACAAACCACCCACTCAGCCCGCACCGCACGTATCACAGCCCCATTCGGCGACGACGAGGTAGTCGGCAGCGCAACGGACGCGCGGCTCGCGGCACTGATGACTGAGTTCGGCGGGGTAGTTGCGCGGGAGGAGAAGACGATGCGGGGGCTGCGGGATGAGTGGAAGCAGACGAGGGAGGAGATACGGTTGTTGGCTGAGACGGTGTTTGGGCGGGAGGTGGGGGTTGATGGGGAGGAGGGTGGGTTGAGGGAGGTTGTTGGGGGGTTGGTGGAGGAGGTGGGGGGGAAGGTGGGGGAGGTGGAGGAGGGGGAGAGGAGGGTGGTGAGGGAGAGGAGGATGAGGATTGCGAGGTCGATTTTGATGGAGGATGAGTAGGGAGGGGGTGGTTTGCATGCGGGCGGGGGAGGGGTTTGCGGAGGTGTGGGGGAGAGAGATTGCTGCGGGGGTGGTGTTGCTATGGCTGATTCTTCGTCATTGCGAAATATACGGGACGCAGAAGTTGAAAGAGGGTGGGATGGACAGTAGATTGCTTTCTATAGGTGTCTTAGACACATCATCGTCGAGTGGATCGGTGCTCCGAGCATAGCGAGAATCATCAAGCGTTAGCGCAGGCGAACTCTATATGGCAGGTCCTGGCGCATCTGATTTATCTTCGTCGACTTATCAGGAGGGGAATACTCACCCCGGTGAATATTTGACTTCTCATGCCATGCTTCTCCTTTCATCTTCCAGAGGGAGGTGTCTGGCGGCAACTACTCTAGCTACAATATCTTGCGCTTTCTTCTCCTCGTGAATAATCTGAAATTTCTGTAGGTGTACTGGGATAAGTCTAGTTCTCATGATGATATGAGTATGCTGGCCATCGCTACTAGAGATTACTGGAGGTCTTTGGCAACAATGTATTGATTTGATAGTCAAGGGGTCCAGGAATCGGAGTCCAGAATTTTCACATGTCAGGGAGCATTCGGGATTGCAATCGCACCCCGCCTTGATGTCTGAGTGGAGTGTCTTCAAGCATCCCCTTTCGAAGGCTTGCCCATTTTTCTTGAAGCACGGAGTATATTGAGCGAGTCGTATATTGGCTTGGCTCTTATCTCTTGTCCTGATGCGCATGTTGTCAAAAATACAGCATCATCACCGAATTGCATACGCGGAGACAAGAGGAAAGTCTTATATTGAATAATCATACAGCGCAGGGTAGTCACCAGACCGGGACATCATCCACTGCTTAGAAGAATAACGTGGTCATTCAGGCCCTCCAATGAAAACGATTCATGATTTCGTACCAATCTCAGCCCAACAAAAAGATGCAGCACAGACTTTCGCGCTCATAGTTTACTCAAAAGGGTTGGTGCGAGTGCCCCACCAGGTGAGGAACATGCTGAGGCCGACAGTCTCCATAAGCCTGGCAACGACGCCAACGGCAACGGTGTCGAGAGGACGCTTCTCAGTGACGAGCTGGGAGACAAGCTGCAGAAAAACACACAAGCATCAGCACACCAATCCAACCACAAAAAAGAAAAAAGGACTCTAAAAGCCAAACTCACCGACGGCGCCGTGCTAGCCATGAAAATCAAGCTTCCCAAGTACGCGGCTCCCTTGTACGACAGCGTGCCCGTAGCATTGATCAACGCGCCCACACCGTACGCCTGCACCGCGGACCCCAGCAGCGAGCTGCCCCACGAAGCAGCGGCCGTGGCAGCCTCCTTGCTGCGGAAGAACTCCTCCTTGGTGTTGGCGGCCTGCGCTTGGCGGTAGGTCTCGCCGAACAGGGGGGCCAGGACGGCGAGCGAGACGGCGTGGTTGTAGACGGTGCCCAGGGCGATGGCCGAGGGCTTGACGGGCGGGAGGTCTGTGTTGTCAGGACACTTGAACACGGCTGGGACTCTGCCTCCTGCTGCTCCTCCTCCTCCTCCTCCCCCGGGAGAAGAGAGCTGGGGCGGTGTGATGTTGGGGTTGTCTGAGATGGGAGTTGGCTCCGCATCGCGCTGTTGGGGATTCGAGGATGTGGGAATGAGCCGGGGTGGTCGGAAAACGGGACTTACAGTGCAGAGTAGTAGACATTGTGGCGATGTTCAATGGAGCTTGGATGTAAAGTGTCGATTGGAGTGGCCGGGGGATGTAGAGAGACAAGATGGAATCGTGGGACGGGCTTTCGAGAGCGATGGCGGTTCTTTATGAAGGGCTGCTGTGATGATGACGAAACGTACACGCTTCGGGTTCCCTTTCCAAGGAGAGCCCGCGCTAACACCCGCGTGCCAACAAGCTGCCAGGCCTCGCGCTCGCCCGAGCAGCCACAGCGAGGCCTCAGGCACGCCGAGCAGCGCTCGCCACGCGGCAAGCAACCGCACCGATTCCTTCCAGCAATGACGTTCCTCTTCTCCGTCGACGGCTTCGCTCTGCTCCCACGCATCTCTCCCACCGATCCCGCGCGCTCCACGCGTCAAAGGACCCGCGCGCCAGCGACCCCATTATGTTGCCTCGACGTCATGACGGCTTGGCGCCGGCGGCCAGCCCTGTGGCTGTAACAGCTGCGGGCTGCGGGGAGGGAGCTATGGCCAAGCGCCCAATCGGCATTGCCAACTATCATGACATCGACGTTCCCGTGGCCGCTCGTTCCGGTCTGATTCGCCCGTCACTGTTCTCCTTGTTTCGCTTTGCGCCTCTTCCCTCAGCCGCCATCAATTCTTCATGCCTCAGGCATCGAGCATTTACCACACCTCTGGTCCGCGATAAGCTCTTCTTGATGAGGTCGTACTCGACACACGCGCGTGCCCATGACGCCTGAATGCATGTCTGCCGGCTCCGCCCCAGTCGCGACGATGATCTTGCGGGGGATCCGCCGACACGCGCGGTTGCGTCGCGGGGAGGCACCAACGCACGCACGCACCCACCTTGCCACTGTCACCCAATAACAACAGCCCACCACACCCCTTGCGGCAGGAGCGAAACGGGCGCACGCTCACGCGCTGCATCACGAACCATCTGCATTCGCTGCTGTGGCTGGTGGAGACCGTGCCCGGGCGCGAGTGATGGGGCTGGGGCCGCAAAGCGCCGCTGATGACGGAGGAGGCCGCTGGGAGCAGAGGCCAACGCACGGCACGTACCTAGCTGGAGGCAGTGGCAGGTACTTGCTGCGCTCCACTTTTTGGTTCCTGGTTTCTGATGTGCATGAGTATGTACGTAACAGCCCTAAGGCGCAGGCCTGGGCGGCTGGATCTTGTTTCATCGGTGATGCAAAAGCCGCGGCGTAAGTATCGGCAAAGGCAAAACTGGCTTTTCGCGTGCAATCAATCTCAGGCTTGTCAAGGAAAATGGCATGTTTGAAGGCATCGATTTTCATGAAACTGACTTCTTATTCCTGTGGGCTCCGCAGAGGTATCAATTTATATTTAGCCCGCCCGTCTTCCAAAAAGGCTTTCTAGAGAAGCCGGATACCGTTGTTTGTTAGCTTTTTTTTGCTTCGTAGCCCGGAAATAGCTGGACGAAGCCGTCGAAATCCCCCAATTACGCCAGCCCAGAATATATAATACCCTTTTCCCTATTCGTTCCCGAATTACCAGTGTCCAACGCAAAAACAGCAATGGACTGCTTCCAGAAGAGTAAAGCAATCAACTTCGGGCGTCATCCGCACTTGCATCAGCGCCAAACACCTCTTCCGCAGGAACGCCATCCGATTCGTGCCCCCCTAACGCCGCCTAATCCATCCTCTAGTTCCCGCAGCAGGGTAATTTAGAGACTGCCCCAATCCCGCTGCTCTCGCCTCGTCCTCTCCATCCCCTCCAGCACCGGAGGCACCAGGCCGGCACTGAGCCAGAATTCCTCTGGAACATCGTCGCGCCGCGCCAACCGTTCCAGAATGTCGCGCATCGTCCCCAGCTCCGGGTCGAGCTGGTGTTGCGATTCCTCGACCGCTGTCGCCAACATTTGCGCCACAGCCGTGTTACTACCAAAGGTCGAGGACACGCCCCGGTGGCTGCTGCCGCTACCGTTGTTGGTATCGCTACCAACACCGCTGTCGCGCCTGTTCTCAACGCTCCGCTCGAGTCCGCTGCTGTTCTCCCGGTGCAGACGTGGATACCTCGGAACAACGCCGATTCTGAACTGGGAAGGCGGCGGCGATCGCGACAATGCCGAGGGGCTGGACCTACCGGTAGAAGGCGCCCGGTTGACAAACGAGTAGTAGTTGCGAACAAAAGCCGTTGCATCACGCGAGCGCGACCTTATAGAGGATGAGTACGCGGCGGGATTGCGCCTTGGTGGAGCGCCTTGCCGTGGGCGACGGTGGTCCGAACGAGCAAAGAGGCCGCTGGGGGGCTGAATGGTCGGCTCGGGCGTCTCATCGCTTTCCGTATCATTCCCAGACATGTCATCGTCCGTCTCGCACGCCCGTTGGGGCAAGAGGGAGGTCGACTCGTCCGGACTCTGCCGGCGCGAGGGGATGGTGATGTTGGTGCGAGGTGAGGAAGCAGAACCGGCGCGCGAAGATTCCGAGCCAGCCTGGGAGTTGTTGTTGGAAGCGGAGAAGGAGGCAGAGGCGGCAGCAGAGGTGAAGGAGGAGTCGGCGCTTGGAAGCTGTGTGTCTGGCGTGATTGTCGTGAGCATCGTCTCCCAGTGGTCTGAGGTTGGAGGGCTGATGCTACGCTCGCGGTCGCCCAATCCGTCAATGGTGCCGGGCGGGCTCCAAGACTGGCGCAGAGAACTGGAGGGCAAAAGGCCGTCTGTGATCTGCCTCCGGCCCATGCGCCTGAGCGGAGGGAAATCGCGGGTGGCATCATCGTCCATGTCCGCCACATTGGGGAGACTGTCCAGGCTGGATGCCTGGCGATAAGTGTTCTGCGGCAGCTCACCAAGCGGCTCGTTAGCCCTGTTCGACCAAACGTGGCGCCTGCCGAACAGGGAGGGAGCCTCGCCAGGTGTGCTGCGAGGCTGGCGATGGAGGCGCTCAATGTGGCGCTCCAAATCGTCCCTTGAGCGGATGCGCTCCGGACCGCTGCTCGTCTCCGGGCCCGGCTCCCGACGCGGCGGCGGGCGAAGTGGGCGGAAGCGCGCAAAGGAGCCGTTCTCACGGTGGGGCGGGTCGAACCGGCTGGACCGACTGCCGGGACCGTCATGACTGATGTATAGGTGCACGCGCTCCTCCGGGCTGCGGGTCTGGTTGCGCGACTCGGGGGCAAGGGCATGAAGCTGGTCGAGCTCGAAGAGCCAGTCGTCATTGGCCATGCCGCTCAGGTCGGTGTCTCTCCGCTCCTGATCGCGCCTATCCGAGTCGCGGTCCGAGTCCAAGCCCAGGGCGTGGCGGCCCTGGCGCAGGGCGAAGTCTGCGAGGTTGATGTAGCGGCGCGAATAACCGTTTGCGTCATTGCGCACCGTGATGCGCCCCGGACGCGACGAGGCGGGGGAGCGGCGGCGGATGGGCGAGCGGGCGGCAGCAGACGCGTCGTTCTTGGCCGCGGCGACGCGGGGGTCGGCGGGGGACGGAGCGCGCCAGACTCTGCGGGGTGCGTCAGCGATGGTCTGCGATGCGCGGGTGAGGCTGAAGGGACGCGCGACAACGCGCACCGGCGGCGTGGCGTGAGAGGACTTACGGGAGGCCCATGGTGCGGAGCGGGATCGGCAGCGATGCGCGACGCGACGGGGACGGACGGCGGGCGATGGGCGGGTCGGGGTCGATGCGCGCGCGCGGGTTTGGAGGATGGATGCGGAGTGTTGACTGAGGCAGAGAGCGTGCAGCGGCAGAGATCTGGGGTCGAGCGGACGGCGACCGGGAGGGCAGGCTAGGCCCCAAAGCGGCAGCCATCGGCGCGCGCCCAGCCTGCCGGCCAGCCTCGCGCGCGCCTGCCAGCCGCCGGCCCCTGCGCCTCGCGTCCAACACCATCGCCAAACGCGACGCCAGAGCGTGTTTGCCTGCCGCCCGCCGTCTGCTGCCTGCGCACCACCCGCCATGATCGAGCTTGGCCTAGCCCGCGTCGGCCAGCTGCTCAAGCACACGCCGCTGCCGTGGCGCGCCATCCACGTCGCCGGCACCAACGGCAAGGGCTCCATCTGCGCCACCGCCTCGGCCATGCTGCATCGGGCGGGCGTCCCGCACGGCCGCTTCACATCGCCGCACCTGATCGACCGCTGGGACTGCATCAGCATCAACGAGGAGCCTGTCGCCGAGTCAGTCTTCCGCGAGGTTGAGCACCTGGTGCTCGGCCGCAACGAGCGCGAAGGCATCAACGCCACCGAGTTCGAGCTGCTCACCGCCACCGCCTTTGAGATCTTCACCCGCGCCAAGATCCAGGTTGGCGTCATCGAAACCGGCATGGGCGGCCGTCTGGATGCCACCAACGTGCTCGAGCAGCCGCTGGTGACGGTGATCTGCAAGATCAGCCTCGATCACCAGTCGTTTCTGGGCGACACCATAGAAAAGATCGCTTTCGAAAAGGCCGGCATCCTCAAGCCGGGTGTTCCGTGTGTTGTCGAAGGTACCAACAAGCCGTCCGTGTTAGAGGTAATCCAAAAGCATGCCAAAGAGATATCCGCGGGCCCGATATATACGGTTCATGGCCTTCCGGATGCGCCGGAATCCAACTTCGAGTACAGCAGCTTCCTCAAAGCCAAAGCATTCCAGCCCCACGAGATCCTCAACATGGCCTGTGCTCACAAGGCCACTCTACTGGCTTTGGACGCCCTCGGTCGAAGGCCAGACGATGAGTTGAGCCTATTCTACGGCCTGAAAGACGTCAAGCTACCTGGGCGCCTGCAGACTCTGGACTTCGGCCCCATCACCGAGCGTAAAACTCCCGCCGTGCTGGATGGCGCACACAACGTTGACTCTGCGGAAGCGCTTGGCCGGTTCGTAGAGTCATTGCGCCGGAACAGCCAGGGTAAGGTTGTCTGGGTGCTTGCGATCAGCCACGGCAAGGCTATGACTGAGATGCTGCAGCCGCTGCTTAGGGATGGAGACTCCGTTGTAGCGGTAGAGTTCGGTGCCGTCGATGGGATGCCTTGGGTGAAACCAACGCCCTCTGGGGACATCATAGCCGCAGCGAAAGGAACCGCCGCTCTCGAGCAGACAGTTGAGAGCGGGTCGAACGTCCTTGCGGCTCTAAGGACAGCATCACAGTTGGCTTCGGCGGGGGGTGAGGAGGCGCCTCTCGTCGTTGCTGGAAGTCTGTACCTGGCATCGGATGTTCTGCGTCTATTGAGGGATGCTTGAGCGCCGATAGGGAGATGGTAAGGAGTCAAGAAACAAAAACTTCTGAAATCAAGAAAATGAAGTCAAAACTTAAAAGGGGAACCCTGGTGATCTTCCGTCAGGCACAAGGGGTTACCAGCAAAGCGAAACAAGCCACAAAACTCAACATGCCTATGTGACCGTAGATAAGCATCAACGGTTTCTACCCTGCACGAGGAGATTGATCATGGGCGAGGACAGTGCATTACCGAGCAATGCATGCGGACTCTCTGATCACTAGAGTCGTACAGATTTCTTCGTCGATCCTCATAGAATGGCCCGTACGAAGGAGATGAAGGGGATAGCACCCTAGTGTCCTGGAGTGGCCACACGTCAGTCTCGTGGATGAGATGTGGTCGTGTATGTGGGAAAGAAAGCAAGAAAGAGAGATTTTGAACAAAGGACTGGGTGCTTCAGGGTGTCTTTCACACAGTTCCGGAAATCTCGAATGGATGACAAAGCACAGCAAGACGACCAATCGATCCATGAAAACATGGGAACCCGCAAGACGTTAGTGCACACGGCAGTCTCAACCACGGAACCCCACAGCCCGTGTCAAACTTAGGATGGAGGTGATCGGCAGGAAAGTTGAGGACGTATTTTGAGGAGACCGCCGGGATGCCTAATCGTCCCGTCAGCCCAAGGATCAGAATTCATCAGACACATTCCATCGAAATTATTGTGGAAGCAGAAAATGTATGAGGCGAGGTTCGATTTAGTCGACTATCCCTTGATTAAAGTGTTTCCGTTTAATCGTTTTTTTTATTTGCCTCTCCCCCATCAAACCAGGACTTTAAGTCGAACGCCAGAAGTACTAAAAGAATGATTCGCTGACTTTCAAGAAAACCTTTCCCACCGACGAAGACCTCGTGTCCCCCCATCATTGCCATCATGCTCTCCCACAACCTACTCCAACGCCGGCGTATCCGCAAAACAAGCATGCATAAAAGCCTCCGGATACCTCGTCCCATGCACCTCCGCCTCCTCACACGCCCTCCGCATCTTCCCCTCCTCCTCCCCCGTCAACCGCACCTCCAACGCCCCCAAATTCTCCCTCAACCGCTCCACCCGCGTCGTCCCCGGGATCGGAATAACATCCCCCCCCTGCGCCAACAACCACGCCAACACCAACTGCGTCGGCGTGCACCCCTTCTCCCGCGCCAGCGCCCCAATCTGCTCGACAAGCCGCAAGTTCTTCGGGAAGTTCTCGGGACTGAAGCGCGGCGCATGGCGCCTGAAATCGCCCTCCTCAAGATCGTCGGGCGAGCGCAGCGCCCCGCTCAGCAAGCCGCGCCCGATAGGCGAATACGCGACGACCGCGACACCCAGCTCGCGACAAGCCTCCAGCAACGCGATCTGCGGATCCTCGATGTCGAGGGCGAAGGGCGAGTATTCGATCTGCACGGCGGCGATGGGGGCGACGGCGCAGGCGCGCCGGAGGCTGGCGGCGCTGCATTCGCTGAGGCCGAGGTGGCGGATCTTGCCTTCTTTTTGGAGCTCGGCCATGGCGGCGACGGTCTTTTCGATGGGGGTGCGGGCGTCGAGGCGGTGGCAGTAGTAGAGGTCGACGTAGGGGAGGTTGAGGCGGGAGAGTGAGCGGGCGAGGGCTTGTCTGCAGTATTCGGGGGAGGAGTCGATGGAGCGCGTGCCGTCCTCGGCGGTGCGGTTGGCGAATTTGGTGGCGAGGAAGATGGATTGCCGTTTTTCGGGGTTGGCGGCGAACCATTTGCCCAGGAGGTCTTCGTTGTCGCCGTACATGTCGGCTGGCGGGGGAGGTTAGTGGTTGGTTGTTTTGTTGGAGGGGCGGTGGGATTGCTCCCGGCCTGTGGAGGGCTTACCGGAGTCCCAGTTCCTGGCGCCGAGCTCGTACGCCGTGTCCAGGAAGGCAAGCCGCTCTGCGTCAGGCTTGGGGGCGCCGTAGAAGGCGCTCAGGCCCATCAGACCGAGACCCAGGGCTGTGACCTCAGGGCCATTCTTGCCGAGCTTGCGGGTAGGTAGAGACATGGCGAATCGGGTTAAAAATTGCTAGTGTTCTGAAATTCGAATTGAGGAGGAGCAGACAAGATGAAGTTGGTTGCGAGGAATTGGTCAAGGTGGAGCACAACAAAGCTTTATATGTTCACTCACATGCACAACGCGGCGGAGCGGACAGCGATAGTGTGATCAAGTCGACTAGGAAAAGCGGATCCGGCTACACCTAGTTCCCTGTAGGTCTCCAATGGTGCTGCCGCAGTTGCGCGGTTTAGCCCCTCCACATGGGTGCAATTAATGCAGAAAGCCCCGCGTGTCCCGCCGTTGGTCTGAGCCAAGTCCATGACGCAGGCTAGTCGGGGATAATGCGGGTTAAGTCCGTGACTCCGGCTGCGCCGGGGTTTTGTGCAGTCTAATCTCCCGGAAGTACGTTGTCGTTTGAGGAGAATAGGAGAACAAAAACGTTAAGCAAGCCACAAAAGTCAGCACCAATAACCCATGAGCACGTGACTGCGTCGTTTTCCCCGCAGATCCGGCAGTTTCGGATTTAGCGGGATTTCCAGCTCACCGAGTACTGCGGCATGCCCACTCTGCATTTACTGCGTCAACTTTGTCTGAAGCTCATATTTTTTAGTTTGCAATTGCTTGCAGATCCCGCCTCCACGCTACATCGCCACGCGTAAGAGCGGATGTGTATGTATGTATGTACATGACCAGCGACGACTCATCAGCCAGCCACATGCTCTCTATACATTAGAAATAGCAGAGGATACGTCTCAAACGCTCCTACCCTAACAAGAAGTATAGAAGAAAGAGAAGCCGCATCGGGGATGACCACCGGGGATATCTCCTGCTGAACCGCCCAGAGGACAGACGAAAAGAAGAAGCAGCTGTCAAAGAGCCGCTCAGATGATGTGCAACCTCCCGCTCTTTTTCTCCAACCCTGTTGTTCCCCGCGTACACCTCATGCGAAAGAAATTAAAAGAACCAGATGCGAATCCCCAGTCTCATGCGTAGTAACCAAACCAGACATGCATGCAGTTCATCCTGATGTTGAAAAGAAAACAGAAGACGTCAAAGACCCTCCCCAGAAACCCAACAACGCCATGCAAATGCGCAACCGAGAACATATGTACCATACGAGCTATCGCCTAGCGGCGAAGCCCACCTTTCTTTTTTTCATGTACGAGCGTCGTCATCATAAACTAGGCCACGAGCGCCTTTCTTTCTGCTCCACCGCCGGCACGCCAATCACCTCCTCCTTCTCCTTGTCCTGCCTCTTCTTGACCAGATGCAGCGGGCCAAACAGCATCTGCGAAGCCTTCCTATACAGCTCCGTGCCACCACCGCTAGAAGACCGCGGTGACACCGGACTGCTGAGATCGGGGGTGCGCTCGTCGATCGCTCCCATGTCGACCGGGTCGACCTGCCTCTTCGCCTTCGGGACGAGATTGCAATACAGCGGCAGCAGGGTGGCGCCGCACGCGGCTGCGAGCGGGATGCAGTAGGCGTACCTGAAGTTGTAGCTGTGGTCGACGGCGAAGTAGATGGGTGGCCAGACGGCGCCGCCGCAGATGGATGCCGTGATCAGGGCCGAGGCGTCTTTGGTGTAGCGGCCCATGCCGCGGAGGCTTTGCGCGTAGATGAGAGGGAAGATGGGGCCTTCGAAGAAAAATACGAAAACGACGCCGATCGCAGCGGCGTTGCCGGTTACGCGGAAACAGACGACGCAGAAGGCGATCACGCCGAGGTAAGAAGCCATCAGGATATACCGTGGTTTGATCCAGATGTTGAGAAAAGCGGCAAGGAATCGTGATGCACAGAACGCGGTGTGTGCATAGGCCAGGAGATTAGTAGTGTTGATCCGACTAGCGACGGAGTTGATGTAAAGGTTGAACGAGGTTGCGACCGATTCCTGACAGCCGAGATAGAAGAATTGCGAGAGTACGCCAAAGGCAAGCGTGATCCAGATGATCCTGACATTGAAGAGGCGCGCATGATTCGCATCATCAGCGCGTTCGGCGGCATCGTCGAGCTCATCATCCGTGGCCTCTGGAAGGGGAACCCAGTAATAGGCAACGGCCAGCAAAACCACAAACAGAGCGATTCCAAGATACGTCCACTGGACATCGATGAGCGAATTGGCGTCGATCTTGAAGAGAAGCTTCTGGGCCAACAGCGGGGAGACGATGGTTCCGATAGCCTGTACGCCCTGCGAAATGTTCAGGCGAGTTTCGGCGTATCTCGGAGGTCCGCAGAGAACAGTGAACGGGTTGGCCGCAATCTCCAACGTCGACAGACCCAAACCGACGATGAAGTTGGAGATCAGGAAAGCCGGGTAGGAGGTTAGGACCGCCGCGGGCCAGAAAATAAGGGTGCCGCAAGCGTAGATACACAAACCGGTCATGAAGCAGACTTTGAAACCACACTTTTTCAGGAGAGGGCGTCCAAACGTCAGTGGCCCAACAAAATATCCCGCAAAATAAAGACTGTGTATGCTGTCAGTTTGTGCCCGGCTCATATGGGCAATGGCCTGAAATTGTGCATTCAGCACATCCAAGAGGCCGTATGCGAATCCCCACAGGAAAAAGAGGATGGTGACCATGGCAACGGGGAATACCGATTCCGCGTTCGTCAGCTGGACGAGACTCTTCTTCCGTTGGAAACGAACGAAATCAAAGAATGTCGGAGCGCCGGGGTTCGTATGTCTCGTAGAGTTCGTTAAAGCAGTTGGTGTTCTTTCGATAGTCGGGAGTTCTGTCATATCCGGAGTTGTCAAGAAGTCTACCAGCCCCATTGGTTCTTCTTGACCTTCCGAACTTTCCAAGTTTGGAAATGCTACGGGCAGAGGCCTTTGCGGAGAGGACTCGGTAGCAGACGGTATCCGCTGCGCATTGATCATGTCGATATCCGTGAAAGTTTGGCGCCGGTGGGTGACGGAGTGCATGGTTTCGCTTGCATCGCGGATAAAGCGAGGAAGGAAGCGTGAAACAAGCGGCTTCAACGCAGGGACGCATCCGCAGCAGATGCCAACACAGACCTCGATACAGCTCCACAGAAAGGAGAGGGATGCGTACCAGGAGAAATCGGTCTGCTCGTGGTCCCTCGAGGTGTCGGATTTGACGCGGTTCTGAATGTCTCGGAGACGGGCAGTAGCGGCCGACTGCAGATAGGCAATGCGAACGACGTCCACCACGGCTACAAAGACGCCGAATCCGAAGGTGATGACGAGGATGGTCTTTTGCTTCTTCGGCAGCCGCATGGAGGTGAGGATAGGCATGGGTAGGAATAGGATGGCGATGTCGGTAATAATATTCAGAGGGGCCGAGGAGAGGTAAAGGGTGACAATGTCCGTGCAGTGGGCGGAAGGCGGAACGGGATTCAGAAAGGCGGCACCGATTGGTCGACATTGGAGGATGTTGACAATGGTGAGGGCGAGGCCGCCCGCGTTGACGACGACGAGAGTTACGATGACGCCCCACTTGAAAGCTCTATGGCTCTTCGACAACGTGAAATAGAACACCAAGATGGACGTTTTCGTCGCCATGAGAGCAGGGTTCTGTGACTTGATTAGCACCAGAAAATTGAACAGAGCACCAAAGGAAAACGGGACGCGGCCGTCAGAGTCATGTGCACCGATAAGGCTGATAGAGTGCGGGGGCATTTCGAAAAATGAAAAGGCCAAACGTACGTAAAGGACGGTGAAAACATATTCCAACCTCCTGAGGTGCGGGCCCCAGTCGGTCGGAATGTCGGCCTCGTGTCTGCCCAAGCCATACCGCACACTGTAGCATATGGTGAAGGACAGGCCGAAAGCGAGGATCCAGGCGAGGATCATGAAGTAGTCATCCCAGCCGACCTTCTTGACGATGCCGATGCGAGAAGCCATGCGGAAGCCGGTGAAGATGGAGGCGAACGCGATCATGACGATCGAGACGGCCAGGACGGTGGGTCCGCGGCCCTCAGATGCGCCATGGCTGGTCGACATGCTGCTTGCTCGACCATTGTCCCGGCGAGCGGGAATGGGGGGCAGAGAGAGGCAGCAGCGGCGGCGGCAGAAGGTGGGACGCGCTGGAGAACGACGCCCTGCGGCCGCGGTCGGGCAAGCGCGGCGTGTGGCCGCGGTGCGCAATTGCCGTGAGCGCTGCTGGCGCAGGCCAGGCGGGCGACGGGGTTGCTGGCTGGCGACAGTCGAGTCGAATCGGGGCGGATGGGTGGCAGGTGGCGCGCCGAGCGGTCGGGACGGTGGTTAAGCTTATACCGGGGCAGGCGAGGATGGCTGCAGCACTCGCACGCCCAGACTCGACAGGGCGTCGGAGGCGAGGGAGGGAGGCTGGTGTTTCGTTTTGGGGGGAGGGAGCGCTGGGCGCAGGTCAGAGAAAGAGGACAGAGACCCTGCAGCAGCCTGGCAGACCGCCAATCCCCCATACCGGCGGAGCACGAACCCGGCAGCTGGGCCGGGGGGCAAAGCGCCGTGTGGCTTGCGATATAAAGTTTTCATGACTTGCGAATTAGCGCGGCGGCTTGCGGAGTCAGCGTGGCAGCCACCGCGTCAGCAGGGACAGCCATGCCCGCCCAGTGGCGGCGCGCGTCCGGGGGAGGCTGCCAGTGCCGGCCGAGGACGACGACCGCCTCGTCCGCCGCCCTCTGCGCTGCGCGGCCCGGACGGCACTCGGAGACTGACAGACGCGCGCCTCGCGATGACGACGATTGCCGCATCCCTGCCGGCCAAGGCCGCAACTGCTGCGGCGGCCTGCAACCCTCCCCGCCGCTGCGAAACGGGATCGCCGCCCAGCGGATCAGAGGATTTTTCGCCGCTTTGCTCCGGCCCCTAGCGCATGCAACGGCGCGGCTGCGACGGCCGTTCGGATGACGAGGGGCGCCGTCGCGTGCCCGACGCCGCCCTGCGACGTGCCTGGCTGGGCGATCGCCGGGGCGTCGACGGACCGTCGGCCTGCTCGGTCGGCCTGCAATCTGGAGACAGTCAGGCTGGCAGCGGCAGCGTGACCAGGCAGGCTCGTTGGGGGCGCCGGCAGCGTCGCCAGAAGCCGAGCAGCGCGAGCATCGGATTCGGATCGGAGGCTGTGACACACGCATCGCGTCTCCTCGCTTGACAGCGAACGGGCTCCCGCTGCTCGCGCGCACGGAACTTGCCTGTGGCGCACGCGGAGCCAGTGCACGCTCCCCTCTCCACGTGCGGCGCCTGAAGCGGCGGCGCCCTTTCGCGTCCCAAACTCTCACCTGGACGCCCTGGGGAAGCTCCACGTCGGCCGACGCAGCCGCCAGCGACAGCCGCCAGCGCACACGCACTGCGTCTCCCCCGCCTGCAGAGACGCGCAGCTGTGAAAATGCACAAAAGGGCCCGTGGTCCGCCGCGCATTGATGC
The DNA here is from genome assembly GCA_037356115.1 of Neofusicoccum sp. Z2. Lineage (NCBI taxonomy): Eukaryota > Fungi > Ascomycota > Dothideomycetes > Botryosphaeriales > Botryosphaeriaceae > Neofusicoccum > Neofusicoccum sp. Z2. The sequence goes on from JBAWJY010000022.1 coordinate 419,183, forward strand.
ATGAGCGAAGGCCGCAACGCCGCGGCGGCGACGTGTTCGCCCTCACTCACCGACTCCCGCTGGACGCAGACTTGGCGCCCGCTGGGAAAAGGGAAGACTGCGAGAGAGCCGCCCCAAGTCGCGGTGTGGTCTGAACTGTCGTGATTCCATCTTCTCGCCGATCATCATGCAGCGCTCGTGCCGCGTTCGCTACGCGCTGGCCGGCTTGCGCGAGCTGATTGGCGACCCTGCCCACCGGTGATCTGCTCGCCTTTCCCTTCTGTGATGTGCGGATACCTGCTACGCTACGTGCGTGCTACTTGCCGTACGCCGCCTGCCGCTGCGTGGTGGAGTCGAGCCTGGACCTTGACGGCCTTGACCGGTCAGGTCGAGGCGAGCCGGGCCGTATCTTGCGTTGGTACGCTGGAAGCGCGTGTGCGAAGCTTCGATCTCTCGGACGCAGGAACGTACTTTTCTTCTAATGCATGTGCAGTAAAATGCTGGCTATATGCCGCCATGTACAGATGCTGCACGCACGCGCGAAAGCTCTGCTGCAATGGGCACGGGACGTGCGTTGGCACTGAGCGCGTGATGCGTGGGTACGCTTGCTCCATGTCAGGACGGCATTCGTAATGTATTTCGCTATCTGCTTATCCATCGCCATCTCTGAATCTTCCATCTGTCGATTGCCGATCCCATTGACCGCTCAGCTTGGGAAGTTTTGGATCGCTTCACGGCTCATATCCCCTCTCCCTCATCAGACGGCCGTAAGCACTACGTAGAACGAGGCTACACGTCAGCATAGCCAAACAATCACGACTAAGAAAAGACTCACGTATCGATGTCCTCGTCGGTGCTGCTGTCCCATTCATGAACAACACTACAAGCTGTGGTGTATCAGCCTGTTCGGGCAAAAGAGGAATATGGAGGCAAACCTATAGGACGCGTCCGGAGACTCCTCGCGCTTGACACCGCTCTGCTTGGTACTGGCAGAGGCCCTCGGGGTCTTGGCCGTGTCGCCAGACTTGCTAGTAACCGTGTTCTTCCTGCTACGGGCAGTGCCGGTCTTGGAGGAAGGCGTCCTGGGCTTCTTGGCGGGCGAGGAAGTGTCGACGTCGGCTTCGGCGCCGTCGGACTCGTCGTCAGAGACGCCTTGGGCGGCGCGCTTTCCGGCACGCTTGGGGGTAGCCTTGGTAGGCTTAGCAGAGCCACCCGCAGTAGCGGCAGTGAGCTTGGTACGAGCGCTGCGGCTGGCAGTCTTGGGAGTAGGCGGGCACTGTCCAACCTCGTCGCTCATGATCTTGTTGGGAGGGGTGGCCGGGCGAGCACCGTCTTTGCCAGCCATCTGGCCCAGACGCTGGTGGAAGCGCCTGTTCTTGTTGATCTCCCTGGGGAACCTCTTCATGGCGTCGCAGATGCACCAGATGATGTCGTCGCGGTCCCACTTCTCCTTCTTCATGAGCTTGACCGTGATGGGCGTGTAGACTTCATCGTCCAGGACCTTGGTGCGACGCGGACCAGCCCCCTTGATCTGGCGTTCCAGTTCGGCGTTCATGTTCATGATGCGGGTGAGCTTGGTGCTGATGTACTCGACGCCCTGCATGCGGATCGCGTCGTTCAACGGAGGCCAGTAGAGCGCACTGAAGTCCAAGTCCACCTCACGCATGCGAGCCGGGCGCGGGAGGAACATGAACTGCTTGAGGAACTCCCAGGGGTCGTCATGAAGCAGCTTGAGCGAGGGGAGCGGCATCGGAGGACGCGCCGAGGACGCGGCTACCTCGTCGACGAACTCGTTAGCGGGGAGGGCCATGTCCTCGTCGTTGGCGTTGGCGGCATCCGCTTCGGCGTTGGCATCAGGCTCGAAGTCAGAGTCTTCCTCGTAGGCGCTGCCGGGAGACTCGTTGCCTTCATCGTCGCACGCGTCCGCGTTGTTGTTGTCGTCAACGAGGGTGAGGTCGTTGCCGTCGACGTATTCCTCCTCGTAGTAGGAGACTTGGCCGTAGCCAGGCAGGTGGAACTGCTCGTAGGTCTCCATGGCGTCGGGTTGTGCTTGGACTCTTGCGCGTTGCGCTGGAGTGGCTGCGGAGGTGAGGCGAAGGTGTAGACTCGATCGAGTCGGGGCGGATATGTGTGCGCGCGCCGGTCGCTAGGGCACCAATGACGTAACGGGCAAAGTTCATTTGAGCAGCGGAAGCGCTCTTTGCCGGCTGGTTTCACTTACGTGCGGCGCGCCAGCATGTTTGGCCTCACTCTCCTCTGCCTGATGCAGAGGCATAGCAGCAGCTCAACAGATTAGTGCTTACAGCTCTTGCAATGCCAGACTTTGTCAGAGGTCGAACGTCTGGACAGACATATACCAGCATACGCCGGTGTGAAGTTTCCCGGCCATTTTCCAGGGGCCCAGAAAAGCTGAGGAATGTGTAGCAGCAGATGACTATTTCCTTGGGAATATTGAAAGGAACAATTCTGAGAGGAGAGGCAAGTAGGACATAAGTTCGAGAAGACTCCAGGGTAGCACATGAAAGACGTTCACAGATGAAATGCAGGAAATGAAAGCAGCGAAGGAAAGCCAAACGGATAGGCTTGAAACCTCAATTAGCCAGATTGTGACATCAATGACATATCACATCAAAATACAGACAAGGAAATAGAATCTCTTTTCCTCGCAAAACAGAACGAAAGAAAGAAAGGGAGGCTCAAAAAAAGGACAGACGAGCCAATGAGATGAAGTGGTCTTATTTATGGGATGACAGTCGCATTAAACGATTCGCATAGTCACTCGACTTGCCAGATTTACCTCATCAGCGGACTTCTTGCAACCCTGGCGTAAAAGAGAGGGGTATTCGTCTCTCCTGTTTTCCTCAATAGTAGTACATCAAATCCTACAGATTCCAGCCGCCTAAACTCCTCCCAATGCGTCATTACTAAAAGATTCATATGTGCACTCGCAGACACTGCCACAACATTACGCGCCTAAGAACCTTGACACTCTTGTCCTGACGCCTTCCCAGCTATTGAGCTTCGGGCGCACATCGAGGTAGAAGTTCAGGCTCTTGCCGGTTCTGCCTTCATCTCGGCCGGCATAGAAGTCGATGACGTATTCTACGGTTGTTCCACAGCGATCGATGACCCAGTCGTGGCGGTCGAAGGGCGGCTGGTATCCGAGCAGGGTGTTGAAACGGGCTCTGGGGGTCAGTTTCTGAGAATTGCCGGAGAACGCAACGAGCCGGGGGCCACCGCAACTGCAACCGTTGTTAGTTCGAAGCATTGAAGCAAGATCCACGTGAGCCAATCTCACCTCTCAGAACCCCTGCCCTCCTCCCATTCCTTGATTTCCTTCCAGGCGCGCTCATTGACGGCATTGTGGATGGGTACGATGGAGCGCATGTCCTCCGCTCTTGGGTCGAACTGCTTGCGCTTCATTGCATTGAAGAACATCTCCTCGGAGGGGTAGATCCAGTTGCCGCTGGCCTTGTCGGAGCCGGACTCTTGCTCGTTGTTCGCAGGCTTTCCTGCAGCCGCATCTCCGGGAAAGGCGCGCGGGATGCTGGAAATCTCGCGTTCCTTGCGCAAACCGAAGTACCCTAGTATTGAGGAGCCGGTGGAGGCCTGCTGCGGGAGGGACTGGTCCAGCTTCGACGAATCGCAGCCATCACCGGCAGGAGGCGCGGCAGACGCGGGCGTCGGGTGAGGCGGTTGCTGGGCGCCGGCGGCCTTGGCCTGCTCCAGCCAGGCGGCGCGGGCGTTGTGGTCGACGGGACACACGGTGGGCTGGGCTTCTCCGTCGGCAGCCATTGTCGAGGGGCGGGAGTGGTGAGCGGCGAGATGGTCGGATGCGCGCAAAAAAAGTCGGCGATGATGCGATGCGGAAATAGAGTTCGCCGCCAAGCTTCGGCGCTAGAGGGGCGAGGGCAGAGACCCTGGCCGCGTGCCCCTCGACAGCTTCGCTCGCCCGTCCACACCGCTCCGCCTCTCCTGCTGCACCACCACTCCCCAGCCCGCGCCATGGCCGACGCCCACATCTTCAGAGCCAGCACCACCGCCCCGGTGAACATCGCTGTCATCAAGTCCGCCTCACGTCCCGCCTGTGCGCACCATTGACTCACCTGTGGCCCTGCCGTCTAGGTACTGGGGCAAGCGCGACCCCAAGCTCAACCTGCCCACCAACTCGTCGCTCTCCGTCACCCTCGCCCAGTCCGACCTGCGCACCCACACCACCGCCGCCTGCTCGCCCGCCTTCCCCGCCGGCGACTCGCTGCTGCTCAATGGCACCCTGCAGGACGTGTCGGGCGCTCGCACCCAGGCCTGCTTCCGCGAGCTGAGGGCCCTGCGCGCCGCCCTCGAGGCCGCCGACCCCTCGCTGCCCAAGCTGTCCACCTACCCGCTGCGCATCGTCAGCGAGAACAACTTCCCCACCGCCGCCGGCCTGGCCAGCAGCGCCGCCGGCTTCGCTGCCCTGGTGCGCGCCATCGCCGATCTGTACGCTCTCCCGGCCACCCCCACCGAGCTGTCCCGCATCGCGCGCCAGGGCTCTGGCTCTGCGTGCCGCAGCTTGTTCGGCGGCTACGTTGCCTGGGAGAAGGGCACCGCCGCCGATGGCAGCGACAGCTTGGCCTACGAGGTTGCGCCCGCCTCCCACTGGCCCAACATGCGTGCCTTGATCTTGGTCGTCTCGGCGGCGAAGAAGGGCGTCAGCAGCACTACGGGTATGCAGACGACCGTTGCGACAAGCTCGCTGTTCCCGGCGCGAGCCAACGAGACAGTGCCGCTGCGCATGAAGCAGATGGAGGACGCCATCAAGGCCAAGGATTTTGAGACGTTCGGCAAGGTCACCATGAAGGACAGCAACAGCTTCCACGCTACCTGCCTGGATACCGAGCCGCCCATCTTCTACATGAACGATGTGTCTCGTGCCGCCATCAAGGCTGTCGAGTACATCAACGAGGCCGCAGGCAAGACCATTGCGGCGTACACGTTTGACGCGGGCCCAAATGCTGTCATCTACTACCTCGAGGAGCACGAGAAGGAGATTGCAGGCCTCTTCAAGGCTCTGCTTGGTGAGAAGGAAGGCTGGGACGGCAAGAGAGGCACCACTGTCCAGGCCAACGCCGAGGCGCTGTCCAAGGTCGACGAGAAGACGGCTTCGACGCTGAAGGATGGCGTCAGCAGGGTGATCCTTACTGGAGTTGGCGAGGGCCCGATCAGTGTGACGCAGCATCTGGTGGACGAGAAGGGCGAGGCCGTCAAGGCATGAGCGATGATGCATGAAAACTTCATCTATGAACAATTTAATAACAACACTTACATAGACGGAAACCAAAGTTTCGAAAGAATGTACAAAGTCGATCTCAAAAACAGTCGAACAGCAATATCAAGCAGCATTGCGTGAGGAGTCGAAACATTCATCCGGAAAGACTGATATTTCGTCTGCTTACACATTTGTACGCAGATGAAGTCTCCCAGCTCTTATAGTCGCTTACATTATCCCGTGATTCTTGCGCCATAGAGTCGTCTGAGACAGTCATTATTCTCTGTCCACCAAACGAAGACTTATCGCCCTCACACCCCCACTCCTCATACCCGCCCAAGCTCAGAGCTGCTTACTGATTCCGCTTAAACCTGCTGCTCCGCGTCCTCAGTGAAGCAGCCCCAGCAACAGATCAAGGATCATGAGGAAGCAGTCTTGTTGTCAAGAAGAGCTTCATAGGCCCCAAGAGAGCGAAGAACGGTGCCACGGGGCCTTTTTCATCGTGGCCGCTCCGCACAGGCTGAAGATGTTGTCGTGTCTCTTGCAGATAGGCGGTATCTGACAGAGTCAGATGCATGCATATTCAGAATACTCTGATTGGTTGAGGCCGGACTTTCACATGCTTAAGGCCCGTGCCCGGCCCTCACGAGGCTGAAGCTTGAGCATGGCCAGTTTGTATGCAGCTATCGCTGGATTCGCCTTCACGCATCCTAAGCACTTAAGCCTTGTGATACTGTGCGGCTTGGCTGCTGCCTGCTCTACTCTGTCTAACCATGCCATGTTTGATGTCCGGCAGGTGGCAAGAGCTAATAGGTAATTGAGGTGATCTACGTGGATAGGTGGAGGCAGAGAAGGAGATGAGGCCGCCGGATTTGATGGCGCTGGCGCCATGGCCTATTATGATTACGGAGGATCATTCTAGGGCAGTGGTAGGGCGAGAGCGGATGGCGATGTGGCAGGAGGGTCGATCGGGAGTGGGAGATTTTTAAGTGTTCGCGGATGAATGTTGGGAAGGGTGGTTAGCTTGGGTTCGGGGTGGTGGCTCCTTAGCTGAAAGGCAAGAGTCCATCAAAGGCTTCTTGCTCAGTATCTATTGCTGAAGCGCATGCAGGCTGCGAGTTGGACTAAGCCTGCTGGACCGAGGCCGAGGTTGATTACCGGACTGCGTTAGCGCGTCAGGCCCGCTCTCGCTATGTTTTTGCCTACTTTGGCAAATCCTCATCTCCTTGCGGGTGCACACTGACGACGTCTTGGCCAAGAGAATAGTGAGCTCCAGCTGCCCACAACAGCCCGGCTTCCGGGATTTGCTTACTTCCGTAGCGCCCCAGTGCGCGTTGCTTCAGCCCGTAGTAGGTCTTGTCGCAAGAAGACGCCACTTCGGAGCTAAATCGATTGGGAAAGAGCTGAGGGATCTCATACGCCTCGGTACACCGGACAGCCGACAAACACGGCACGGCCTGGAACTATGCGGGGAAAATGCATTTCGCCTCACGGTATATTAGCCGCAACCAGTTTTCGAGCCTCTGTCGCCTCGCCCTTTTTTTTTTTTTAGATTAATCATACTCTTGTCGGCCATGTCGTCCCTTGGGAATATGGGCAATGCTTGCCTGCATCAAGTCCACACCGCGGCTCTGTTTCTCGCATCTCTGCGGAATCCGCAACGCGTCGACACTCTACTCTCTCGCATCTCCAACGGCAAGATCACACAGCCTCTTCTCCTCAAAGCCTTCAAAGTCCTGTTGGGACTCAGCGCAATCCACATTCTGAACAAGTCGCTCAGCACGCTGGCCCTTAACAACTTCACCCGAGACCCGACGTGGGACTGGCGGAAAGAAATCGTCCTGGTCACCGGCGGCAGCAGCGGCATTGGAGAACTCGTCGTTCGAAAGCTCGCCAAAGACAGCATCAAAGTCGTCGTGCTCGATCTTCAGCCTCCTCAAACCCCTTTCCCCGCCCACGTCTTCTTCTACCACGCCGACGTGACGTCTCCGGAGGCAATCCAGCGCGCAGCGGAAAAGATCCGTCAAGAGGTCGGAGAACCGACCGTGCTGATCAACAACGCCGGAATCGCGACCTGGAAGACCATTATGCAAGGATCCCACGAAGACATCAGGAAGACCTTTGACGTGAACGCCATCGCGCTCTTCAGCGTGACCAAGGAGTTTTTGCCTCACATGATTGAAAAGAACCACGGCCATGTGATTACGATAGCGAGCATGGCAAGCTACGTCGTCCATGCATCGAACGTGGACTATTCGTGCTCCAAAGCTGCAGCGCTGGCTTTTCACGAGGGTCTTGCCCAGGAGCTGAAGCAAGTACACGGCGCGGACAAAGTTCGAACATCGTACGCTCTCCCTTTCCCGCTCCTGTTTCCTGAGCGACATGTCACTGACTTTTTCCCAAAGAGTGATTTGCCCGACGTACATCCACACGCCACTGATAGATCATTTGCGCAATTTCGGCTACGACGGATACATCCTCAAGGCAGAAACGGTTGTTGATGCTGTTGTCCAACATATCCTCAAAGGAAAGAGCGGGCAGTTGATTCTTCCGAGCCGGTATGCCCCTGTGTCGGGTATCAGAGGCTTTCCGCATTGGCTGCAAAAGACTATCCGGGAGTACCAAGGAATACCATTCGTTCGTGCAGTGGTTGGGTGAGTTGGAAACGGGATTCCAGCGTCTACCGTACGGAGAATCAGCTTCTTTATTCAAGATGCAAAGCACACGCAAATGAATAGCTCTAGATCGGTTCAAAAGTTGAGAAGAAAAGACTCCTGGGAATAACGAAAGAATGCATAAAAGAGCAATGGATCACTGGTAGACCCGGCAAGTTTTTCTCCTGCAGAAAACGAACCCTTGAGGCCTCAGAAAAGTTTGATGGTCTGGCGAGGAGCATGGGTAAACATTAAGTGTTCTCCACCCTCGTGAACGCTATGCCGCAACGTAAATACTCTCCAGGTCGTTCGTATATCTGCTCGATTAGCAGTAACGCTGCTGATTCACTCCGGGGACCGAAAACTTTGCTATGGGGAGGCTGAGCTTTGGCCACGAGGAGGCAGGCGACCTCTTGCTGCGCATTTCTCTCTTGCTTCTTGCGATCAAACTGGGGTGTGCCAACAGGATAGAGCTTCTGAGACATGATCTTGACATAAAGCTCCCGTTGAAACACCGACTTCCCACTGATACTGCCGGGAAGGACATGACCTTCGAGCATGAGGTAGGAGCCGCGAAGCAGCCTACTCCGTAGCGCCTTGAAGCTCTCATCATCATCGGAGGTCTCCTCGGTGGAGCCCTCAGAGGCAGAAGCCTTACGACCGCCCACAAGATCCGGCATATCCTTATCATCCTCCGGCTCGTCCCTGAACTGTTGGAGCCGTGAATGCGATTCCGTGAATGACGCAGAAGTTGTATTGTTTTGGAAGAGAAGCCTGAGGAGGTGGCTATTTAAAAGGTGCAACCCCCCTGGCTCCTGCCTTCCCTGATACCACTATCGTCACTGCCATAACATGAGCCACTCATTCTCCAACTTCGCCATGGCCCTCTTTATGGCCTGCTCCAACAAACGACCGCCATCAAGTTCCCTGCTGGGGGTGGGGTCCTGGTCACGGCCCTTAGCCCCGGACAGATGGATGGCCGGGG